>OX411750.1:18599346-19199346 GCA_948252205.1 Orthosia incerta
GAGATTCGGGTTGTATGCGTTCGGAAACACAGACGCAGGCAGTGAGTTCCACTCTTTTGCTGTGCGCATTATGAAGGATGTTTGGAAGCGCTTGGTGCGAATTGGTGGAATAGCAATTAGGTGAGGATGGTAACTTGCAGTGCGTCTAGACGTCCGATGGTAGAAGGGGGCCGGTGGGATAAGGTCGTGGAGTTCATGAGCACACTCGGCAGAATACAGTCTGTAGAAGACCGACAAGCAGGCAACCTTACGGCGATGAGCCAAGCTATGAAGCTTGGCATCCACCAGTTTGACGTCGCCAATTAGTCTCTTAGCTCTGCGTTCCACCGAGTCAAGCGCGGCAAGCTGAAATTTTGCTGAGTCATCCCAGAGGTGGCTGCAATACTCCATGCAGGATCGGACTTGCGCTTTGTGAAGAGTCAATAGCTGTCCAGGCATAAAGTATCGCTTCACTCTGTTTAGGACGCCCAGTTTCTTTGCCGCAATTTGGGCTTTGTACTCGATGGAGGCGCCGAAGTTGAGACTGGATGTCAACTCCATGCCAAGGAGCTCGAGCCGATCAGTTACAGGAACAGATGCACCCCGAAAAGTAGGCGTTTGGATGAAATGAGTCCTTTTTGCGGTAAAAAGACATGCCTGTGTTTTGGTGGCGTTAAAAGAGACCAGCAGCCTAATTGCGTAAGTATATTATCCAAAGCAAAAGAATCGATTCTTTCCCAAAACCGACTTTACGTAGTGCATATTGATACGAAAATTCGTTTTTGGGAAGGAATCGATTCTTTTGCTTTGGAAAATATACTTACGCAATTCGGCTGCAGATTGTCATCACCCTAACGGAAGACAAGACTTAAGGTCAAATCAGTACGCGCCACCATAGCCCCTCTTTGAGAACTTTTTAGAACTTGTTTTCAATACTCATCATATTATAAAGGGAAAAGATTTTTTTGTTTGTTTGTTTGTACCGAATAGGCTCCGAAACTACTGGACCGATTTAAAAAAATCTTTCACCAATAGAAAGCTACATTATTCCTGAGTGACATAGGCTATTTTTTAATCCCGAAAACGGGTCCTGTGGGGTGGTCCACGGGCGCGAAGCCGCGGGCAAGAGCTTGTATTTTATAACTATCAATCGTCTACTACGACTCAGTTGTTGCCAGTTGGTTCGGCTAACTGCAATTTTTGTGTTGAGAATAATAAAGAAGCTTAACTGAACACAAAAATAGCAAACAAAAATAATATACGAGGCAAAAACCCAAAAAATAGGATAACAGTAAATAAACTAACTTATTTAAATAATTTTCACCACAAAGCGACCTTCCTGCAAGTGGTCGTGTCTATCTAGCCTATAAATATACAGAAACCTTTTCCATGATGTGTGAAAAGATTTATGCTATTCCTGGTTTAGTTTTTGTCACCACTTATTGGCTGAATTCGCTCTCTGTTGCCTTGACGCGATTCGTTTCACACTGATAAGCGATTTCTACTAAACGAAATTGCAAGTAGGTACAATCAGATGGACGCAATTCGATCATTTTGAAATTGAAATTTTCTTTGAATGTGTGAGGGAACGGGCCATAATCCGTACCGTGGGCCCAGTGCGGATTGGTGTATATGATAACAATTATAACCGCAATATTATTAATTATAACCCAATTGTTATAATGTTTACAAATAGCGAAAGTCTATTCACGATAACGTTCCAATGAACATTTTTTTATCTATCTGTGTAATGTTATTCCATTTCATGACATTGCAGCTATCATTGGAATTTACACCTTAATTCAGTGTAGGAAAGATGCATTCTCGAGTATTACAACAGCTTTAGATAAAAAGATATTTTTAGTACTTACATCTCCTTTTCCAACAGACTTTTGATGACCTGGCTGCCCTTGGCCAAATCTTGGTCCTGTTTGTTGCAGAGAATCAGAACGGGAGGATTGTAACTCTGCACCACTGGGTCTGATAGCACTGTGTATAAGTATCTGAAATAAAAAGATTATCATGAAATAAGTTCTATGGTAAAATTAACAGAATACACATCCGCTGCCCTTTTTGAGAAATTCTTACACAATGTTTTTTTTTCCTTTTAGCAAACAGTGTTAGTTTTATTATGTCTACAATGAACTTAGTTTGTGAGATTTTTGCTATTGTTCCATTGGGAATTTATAAACTAAGAAATAGTTTATCTTTAGCAGCACTAGGATATAATAATTGTAGCATTGCTATGCCATTCTTCATAGTGTGTTGGTGAAGAGTTATGCTACATCTATCTATATGGCAGGTAATACAAAAAAAAACTAGATCATAGAATTATGAGAATTTAAATAGCTAACATAAGTTAAGTTTGCGGGTTTGTTTCAAGGTAAGTGTGGTGTAAGTCCTAGAACCAAAAATTCGAAGACATGTGACATTCACCAACTCGCACTCGGCCCGCGTGGTGGATTACGGCCCAATCCCTCTCACAGAGAGGAGGCCTGTGTCCCAGCAGTGGGAACATTAATAGGTCGATGATGTGATGTGATGTGAGGTGTGGTGTGGATAAGCTATACTAGCCAAGATCGGTCTGAGGTCTCTATGGGATTTACTACTACGCAGCCATTGTAGCCAACTTCAGAGCGGCCAAGAAGTTTGGCGAGAACTATACAGTTCTTTGTAAAGCATGTGAAACTGTTGGCATTTTTTCTTCTTTGGCAGCCATTACAAACCTGAAAGTCTGATAAACTGGTTGTCTTTTTAGGGTTCCGTACCCAAAGGGTAAAAACCCATAACTAAGACTCCACAAACCATCTATCTGTCTGTCCGTCTGTCACCAGGTTGTATCTCATGAATTGTAATAGCTAACCAGTTAAAATTTTAACAGATGATGTATTTCTGTTGCCACTATAACAAACTAAACTACTAACTACTAACTACTAAAAACAGAATAAAACAAATATTTAAGTGGGGCTCCCATGCAACAAACGTGTTATTTTTGCCGTTTTTTGCTATATTGGTACGGAACCCTTCATGCGCCAGTCCAACTCGCACTTGGCCAGTTTTTGATTATTATTGATAGGCTCGCATTAGACACCTATCTCACATGACAGTAAGCGATGATATGTTTGACAGATGTGGATAAACAATTTGCTCCAAAGAAAATATTATTATTTAGCTCATTTAGGCTAGACGCCGACCTGAACCTAGTTGTGAAAAGGCTTTGCAGATGATAATATTAGTAAAGTTTTTTACAGAGAATACTTACTCGGCAACATCTCTGATCTCCTTTTGAATAGTGACAGAGTCAATGACAAACACAATGGCTTTAGCACTATTCTTGTACTGGTCAAAGAATTTGTTTCTCAGTCTCTCTTGGCCAGGCAAGTCCACTAGTTTGAAATTGTTCTGAAAATGGTGAAAATAAATTTCATTTTATTCATATGATTACTAATTTTCACCCTAATTACAAGGACATCCAATAGAGGACTTTGAAAGCAAACCTGGGATTAATGGTGCAATAAAAGAGTTTTGGTGCCCTTGTTATAGACACAGGCACGCAACGCGCTGAAAGAATCATGGTTCAAATAAATTGCGCTGTTTCGATTTGTTAATGAGTTGGGTAAAATATTAAGATTTTCTAGAGACATCATAAAAAAAAACGGGCTCTTAATTCACATTTTAAAGATAATTTTAATGGATCATTTAAGATGGCGTGGTTTTAAATTTCTAAGGCATCCACTCGATATTTTAAATTTGTTTTGTAACAAATTTTGGTACAATGAAACTAAAAACATGCAAAAGAAGTACTATAAAAAATATTGTTGCTTTATTTAAAACTAGCTGTTCCCCGCGGCTTCGCTCCCATGGACCCCACAGGACCCGTTGTTGGGATTAAAAAATAGCCTATGTTGCTCAGGAATAATGTAGCTTTCTATTGGTGAAAGAATTTTTTAAATCGGTTCAGTAGTTTCGGAGAATATTTGGTACAAACAAACAAAAAATCTTTCCTCTTTATAATATTAGTATAGAAAAAGTATTCACGAACCGATAAACCCTTTTACTTGCAAGTCGCTGCTAACACCGAAATATCCGTGGAACAGAACAAAACGCGATCGATGTTCTTACAAAAATAATTAGTTTAATCAGACGAAAAACGATAGTTAAGTCAGCACGGTTTCTTTGTATGGGATGACCAGAAAGAAAGAAAAAGAATTTGTTCGCGCCACCTCTAGGCGCGCTTATTGTTTAGTTACCCACATTTCTCTTAATATTTTATCTACCCTTTTCTTGTCAATTTTCGCTGCATTAAACTACATGTTCGATTTTCGAACAGTCTACGTTCGACCCTCGTCGAGGGTAGCCTCACCGCTCGTGGAAGTCAACGGCCTGGCTATTCACCCTGGATTCCTCACCCGCTGTGAGATCCCACCGCTTTATTAAACCGCATCGTATGCGATCGATTCTCGTCGTCGTCGGATTCGTGGTGATCACCTCTGATCATCACCTTGAGCCAGCGTCACGTGGCTCGCCGTTCTACCGCGCCGCATACAGTCCACTCTCGCGTCAGCAAATTGTGCCAGTACCCAGGGAACTTCAAACCAAGACGTCCAGTGGAACAGAGAAGGAGCGCTGCCAGAGTTAACCAGAACGAGCACGAGGAAACCCGCCTCTGAGGTTAGTCATAGCTTTGTTTAATGCAGCATCTCTGTCAGCATACCGACTCGTCTGTTTTCCCTAGGTCTAGCCTATCTACTTCTTGAACCTAGCGCACCGCGCGTGTTTGGCGTGCTCAGTGCTATTACTGCACTGCCGCGCCGATACAGAATTTAATTGCCACAAAATGACATACAAACATTACATTAGAAGAACAAGAACAGTGTTAGTAGGTTTTGCAAACTAAACCCTTAACAATAGTGTAAGTAGTTTTAAATTGTTAGAAAAGTAAAAAACAAATGAGTATAAATAAAAGCGGATGCATGTTGTGGCAAAAAGGCTTCCACTTAGAATAATGCTGTGCCGTGGGGGACCCACAGTATGGCCTACAGAACAGGTGACATACAGAAACCAAGATAATCAAGGCATCTGTATCACCATCATCAGCCAAAAGCCTATGGCCTATGTCCACAGCTGGACATAGGCCATCTGGCATCTGTATGATAGTATCATATTATCTGTGTTATAGATGAGCATGGCATTCTACCATTTATTACTTGCAAAGTAATGAACATTTCATCTTACCTACAGTTCATCAACCTACAGTCTTTATAAACTCAGTTTGCGACACAAAAAAATATTCATCTATTGAAAGTGAATGTAATGCTGTAGTCAGTCAAGCGGAACATTCTCATTGCAGAATGTAAGACTCATTCTGGGTCATTGACCCAGAGGTGCTAGATAGAAGTCACATGCTCATTTATTCAAGTTTTTACTTCAACCAATAGATATTTTTATAACTTACATTGGACGTAAGATATTCTTCAACATTCTCCTTCATAGATGTGAATGTCTGTCTATATTGAGAGTATACAAGTCTCACAAACAACAAAGTTTTGCCAGAATCTGAGAGACCCATCAACAACACAGACTTGCGAAGTGTGCGCCTTCGTGTGAAACACCACCAGAACACTGAAAAAAATATTAATTATGTTTATGGGTAAATCTAATTTTGAATATTGAAATAGTAGGTGCATAAAAACTTGAAGGAAAACAAGCTTTTCTTAGTTCCTTTCACATGTTCCATTGCAATGTTGGCAACTTGACACATATTTCAATAAGTAAAGTACCCACAGTACATTATTTATATGAAATATAACAGTGACAATTACATTAAAGCATTACCTACGCTAATTAAAAATATATGGTTATTAATTAAGTAGTAAGTATTTCATAAGTTTTATAACATATTCAACTTACATATCGTAAAAACAAGTACGATGACGCTCAGTAAGGTTATATACCGCGGATCATTCAGCATAGGTTCTGTGTGGATCTTTTCCTTTATTACTTCGGACTCCATGGCTGATTTACTGAATAACAATTATAAATATTAAATAAAATCAAGATTTTTCGCAAATTTTCTAACAAACTCCAACACACAAGTTTCGGCAAACAAATAAGGATGTGACCCACAGACTACTTAGAGATACTTATAGATATCAGTGTTGCCAACAGTTCAACTAGCTCTCCACCAGATTCAACTTCTAAAACCACCAGAAAACCACTAACAAAAATCGGCCCTACTCTAAAAATCGCTAAAATTTCCACTAATTTTATTTTTCGGATTTTTCGAATGAAATTAGTAAAAAATGTTCTTTAATATGACTTAATAAAATATTTAAAATCAGTAAATCAACATGCAACAATTAAGTAGGTATTAAAATAAATCAACAAGTCGAAATCAGGAACATAAAAATTATTCAATAACAACAATTTATTATAAAAAATAAAAATAAATTAAATCTTTGAAAAATTGTAAAAAATAAATCAAATTTGTCTTCTTCAGATGAATTTTGTCTGCACCATCATCGTCCGTTCCACATTTATACGATTCTTTGCTACCGATTTGAGTTAAAACTTTTAGTGGTAGGTCGTAATCATTGCAGCATTTTCCTTCCATTCCAGTCTTAGACCAGGCTACGGTATGTTCATACAGTCTGTGGTTCATACATAACGTTTAATGTCATCTTAATCATGTCACGCACGTCATTATGTCGGATCAGTGTTGCCCACACAGTAAAAGTAAAACTAAATAAGTACTACTGAAAATTAAATGAAGTAAAAATAATATATTTCGTAAAGTTTTAGTGGCTTAGTGGTTGAGTGATAGCATTTTCAGTAATTGAAACTTAATTCTATTTGACCACCAGACAAAACCACCAGCCACTAAAAGCAATATTTCGCCACTAACAGGGGGGTCGAAACCACCAGTTTTAGTGGAAAATCCACTAAGTTGGCAACACTGACGATACTATACTACGCAATGAGGTAGGAAAACTATGGAGGCGGCATATTCAACTATGTGAAGAATAGTTATACAAATATAATATCTATAACATCGACACACGCATGTCAAAAAGCGTTTTGTCTCTTTTTAACTAACCAAGAGCTGCATACGAAAAGAGAGACATCGAAATGTTTGTCAAGGACTAAACTTGGTAATACTTTTGAGTGACGTCAAAATCATGTCTATGCGTGACCGGTCGCCATGTTGATTGCCGAGTAAAAATGGTAGTTGTGTGCCGTATATGTACGTTTATCTGTGTAGTTGTGCTGTCAAACGGGTGCATATGGGCAGCCATCTTAATTGCCCGATTTTTGTAGGTATGCACGCTAATTTCGTAGGTATGGCAAGTCCATAGGTTTATAACTCAGTGATATTACGTATGATGTGACAGTGTGTTTTTTTTTTTTTTTAATAATTATTTGTCAATGAGGAAGGAAAATCTATGGAGACGGCCTATTCTACTATATGAAGAATAGTTATACACATATCTATCAAATCGACACACGCATGTCAAAAAGCGTTTTGTCTCTTTTTAACTAACCAAGAACTACATATGAAAAGAGAGACATCTAAATGTTTGTCAAGGACTAAACTTGGTAACACTTTTGTGTGACGTCAAAATCATGTCTATGCGTGGCCGGTCGCCATGTTGATTACCGAGTAAAATTGGTAGTTGTGTGCTGTTTATGTACGTTTATCTGTGTAGTTGTGCTGTCAAACAGTTGCAAATGGCCTACCTCATTGGCCAATGGGCAGCCATCTTAAGTTCCCGATTTATGTAGGTATCACGCTAATTTCGTAGGTATGGCAAGTCCATAGGTTTATAAGTCAGTGTTATTTGTGGCTATGCCACTGTGACAGTGTGATGTAAGTCACAGTCACAGATAGCTATATACTACTACTAGTCAGAGAATGTGAGTTTAGTGGCTGACTGAAGTGACTGAACATCAAACACTGATGACGATGACGTTGAGGGTTGACGTTTGAGCGTGTTAGTCGATTATAAATATAATTTGCTTTAATAAACTGACATGATAATGGCATGCTAATAAAGGCGGAACCACACTTACCTGGCGTGGCGAGTATGTTAAAATGTACTCTGTGGCGTGGCGTGTTGTGGCGCATACTGGCTGGCTTAGCGCTGACGTGTCGTGTCGTGTCACGCTATTTCTAGTATAGGCCTTGGAGGGTTTGGAATTGGCCTTTGGCCGTGTTATGTTAAAGTAAATAAATAATTGAACCTTTGCATCGTGTACACGTACCTAACGTTTACTTCGGATTCGGATGATAATTTCGATGAAGACCTTCAATTTATTTTTATGCACCTGCCATGTTATATCTCCACTATCCTTGGTTAACTGGTAGAGAACGCCTCAGGCTTTAAGTCCGCCTATGAACCTATAAGTTGCATGAAGTTTTAATAGGTAAATAAATTAATTATTCCTAGCAATGAAAGTTTATTAGAGCAAAAGCAAAAAAAAAACGGCAAGGCAATTTCTTTCCAAGCAGCATTTCAGCACCCTAATCGCGTGGCTAATTTGTAGCTATGGTTGAGAAACAAACCACCTTGTAGCTAGGGGTTTTACTCAAAGGGAGGGTGTAGATTACAATGATACATTATCTTCTGTAGTATGTCATTCAACAATGAAATTGCTATTTAGCTAAGCTAATGAATATGATTTGAATATTGATCATATTGATGTAACAACTGCATTTCTCAATGGCCAATTTAATGATACAATATATATGAAACAACCTAAGGGCTTCAGTGCTAATAATGATAAGGTATGTTTGCTTCAAAAGAGTAATACGGGCTCAAACAATCTAGTCGCATGTAGAACATCAGAATACATGATGTTTTGTGTAAAAATGGTTTTGTTCAGAGTAAAAACGAGCCCTGTGTATATTCTATGAAAACTGAAAATGATTATGTTATTTTGGCTTTGTATGTTGACGATTTTTATTTGTTTTACAAAAATTAATTGTATATGTAATTAACCTTAGGATTTACCAACATTATGGCAAAACAGACGGCAAAAATGTATACTTTTTACAAACACTATTAGGTTGAACAAATTTAAAATAAAAACATAATGGTATACAAAATTGAGAAAAAAAATAAAAAAATTGTTACAGAGGGTAAAGCGCTTTTAAAATAGACTATAAAAATAAAAAAAATAAATAAAAATCTAAAACATAAAACTATAGAGTAACTTAAAAATAAAAACTCACAGAACCTCAATCAATGATTTTTTAAATTTATGCAATGGCTCAGAAATATAATTCATAAATCGATCTACACGACAGCGCCACACATGCAATGAATACTGTTGTGTTGTCAAAATGAAAGGGAAGGAGTGTGCTTCGTGGTCTCATAACAGATACGCAATTAGGGCACTGAAATACTGCTTGGGAAGAAATCGCCTTGCCTTATTTTTTTGTATTCGCTCTCAAGAAGTTTCATTGCTAGGCATAGAGCAACACGGACCAGAGGGGCGTAGCCATACGCAGGCGTTCCCCTCTGTTAAAGTACAAGACCACGCGGTCCTATGCGTACAATAAAACTAGTTGCAGCCGAACTGCGCAGTAGACTAAATCTAGTTACGCGACTGAATCGACGTCCTAAAAAAATGCCGAATTGTTCTGTTTTTTGCTGCAAAAAGAGATCTGTCACGTCAAATTTACAAAAAGATGGCGTTACCTTTCATATGTAAGCAATTTTTAATCACATTATTACTATTTACTTCTGTTCGCGACAGAATGTTCAGTGTTAGTGTAAATAGTGTAATGACAGTACGTTAGTTAAAATTGAGAGACAATAGTGTGTAGAACAGTGATTTAGAGCAGTGAATCAATGGTAAAGTAATAGGAACGATCGAGAAATACACGGCTGTAAGTAGGTAACAGTTCAAAAGATAACGCCGCGGCGTCGCGAACCATCTGATTGCTCAAAGCGGCCGCCGACTGTATCGAAAATCCTTTATACACGCCGACACTGCGCGGCGCACGTGTGGATACAATGTAATCGGTAAGCCAAAGGAACCGCCGCCGGTACCTAGGTACCATCTTTAAACTAGCCGACACGCGTGTGAATACAATAGGTCAAAGAAGCCGCGCCGGCCGCGGAATCTCGAATCGTCTTGACTGTATTATTATTGTAATTTCGACCGTACGCCGACTGCCGAGAATAGTTTTTTGTTTACACTTTTGTTGAAGTCGGCATCTCTTTAATGTAATTTTTGTAATAAATCACGATAAGCGAACAATGCTATCTTTCGCCGCGGGCCGACTTTGTCGGCAAGTTTTCTGGAATATTTTGTAGACTCACGGAGTAGTATAAAAGAGCACCGCGCTCGCCATTAAGTCAGTTCGGCTTCATCACTCGACCAGTTCACATCTGGCATTCGTATAGACAGTTCGGATTCATTACTCGGCCAGTTCACATCTGGCATTCGTATAGTCAGTTCTGATCAAGTCCTCGGCCAGTTCACATCTGGCATTCGTACGTTCGCATAGTATTGTTCGCCAGTCGTCATAATAGTTAAAGAGTCTTTTATTTACCTCCACCTTCTTCGCCCATAAAACAACAATAGACCAGTAACTTCCATCTCACCATACTTCACACAACTGACGCAGCAGCCGGAACCTATAGGTGCAGGACGCCAGCGGCTCAGCTTGGACTTCGCTATAGTTTTCACCCAACACGAGATCGCCCGTCCGGTACAACTTCTATAAAACTTAAAAATTACAATATTATCGGTAGTGACGTTTCGGATTTGTTTACCAACACAGGCCGCTAGCCCTCATACAATATGCGGATCGGTCGAGCGACTGATCCGAGTCTGTTTCCGAGTAGTCGCTGTCACCGAGCGCAATTGTTGTTACCGGTTTGTTTGTAAATAGTTATCGATAAAAATGGCAAAGGAGTCTATATCCATACAGAGACATTTTTAAGATTAAGTTTTCTGATTTGTTTAAAATATAATATTGTAAGCTGTATTTTATTATAAATAGTTGAATAATAAAATAAAGCTAAATTAAAAATAATACAATACTTACGAGTATTAACACATATTATTAAAATTACTTAGTGTGAACTTCAACTATAATGTTTTTAATTGATACATTTCAGGTTTCCTAAAGATCCAAATTTAAGAGATACATGGAAGAAATTTTGTAATAATAGACTAACCTGGATTATATTATATTATTATTAATAAAAAAAGCAGACCCACAAAAATGTATACGTCTTATTTATACAAAACTAATCCATTTTAAAAACCAGTGATAGATACAACTATCATGGTTTTTAAAATGATCTAAAAATTAAGTTTATTTGTTAGATGTTAATTATTGTAGTACATAATAAATAAAGTCAATCTTTATATAATATCTACCTTTGTATCCCTTTTTAAACCTAATATCCCTAACCGAGTTCTTGAATTTATCGATAATGCGTATCGACAGTAGTTACAACCACGGCTGTAAGCATCTTGTCAGTGTAGTTGCGATATCTCATTATACTGTTATTTATGACACAGAAAGTATCTGTGTGTGTGAAATTGTTAGTGTATTTTTTATTTTTATGTGTGAGTTTCGTAGTAACAGACGATTATTTTTGTGTGAGAATTTGAGAAAGTGTGGGTAGAGCAGATTTCCCCCTGCAAAAAATGACAGACAGTTTTGTATCGGGATAAAACGCTATGGCTACTCCCCTCCGGTCCGCCGGTGGTCCGTGTTGCTCTATGTTGCTAGGAGAAATTTATTAAAACTTCATCCAAAAGAAACGGACTTAATGCCTGAGGCATTATCTACCAGACCAGTCAGCCAAGGGTAGTGGAGAGATAACATGACAGGTGCACTTGCATACAACTAAATTGAAAGCATCATCTGAATCCGAAGTAAAAGTTATGTACGTCTACAATTACTCTACACTTTGCAAAGGTTCGATGTATACTGTTCAGAAATAGCGCCAGAGCGCGCTACGACATGCCAGCTTGAGCTTAGTGTGCACACTCACCACTACGCCAGTATACGCCACGACACGCCACGCCACGTATGTGTGGTTCCGCCTTAATATAGTTAGCCATGGCAGCTGTAGAGCATTTAAATAGAATGCAAAATTGATGCAACTCAAATCTACGAAACTGCATTTTCTGTTCTTTCACCAATTTATAGCTTTTTCCCTGGCTTTTTCTATAACCTTTCGGAGGTCCGCTGTCAAATTTAAGTTGTTGTTTTTACTCATACTAAGATTATGATTTAAAATCAACTAATATGAAAATCTTCGGTGTAGATTGCGCGCAAGATAAGTCTGCGCGCGGCCAAAATCGGAACTAATCGTTTGTTGGTGTCAAGAGAGTGTGTTATATTCCGTGTTTTTATTCATTTCCGAAGTAAAAAACGAAAGTAGACACTGGAACTATTTGCAAACTTTTTATATGGCAATGATAAACTAATGTCAACCCCAATTTTCCGTATGACGCTACTAAGTTGATACTTTGTTTTAATTCGTAATCACTATTTATATTTTTGTAAAAACATTTTCTCTATTTAATAATTTTAAAAGTTTCATTATTAATGTAGAAAACAATGATTCCTGTGACTCTTATGAATCTTTTCACATGAAAGTCTTAGATTCAGATTTTGATTGATAGCAAATTAACCAAAATTATTATAGAATACCGTTTCTTCTTAGGGTTCCGTAACCAAAGGGAAAAACGGGACCCTATTACTAAGACTCCACGATCCGTCTGTCACCAGGCTGTATCTCATGAACCGTGATAGCTAGACAGTTGAAATTTTCACAGATGATGTATTTCTGTTGCCGCTATAACAACAAATACTTAAAACATAATAAAATAAATATTTAAGTGGGGCTCCCATACACAAACGTAATCTTTTTGCCGTTTTTTGCGATGATGGTACGGAACCCTTCGTGCGCGAGTCCGACTCGCACTTGGACCGTTTTTTTATTCAGACTGATATATCTAAAGTATTACCTACCTAAATGTACCTATAGTATTTTTATTCAGACAAAGTAATATCAATAATTCTAAAGTATCAAATTAGGTTATTCCAGGTATTGCATACTAGTTTTTGGGGTTGCTATGCTGATATTTTTTAAATTTGCCGCGCTTTTTCAGTCTCTACTTTCGTTTGCCAGACTCTAGTCGCCATCATTATGCCAAAAGTAATTTAAAATGCTGGCGGGGATGTTTTCTTGAAGTGAACAAGACAATAATGGGCCTATGGTACCGTTTTACAAAGATAGAGCCCGCGTTGCTTATTTGACAGTTAACTTTTAGGGATACCATTATACTAAAATTTCCCCAAATTTTCGTACTACCGGTGCCTGACAGTATTGGTTTTTGGGTGGTACATAAATATACCAGCGAGACAGGACCGGAATCATGTAATGTAGTGCATAATTGTTATTTTGTTTTAGGCGTTTCTGAACGCACCGTCAACCAAATAACTCAAGAGGGTTATGTGGCAGCAGCTTCTTCAAAAATTGTTTAAGAAAACCTGTAAAAAGAATTGAAATTAAAATAGACGTTATTAGCCACTGCAGGTCCATGTTAAGACCAAATTTAACAGCAGGTACTACTAAGTATTCAGTAATAGTTTTACAATAATTTCATGTTTTTTTTTCATATTACTTCTGGGTAAGCTCACTCCATCGTAGACTCTGTCTCTGTCACCCATGACCTAGACTAGAGTCAAGAGCAAACCCATTACAAATAAAAAAAATAAAAAAATATTATTCTATGCAAGTAGAAAAAGCTAGTAATTAATTATTCTTATCTTAAATTACTTTAAGTTTCAAGTAATGAAAAATGACTATGATTAAATGAACGAAAAAATAACAGTTATGCTGGCAACATTAAGCACGCCACCCGTCGCGCGCAAGTGAGTCTGTCGTTTGAGTCTGTGAGTTCTCCTGTCAATGTCATTGTCAATTATGTCAATGTCAGACTGTCAGTGTCTCTGTCTCAGGCCTCAGCTGTTGTATGTATTGTCACTTGTGTGCGATAGCATATTATTTATGTGCGCGATTAATGTTGTGAAATTGAAGATAATTTCTTTGCACGCTGCTCACAAAATTACTCAGCAGCATTTGTTATCTTTTTATTCACAAGGTCGCTTAAAATTTAATTTGTGTTCATTAAGAGTTACAAGGCTGTGTACGTAAACTGTGAATAGCTCATTGAGTACTGGGCCATAAAATAGATTAAACTTGCTGCGTTTTCCAGTATACTTTTATAGGGTTGTATGGGTTCAAAGTGCTTACTTAATCTTACGTATTCTAACAGTAAACTAGGAATAAACTATTTAAGAAACATGAGCATCGATATTGGAGGTAAGTGTTAATTTAGTTAGTGGGAACGATCTAGCACTTTCTCGTTGAAAAAGTCAATAAACACAAAGGTTACACACGAAATCAATTATTAATGCGCATAATATTAACTATTGTAAAATTTTTATTCACTTTATGTCCTGGTTTGCAGGCATGAGAATTAAATACAAGGATAAGGATGAAACCTTTTTGGAGAAACACTTGGTATCCAAAGAGCCTTTCGGACAATTCAAGGCATGGTTTGAAGAAGCTTGTTCAAGGAAGGAAATTCTAGAACCGAATGCTATGTGCCTGGCAACTGTATCCAAGTAGATAATATTTCTTTATCTTATACTCAACATCATAATAATAATATCTGTGGTTTCCCACTATTGTTATCAGATTACATAAAGTTTATTATATTCTAAAATGAAATGTGTGCTTTTACAGAGATAACTGCCCATCAGCAAGATTTGTTTTGTGTAAAGGGTATGGAAAAGATGGATTTAAATTCTTTTCTAACTATGGAAGTAGAAAAGCTAAGGAAATGGTTAGTATAATAGACATATTTATTGTACCTATGATTCCCTATTTTTTTTACCTGGTGCTTATCACAATAAAAATAATTATTTACCAATCAATTGACTGATTCTCAGTGGCAGTCTTCATTGTAAAAACAAATTCAATGTTCCAGGAGGGCAACCCAAATGTGGCAGCAACATTCTACTGGGAAATTCTTAATAGATCTGTTAGGATTGAAGGAGCTGTAGAGAAACTGGATGAAGATGAATCAACCAAGTATTTCCACTCTCGACCAGTGCCCAGTCAGATTGCTGCTTGTACAAGTTTTCAAAGTACCCCCATTGAGTCAAGAGATGTTCTGTGTGAGAGAGAGTTAGTCTTAGAAGCACAGTACATGATCCCTGGCAAAGAAGTTCCAAAACCCACCTTTTGGTAATTATTATTTCTTTGAGAATCTTCTAAGAATCTAATATTATCATAATCCAGCTCCTAGCTGTTATCTCAGTTTTTCTAATAATCTGATACAATAGAAAAACGAGCCATGATATTATTTGATAGCATAATAAACTGTGACAAGCAATTTGGAAAGTTAATTATCAAAACAAACATTAGTAACAAACTTCAGAGATAAAAAAATATAACATATCAATTTTGTTATTCATTTAGATTATCTACAAAGTGGGCTTTTATGTTTACAGGGGAGGATACATAATTCGTCCTAGAGCTGTTGAGTTCTGGCAAGGCCAAAGGGACAGGTTGCATGATAGAATAAAGTTCAGGAAACTAAAAGAAGGAGAGACTCCTGATGGCAAGCTCTTGCATGAAGGAGATGATGGGTGGGTGTATGAAAGATTGTCTCCTTAAAAAGCTTCAGTTTAATAAAATTAAGTTGCTGGTAGGGTCAAGGGATATTGACACAAGAGTTATAGCTATTTTCTAAAAATATATATAGCATATTGACACCTATAACCACAGACATAAATCTAACTAGATGACGCGATTGTGTACTTCGTGTACTTCGCGTGCCAAAAAACGGAGTCTTTCATTTACCATTATTGGCACCGGAAATTCAAATCTAGAAAAATGACTCTTCAGCCATATTTAGCTGTAAAGAATGTATAGAAAAAGTTGGCAGAGGCATTGGAAATGTTTTCTTACATTGGTAAGTAAATTGTATGTGAAAAAATGGCACGCTTGGTTTTCATACAGATGGAGGGACTTGCGTTATCTGGTAAGATTTATGTCTGTGCCTATAACAATGTAATCAATGCATTTCTATATGTTCATGGCACCTTCAAATTATTTATTGCAATTGTCAATATGCCTAGACCATAAGAGAAAGTCTTCCAGTATGTTGTAAGTTGGTACAATTTATTTGCAAACATTTTAGTACAAATCATTTATTAAAGGTTGTTATGGTTTATGTGTTATTTTTAATATTTCCCTTTGAATGCCACCCGTGCTCTTCCAACAAACTTCGCTGACTAATTTTCCATGTTTCTGAATAGCTTGTTCAAATTGTCTTGTTCCACCTCCAACACCAAAGTAGTAAGTTTTTGCTGCTACATAAGCTGCTCCATCTTTGCTCAGTTTATCCATAAATACTGAGATAAGTTTGTCATAGTTACATTCATTGTAGATTGTCTCTGATGTTACAATTATGTCATAGAGTTTGGAGATAGACAGCTTTTTGTTAAAAGAATCCCAGTCTCCTGAATAAAACTTGCACCTTTGTAGTTCTGTTTCTCTTTTCTCTTCTTCTTCAATGTTTAATATTACATTGGGAATTGTGAAATGTTCTAAAATTTCCTTATTCTGAAATAATATTTAAGATTACTACATTGGATGAGATGTGTAACTTTTTTGGTGTACAATAAAGTATATTTATTCTATTCTATTGGACAGAGTGATTGTTTGCATAAATAACACGAATAATAAATATATATATTGTATAAATAATAATAAACTTACATAATCTTGAAAAGTAACATTAGATTGATGCAAGAATGCATAGATTCCTAGAATCCCTGCTCCACATCCTAAATCCAGGACATTACTCTTATCAAACTTGATTTCATGTTGATTCTCTTCCAGATATTGTACTAAATCATAGGTGCACTCCCAAATTTTTAGTCCACCTGCAATAGTACATAAAAAAAAATTAAGTAATTATTTCTACTAAGTACTAGTATTAGAGGATAGAGCTATCATGTAATTAATATTTCACATTTTAATTTAAATACAAAAAAAAAATCTAATATTAGTACAGTCAAAACCATTTAAAACAACATTCAAGGGACCTACTAAATGTTGTGGATATAGCCGATAGTCATTGTAATAAGCAAATAAGTTCTTGTAACAGGACCTTTACATTCCATCATAATAAGCAGTACTTGTTTTAAGCAAAGTGGCTATAAACGGTATTTACTGTATACAGTGAACTGTGTTGATGTATGAATTCACTGTACTGACATATGACGTTTAAGGCAAAAAATTGCAATGCCTGCTAAGCCTTAGGCTGCATTACGATTTTCTGTTGCGGGTGGTTATATAGCCGCACTGCGGACTTGAAAAAAAAAAAGAAAATACATTTATTTAGCACAGACTAAAAGACACACAATATAGGTAGGTACAACATTCACAAAAATATGTAACTTACTTTTACTTGCACTAAGAAGGGTTTCAATAAAGGGAAAGATGCACACCACATACCTTCATATTTCCCAGCAACAAGATCACTATGTTCCTTTTCTGCTAGTTCGATTGCGTTCTTCAATCCACTTTCTTCGATACTCGCCATTGCCTCACTTATTACTACATGGCCAATCTCTACATCACCACAGGCAAACATTTTAGCGCGATTGACTTCATCATCCAGATTTTGTATTTGTTTATCTGGTACAACTTCTTCACTATCTAGCCATCGTATGGTTTCTTTCGTGTCTGTTAAATTAATACATAAAATCACATATTGTTAAACGGACCATTTATCTTAAAATAAAAACAAAAAAAAAATAAAGTTCACCTAGTTTAGTAGTGTCATCATCTTCACCAGAAAAGTTAAATCTAAAAGTAGTCATACTTCGTGTTATAAATTTTAGTTTTAAGAAAGTATAGTGTTATTATTTTGTAATATGTAACGGATAGATAAATAAAGATTTGTTTTCACACAATTTCGCAACACACCGCGTGTATTTGTTTACATGCGGTATAATTGAAATTGTCAATCAATGTCAAAGTTGACAAGTAATGTCAATTTGTCATGTCTCACTGATTTCAAGATTTCCCATTGACATCGATGTGGACGAATTCTTTCATGCACAATGAGTTTTTTTCCCGTCTCCCTTTTGTATTTGTATAAAGATTTGTTTTTTTTAGAATATTCATTTGTATATATTAAGTTAATATTTTTTTATCAGCGGTTGCGATTCGAACGCCAACTAGATACAAATACTACTAGATAGAATTTTGTACTTTATTTTCAAGAATTACAGTTCTAATTCGCTCAATAATTTAATTGTCATAACATGTCTGTCAGTGTCAGAGCCACAGATTGTAACAATACAGGCGCAGAAAAGGCCACGACCTTTTTGTAGATATATAATAAAATTACGAGGTTGGAGAAATAAAAAAGAAAAACCATTTTCTATAAAAAATTAAAAAGTTGGTTATGTCACAATACCATAACATATAAAAATATTATTAGATATTATAAAAATAATGGATAAACATCCGAAGGAAGACCCAGTGCTAAAGAAATTGGTATTGACGAGTTTTTATTTTTTTAGTTTAGTAACATAACTTAATGTATAGGTCGAATGAACGCTTTGGAAATTAACAAACGAAATTCATTTCATTCACTCATACACACGAGTTGTTAGCGTAAAAAGTTGTGTGGAATTTAAACAGTATTTTTATATTACAATTGTGGGAAGGGTTTTATTATATTTAAAAGCCCAATAAAATTAATATTATCACAATGACAGAAACGAAAAAGGTAAACCCATTGTTAATTTTATTGATATATCGCTTTGTTTGACACGAGCAACGTATAGTACTTTGATTAGTGTGTGTGTGACCTCACAGTTTTCTGCAAAAGCGTTGTTGAATAATTTTGTTTCGTGGTGGAATCCTGCTAGATCCTGCTCTGGATTCAAGATTAACTTAAAAAAAGCACCGGAACGAGTTATTAGTGCAATGGGAGCGGTAGGTTTTACGTTTTAAGAGCGCATAACCTCAACATATTGCGCGACCGTGGGGGATCTAGGCGTAACAACGGAAAACGAATAATGGCTGTTGTTGGGTGGCTCATGTAAATCGGGCACGTGTACCTGTTTCAGGTGCAGGATTACAAGGATTCCCTCAAGCTGAAGGCTGAGCATCTAATAATAAAAGGATTTCCAGAGAAGATAGTGAAATTAAATGAACTTCTAGAAACATCACACTTCCAAAATCGAGAATTAGCTGATGTACATCAGGTATTTATTGATTGTTTTAAAATAATTTTTCACTTTCATGTAGAAATAATTGCCCTAAATCGTTTTATAATCAACAAATTTGTCCATAATGTACTAATGATCATAAACATTTACCATTCTGATTTTAAACAGTTACAGGAATCTCTCTAAAAAGTATTTATTCTGATTGGAAAAGTTACCTACTGCAACCTCTTTGTCCTTAATGCACTAATGAAAACACTTATATAATTTCAGGACTTAAACATTCCAGTGCCACCTCCTGCATCAGCAGCAGATGAGCCAAATGCTAAACGTGCACGGATGGACTCGTCCGAGGTGTCAAGCAACACATCTGAGGGCACCCGTGTGTATGCCTTGCCCAACGGCACAGTGCCATGCAACAAGCCTCTCACTGACCTCATCCATCTTGTAAAACCACACATTAGGGAACTGGTTGAAGATTCCAATTTGGTAAGTTGCATTTATGTGTATATTATTAGGATTATCATCAAGATTTCATCAATTTACAATATTATCATAATTGAACTGACAAAGGACCCTTGCAAGAAGATTTCTATCAAAAAGAAGATAAAGTTTCCACTATCATCAGCTCAGCCTAGTGCAGTCAATTGCTGGACATACGTCTCTTCCAAGTTGCTCCATAAAATCTTGAAAAAAATCCTCAATCCTTATAAGCAGAATTGCAATTTGTATTTCTATAGAACATCTACTGCGATGGCAATGGTTGAAATACCAAAATTGAAGGAAATGATCATGTAACATTTCGCAAGCTCTTTGCATTCCCATACTATTTTGACATTTTATCAATCACTATCGCAGTATAAAGAATGTCACTTGTCTAGACTAGAGCCTCAGAACTAGATTTATATTTTTTACCAAATACCTGCATATACTAAATTATCAATTAGTTTTTGAGAAATTGATTTTGGGAAAGAAAATAATGTTACTGTGATAATCAATACTATTATCTATTCTGTGCTGTGAGTTTATTTAAAAATGTGCAAATCTTTCAATAACTTGGAAGTGGCCTATGATCTCATGTAACACTATTAACAACTATGATCAACTTGAGAAAGCCATTAGGTAATTCAATTTATTTAAAAAATGCAACCGATTTCTATTGAATATTAACAACATGTATATGGAAAACCTCAACATATTATATGTGTATAGATCTTTCTGATTATATGCTATTAAGCTTAATGGAACTCAATCACGATCGACATCTGCACAAACACTGCGTATGTCGCCGTGTCAGTCGCCAATTGACCCTACGCCCGTATGACGCGATGCTGCAACCGTCCAATGATAAGACGTTTCTTTCCCTGCGCACCTCACGAATTGGGTGAGTTTTATTCTAGGGAGAAATATGCAAATTATCACTTCATTTGTTTACTACTGCGTGGTGTGCTCGAGGCTGACCCCATGTCCTAGGTGAGCGACAAATGAAACGACGTGACGCGATGCTGGGTACGCGGCAGTCGTTGTTTCCACTAAGGTGTCCACCTGCGTTGCTACGACTCGTACGATACGAACCCATATGTCCATGCTACATCTGCAATAATTTGATTTTAGGTGACTTACATTCAGTTGCGTCACATTGTGTGATTTTGCGTTGCCTTGCGTCGTGTCGCTTTCGTCGTCCACCTAGGATAAGGGGTGATAGTTGGCATTCTTGGCTTCGATATCGTCGTTACTGGCGACCACAGGACTCCTGCAAGTAAGAAGGCAGCTGGCACCAGTCTACATACACGTATCTGGAAACTGTATTGCAATTGCAATATTATATTGCACCAATATTGTTCATGTAAAATTAACAATGTTGGCTTTTTTTGTGTAAAAATTTATGTGTAAAAATAAAATGTCAAACCAATTGCTCAGTGTTGCTTACCATTGTTCCAGCTGAAAATGTGGATATCATTCATGATTCCTAAAATCGAGGATGGCAACAACTTCGGTGTATCAATACAGGAGGATACACTCGCAGAGATTCAGTCTGTTGAGTCAGAGGCTGCTGCATTCTTTGACCAAATCTCACGATACTTCATCTCACGAGCGAAGATTGTGTCTAAAGTCGCCAAGTACCCACACATCGAGGACTACAGGCGAGCTGTCCAGGTAAATAATGCACTCTTTATAGATATCGGCAGAAAAGAATCAGTTCAGACGTGTTTAGAGCCTTCTCTAGCCTGTACCAAAAATAGGTATGACAATTTCAGGTTCAATCTGAATTATGCTTTCATAGAAAATTTGTCATACATACTCTGTGTAAGCCAAATAAACAGGAAACAAGCAACAACATTGGGATTTTTACTTTACTGACTAGTCAACAGGAAAAATCTTCTGTTGCTTACAACAAACAAACGCAAAATAAACGAGTTCATTCATGTTCCAGTATCAGTAAAGTAATAGTTAGACTGAAAGGCGACCCAGTTAGGCTTAGCACCCATTGCGGTTTTAAGCTGCTTGGATTTTAATCGCGCGTATAAAATATCTCGCGATTTGTGTCTCGTTCTACCTGTTCAAAGACCTCAAAATATTCGCTCGATATTAATCCGCGCCGCGGTACACTGGATTCTGTGGAAAAACATAGATTTGTTGCAGCTTTTTTAACGCGCAATTTTTTTCAACAGCTTCATACAATTTCACATGTCGCAGAAATTTCGGTCATCGACTGTCATCGACATCAACAGTGTCAGTGATGTGTGAGTAATCTGTATTCATTGAATGTTATGTTCGGCAGGAACTGGACGAGAAGGAATACCTGTCGTTGTGGCTGGTGATGTGCGAGATACGTAACCGCTACTGCTCGCTCCACGACATTGTCATCAAGAACTTGGAGAAGATCAAGAAGCCACGTTCATCGAACGCTGAGTCTTTATACTAGGCGCTATTTCAATCTCAAGTAGTAACTCTTTAGTCGCAAGCAATTGTAAGAATACATTGTGGATCTAAGAGTAATACTAATACTGGCTTTTATACCTTATTTTTTATTTACTAGACAGCATTTATGTACATATTATTTGTTTAGGCACAAGTTATGTATCAACTCGTGCTTTAACACAACTTTTAAACATTTTGTAGTAGTCCTTCCGTATTTGTAGATTGCTGCATATTACCGTATTATTATATTCTAGGTGCTTTCGTCTAGTGAATAAAAAATAAGTTGGTACATCGTGTTGTGGTCTTATAGCAAGGCGAGAGACTGAGACTCGTATGTATGTATGTATCTTATGTGAGACTGAATGCTGTAACGTAACATATTTCTTTGTGACATAATATTGTAGTGGTTACATGCTTGATTGTGAGATTTTATGACCGATTATATTTTTTTGATGTCTTTGGCAAAATTGTGGTTCCACAAAACCGAATTCTTTGACATTAAACATTAATTCCGATAGTATTTAAAAGACAAACTTGCTATGAAACTACAATATGATATGAATAGACAGTTGTTCCAAAACTTCATTAAAATAGGTTTTAGTTAAGCTAAAATATTATTATGTTACTTAATAATACCATTAATAAGCCCAGTGCTCTTCAATTTCCATGTAAAATTTCTGTTCACAATATTTCAGGTTTCATTCTATCTATTAGTGATATATTAATTGGCTTACAGTCAATATTTTATTTAAATAATAATAATATGTACCCTTTGTCGATAATAATTACGAATACATTTCTATGAATGTGTATAGATGCAGTTTGTATTTATTGCCCTACTACCTATATCCTGCACCATGATCGCATAACATATGTGTTATGCGATCATGGTGCAGGACATAGGTAATTACCTAGTTATTTAATATACTAGCTGTCCCACGCGGCTTCGCTCCCATCAACTGGCTACGTACCTACCCTATCCTACCTACACATACCCTACACCTACGCTACACCTACCCTACACATACCCTACACCTACGCTACACCTACCCTACACCTACCCTACATACATGAATTACATGATTGCATAACTAAAACCGTTTACGCAGCGCACGCAACGGAAGCCCTCAAAAAGTAACGTAGCGTGATGTTATATAGCCTATAACCTTCCTCGATAAATGGACTATCTAACACAAATAGTAGATTATTGCATCGAGCACAAAGTAATTTATTATTGCACCGAGTGCCTGATTTAGAGCCCGAGCGTTAGCGAGGGCTCTAATCTAACAGGCACGAGGGCTATATAAATTACTTAAAGCGAGGTGCATAATCTGCTTTTCTTTCAACTATTACCTATAGGAATAGTAGATAAAAGAAACTCATATCAAACAGTTAAAATAGAAGTTTTATTGAAATTAAAAGTTATACTTGAGCAATTATTAAACGTAAGGTTAAGAGTTTTATTGGGCAAATTTATATTTGTTTGTTTAACTTGGGACTGAATAATGTTATCAGACGAGGTAGATGGGCCTGGCTGATTTGTTACAATGAAGTCGTTATCACGGGAAGTAGATGGGCGCGGCGATGTCGAAAATCACTTTTTTAAATTTCTTTCATTTTTAAATCAGTGTTAGCAGCAATCATTTTTTAAATTTGGTACAAGTAGGATAGAAACGAATAATACGTACGTAAAAAAAAAGTATTGATATCGGCTGGCTGAATAGAGCTAATCCACTGAGGTTGGCACCTTTGGGTGCGATAAAAAAAAAAACTGCAATTATGAAATTTCATACATTTTTATTGCTCTAGAGCATTAAAGACTCGCTTTGTACTGAGTTTTTAGTGTGATTGTGATGAAATTAAAGCATAGTTGGAAGAAAAAGAATTTTTCAATTCCACCAGTAGTTCCTGAGATTACCCCCTACATACAAACTTACAAATTTTACCTCTATACTATTAGTATAGAAAAGTATAGATTATTTAAAAACACGATACTTTGTTTGAAACCACAAAGTGGTATCAAAGTTAAAATACTAATCAAAGTTTTGTTCCCATTCACGCCTGAGTTCCTATTCACCCCGTTTTACCCGGTACCTAAAATACAACGGTACCATACCCGGACCATTGCAAAGGCGCTTAACGCGTGACGCCAAGCTTTGCCGTGCATACCTGTAGTTTACAAATGAAAATATAATAAGTGTCCCTAATATAATGGCGCATCGTGCCAGGAAAATATACGAACTGTCTAGAACGACATACAAAGAAGCGTGGCCTATTTATGAACAGTCGAGTGGACCTACAGAGGCGATCAAGCTACTAAATATTAGCTAATTAATTAGTAGGTACTATCTAACTATGTAATTTTAACTTTATAGCTTCGCAAGCTCCTATGAAAAAGGACCTAGGCAGACAGAATGACAACGAAATGATAGTGAGGTATTTAATAATAAATTTAATTTATTTTTTACGACGATAACTCGATCATGTCGGTCTCTCAAAATGGATGTAGGAACGGGTCCCGCGGTACTAAGGCGCTACTCCTTATAGATATGGCCATTAGCCAATAGGTTCGGCGTTCCTGAAAGGATCTGTCGACATGTTGGATAGATTATAAGAAGGCATATGACTGTGCCTCATACATGGCTCGTGAGGGTGCTAGAATTGTATAAAATAGATACAACTCTACGCACCTTCCTGATGTCGTGTATGGGGCAATGGAGCAAAGTCCTTCGCTATCCAGGATGTCGAAATATCCAGAGGAATAGCGAACCTGTAAGAATCGAGCGAGGTATATTCCAGGGCGATAGTTTGAGTCCACTTTGGTTTTGTCTAGCCCTGAATCCTCTAAGCATGCTGCTGAAGAATTCAGGGCTAGGCTATCGGTTGAAGAGAGGTGGTCAGGTTATATCTCACCTCCTTTACATGGATGATCTGAAGCTCTTTGCTCCCAGCAATCTTCTTAATGGAGCTACTGAAAGTAACTGAAACTTTTAGTAACGCCATCAGGATGGAGTTTGGTGTGGACAATTTTGTGTTTTGGTGCGGTCATGCATGTAAAGAGAGGGGAGATTGTGGAATCCGTAGGAATTCAACTCGCGGATTCCTTAACGCTGAGATCCCTCTCTCCAAACGAAACCTATAATAAGTATTTGGGTATGTCAGAAGCGTTAGGTATCAGCACTACTGACATGAAGCAATCGTTGAGGGAACGCTTCTTTGTCCGCCTGAAGAAGGTATTTGTTGGATACGGGAAAGATCGGGAGGACACACGTCAATCAAACTCGCTAGTGGGTTACACACTGTTTTATTCTTCGGTAAATCCTAGCCCGCTGGCGGCGGGGGGTGTGGCGCAGCACTCCTACGCACACATACATAACACTCCTTCCCCTTAAGCTATGAGTTACCCTTAACCTAATTACAATAGTACAATAACCTAATTACAGTAGAGTTACAACAGTCATGTTATTACCTACTACAAATTTATTCAGTGGTTGTATCTGATGGTCCGTCATCATCATCACTGACGTACCGGCTCGACGTTGGGGTCGAGAAAATCGGACTGATTTCCCGTCGTCTGAGAGTTGTAGCGGCGGCGCGTGACAGAGCCACTGAGGTACCTGGAGTTCCTTGTTCGGGGGCCGTTACCGTTTCTCCTCCCCCTCTGGCCAATGTGACCGGTTCGGGGTTAGTGGTTGCGAGCGGCGCCACATCGGGCACCACGTCCGGGTCCCAAACCTGGTCGTCATCAGATGTTGTGTTCAGTCTAGTCCTTATTTGGTCTAAATGTCTGGTGACTTCACATCTTAAATGTGGTACATATACCACATACATAATATTGCCGACTTTCCTTCTTATAATCCCTTTTATCCAACTGAATTTTTTATTATTTTCATTTTTAGTTATCCACACTTTTCCGTTTACTTTAAAGTCAGTTCTGTGTATACCTCGATAGTTTTTAGCCTGTAAGGACTGTTTATGTTCGACGGTTCGAATTAGGTCTGTGGACGAAGGTGACGGCGCGGTCGGGTTCAATAGATCTAGCCGTGAACGCAAAGTGCGCCCAAATACTATCTCTGCGGGTGACTTGTCAGTGGTACTGTTTTTAGAGTTCCTGTAGTCGAATAAAAATTTTGCTATTTTCCCATGTATGGTTTTCTTATTACACCCCTCTAAAATTACAGTCTTAAGCCCCTTTTTGACGATTTTCACAAAACTCTCGGCTTGCCCATTACTAGCCGGATGATAAACAGGAGATAAAACATGCTTAATACCATTTTTATTACAAAAATCCTTAAATTCAAAAGATGTAAACGACGTACCGTTGTCACTCACCAACGTGTGTGGCACTCCAAATCGCGACATGAAATCGTATAATCTACCTATAACCGCCTTTGAATTATAAGTAGAGGACATATCATAACATTCCACCCATTTACTATATGCATCCACAATAATTAAAAACATATAATCGTGAAAAGGCCCTAAAAAATCTATGTGTATTCGATAAAACGGGTGTGGCGGCAACGGCCAAGGCGCGAGAGGGGAGTGCGGCGGCGCGGGGCGCAGCGTACAGCACACGCCGCAAGACCCCGCTACTTGCTCCAGCGCTGCGTCTATACCCGGGAACCACAGCCGCTTACGAGCCTCTGCCTTCATCTTCACCACACCGAAATGTGAACTATGCAGTTCCCTACACACACTGTCTTTTAAGGACGAAGGAATAACGACTTTATGACCGCGCATTAAGATGCCATTTTCGTAAGACAGTTGTGCTCGACAATTGAAAAAAGGTTTTAAGCCTGCGTCGTCTTTAACTTTCCTAGGCCATCCGTTTAGTACGTAGCTTTTGATGATAGCTAGATGCGGGTCGAGAGCCGTCTCGCGACGAAGGTCGCTTAACGTCACCGGTAGGTCTCCGTCAACTACGAAGTTGACGTAGGCCGCGCGATCCAAGCACTCCGCTAACTCGTTCTGCGCCTTTGTTGCGGTCGTATTCGTATCGACACACGCCCGTGATAAATAGTCCGCGCTGTTTTGTTTACTACCGATGTACTCAATGGTGTAATTATACGCCGCTAGAAATATAGCATATCTTTGTAAACGGTTAGCAGATACTTCGGGGATGCCTTTGTGTGGCCCGAATATTGCCAACAGGGGTTTATGATCCGTTCGTAGCACGAAGGCCTCGGACCGACCATATAGGTATTGGTGGAACCGCCGTACCCCAAAAATTATCGCGGTTGCTTCCTTCTGAATTTGCGCGTAATTTTTTTCCGCGGGCGACAGCGTCCGCGAAGCGTATGATATCGGCCTTTCTTGCCCCTCATCCCCTATTTGTGATAAGACTGCTCCTAATCCTGTTGGTGATGCATCTACTGTTAATATTAACTTAGCGTTGGGATCGAAATGTGCTAATGTCTCATCGGATGCTAAGATGTTTTTTATTCGGACGAACGCGTTATCGTGTTCTCGAGTCCATTGCCACTTTATATTTTTATTTAATAAGTTATACAGTGGACTTAACACGGTTGACGCGTCCGGCACGTAATTCCGATAGTAATTCGTTAAGCCCAGGAACGATTGTAGCTGTGACACGTTTGACGGTTTGGGTGCCTGTACTATGGCCTTGACCTTATCGGGTGACTTCCTAATTCCATTTTTATCTATGACGTGACCTAGATACGAAATCTCATCTTTAAAGAATTCACATTTACTCATCTGTACAGTTAATTCGGCATCGTCTAAACGTTGTAAGACCGTAATGAGTCTCTGCATGTGTTGGTCTTTAGTTACACCTGTTATGAGTATGTCATCCAATAGAAAGATGATCCCGTCAATTCCCGAGAGTAAGCATTCCATCGCGCGTTGAAAAATGGCGGGTGCGCTGGACAATCCAAAGACCAATCTAGTGAAATTAAAAAGTCCCCGGTGAGTATTGATGCAAGTTAACCTTTGTGATTTTTCCTTTAATTTAAATTGATTGTACGCCATTGATAAGTCTATTTTACGGAAATGCACGCCACCGTGTAATTTGGCTAATAAATCATTTACCGTCGGCAAGGGATACTGATCGATTATTAACTGTTTGTTTATTGTAACCGAGTAATCCGCGCATAGTCTGATACTTCCGTCCTTTTTTAAAACGGGCACAACAGGCGATGCGTAATCGGAGTGTCCAACTGGTTTTAAAATGCCTAATGATAATAATCGATCGAGCTCTTTGTCTATTTTTTCTTTTAACGCATAAGGCACTGGTCTTGCTTTGAAAAATATTGGCTTAGCGTCGGCTTTTAAATGTAATTCGATTTTATATTTGTTGAACGATCCGAGATTACCTGAGAAAACTTTTGGAAACATGTTTGAGAGTTGTTTATCAACATTGGGTTTAGACTCGCATACCGCCATTGCTTTATCGTATACGGCGTGTACTGGCGCCGTCGCCGGCGCTAGCTCTAAATCGAACTCGCGAATGAAATCGCGGCCTAGCAGCGGCGGTCCGGCTGCGCGCACTATGTAAACATTTAGAGTATGTGTACGGCCGAGATATGATATGGGTAATAAAACAACCCCGATGGTTTCGATATTTTCGCCTGTATAACTAAATAACTTTTTGTTGGTGACTGACAACGGCAATCGCTTGAAATACGAACTATATGTATTTTCTGATATTACGCTTACCGCTGACCCACTATCGATCTCGAACTCCAAACTTAGACCACTGACCATTACCCGTTCCGTCATAGGTTTCCCTTTTATACACCTAATATTATAAAAACACTCACCGTCGTCGCCTGCGTCCACAGTACCTTCATCTACGTATTTGACCTTGCCCTCGTTCGGACACATCTTACGCAAATGACCTTTATTACCGCACTTTTTACATTTATAGTTTTTAAAACGACACTGATTTGACTTGTGATTTGTATAACCACACACACTGCACTTTTCCTTGGAAATGTTGAAGACGCCATCCGGGCCCGCTGCGCCAGGCCCTGTACCTGACGCTGCCAGCGACGAAGCCTGGCGCGCGCAGCGCACGCTCTCTGCCAAGTCGATGGCCTTCGCGAGGGTCAGCTCCCGCTGGTCCTGCGCGAAGAGTTTGTCCCGTTCACGCCCTGCCGCCATGCCCATGATAAATTTATCCAGCAAGGCCTCCTCCAGGTTCTTGAATGCACAGTGAGTTGCTAATCCCCTGATCCTGGCCGCCCATTGAGTGTGGCTTTCTCCTGGTCGTTGTGTTGCCGAATAGAAAATTGATTTTTCTGCAAACCCAAACCTTTTTGGTGTGAAGTGATCATCGAGAAGTTTCACTATCGCTTCGTATCCCAATTCTTCCACCTTGTTGGGTAACGCCAGGTCACTTGCAAGTTTGAACGTCGATTCACATAATGACGTTAATAATATCGCCCTCCGTTTGATTGTTGCTTTGTCCGTTTCAGAGGTTATGTCGTTAGCAATAAACCACTGATTTAATCGCAACTTGTAACTATTCCACTCTTGTGACTGGTGATCAAAAGTGGAAAGAACGCCATAAGTCGTTCCTGCAGACATTTTGCACCGTAAAATGAGTTCGCTCGTCGCCACGTGTTGGATACGGGAAAGATCGGGAGGACACACGTCAATCAAACTCGCTAGTGGGTTACACACTGTTTTATTCTTCGGTAAATCCTAGCCCGCTGGCGGCGGGGGGTGTGGCGCAGCACTCCTACGCACACATACATAACAGTATTCAATAGCCTTCTTTCAGGCGGAAACAAGGTGCGCGCAGGATGTTCTCGTCTAGCTAACGAAGAGTATTTGCATAGGCACAACCTTGTAGCCAGGAACATCCACCAGCAACTTGCTCTGAAATACACTCTTGTGGCATCGAAGGTACCGTACTACAGGTATGTGCCCGACCCACTTCTCGAAAATGGCAATAACACATTGTACTGGGATCGGTCCATCATCACTGACAGGACTATTATCGCTAACAAGCCTGATATAGTGGTGGTGGACCGAATCGAGAGGTGTGCAATGATTGTTGATATTACCGTCCCGCATGACGGGAACCTCGTGAAAGCCGAGAAATATAAACAAATATCTTGACTTGGCTCGCGAGGTTGTCGACATGTGGGACGGTAATATCAACATCTTAGGAGGCTCTCGTTCCCCCCCGATGGGTGCCCGCTTTGTCGAGGCGGGGGGCTCAGTAACCGTGGCTTGGTCACCCACGGTGAAGCGAAGAGGAACCCGAGGAGGGGCCGCTCGTCAGGGCTTTTGCCGATTAAGCCGACGACGTAGCGGCCAACTAGTAGGTTGCGGTGCCGTTTGGTAACAGGCGACATCGCAACTGAGGCGGGCCGCGATGTCTTATGGCTATTCCCAGGTCCCATACGATATCGCGGCTGAGGGTTGGAGGCCGCGGCGGGAGAGGAGTGCCGGTATTGCGGTGCGCCGCTCTCCCTACCTTCCGCGGCCTAGACGGGGTCGCCACCGTCTGATGGCGGACGCGGTGGGGCCGCAGGGGAAGAGGAGTGTCGGTATAGCGTTAGCCGCTCTCGGATCCCTATCCCCTGCGGCCGCAAAATGGTAGGTGGCGGGGCCATTGACCTCGACCCGTCACAGTGTGACCAAGGGTGCCATGCACGGGGTCGTCTGGCATCCATGTGCTGAATTGGTCCCTGGGGTGGTCACGGCGTACAGTGTGTTCTGGTGCGCCGGTGATGGGGGGTACTCCCCCGAGGAGGGTCCGGTGACGGACAGCCGCGGCGGGTTCGCGGTGAGTGCTAAAGCGTGCCCGTGTTCCCGCCATAAGCGGCACTGGAGGACACCGTGGAGTTTTAGTGGGTTAGAGTCCCACATAACTGCACTATCTCCCCGTGGTAGTGCAGTATGCATGAGCATATCTCCACGCAAAAAAAAAAAGAAAAAAAAAAAGGAGGCTCTCGTTAGGCAGCTGGGTCAAGGGCCTGATCCAGAAAGCAGTACTGCTAGACACGGCTCGTATTGTTGGAGGTTCCTCTCTCTGGAGCCCTGACCGCCGGTAGCTTGGACCCTGTTCCCGATACCGGTGGGCCTCTATTTTTTATATTTTTTAATGTATTTGTTTTTAATTTATTTTATAAAAATATAAAAAAAATGTAAATAATAAGAAAACAGAGTTCACACTGCTGGGACAAAGGCATCCTCTCTGTGAGAGAGGTAATGGGCCTTAATCCACCACGCGGGCCCTGTGCGGATTGGTGAATGTCACATGTCTTCGAACTTTTGGTTCTAGAACACGCCGGTTTCCTCGCGATTTTTTCCTTCACCGTTTTAAGAGCAGTGGTGATGAAATAATTTACACAAAGTAAAGCGCCTGCCTGGGTTCGAACTCACAACCTACGACACGTAAGTCGGGGCCGTTACCACTGGGCCACCACTGCTATTTATCATGATATTAGTGAGCGAGAATAACTTTTTTTTCTCAACCTATACTGTCCCACTGCTGGGCACTAACTTTATGAAAGTAATATCAGTAAGCAAATTGTACGTATAGCACGCAGATTCCGTTATAGGTACTTCCAGGAGGATAATGCTCAGTCAGTTGCAGTATAGGATAATGTAGGTACTCTGTAGTCAGTCGTGTGGTTTCTTCTAACAAGCTAGGACGTCCGGCTATTTGATAAATTGGAACGTTGCGTTGATTTTTCGTTGTCTGTTCGCTAGGTATTTTTTTTTTAAAGAAGTAAACGTTGCCTCGCACTAGTAATTTCTTCATGTATCGTGGGTGTGTTTACAAACATTTAAACTCAACACACCCATATCCGCAACAACTATCCTTAGGCCGTACAAATATTTGTTCCGTGCGGGAATCGAATCCGCGACACGCAGGGTCCGTGTCCACTCGACCCGAAGAAATACCAAATCTTTTACTACCAATTCAGTGTTGTACAGTCAGGCAAAGTGATATTTAATTCTAAATAACTTATTATTCATATCGTAAATACATAATCGTGTAGAAATACATAGAATATCGGCTTGCGTTTGTCCACTATCTCACCTGATAGTTAGCGTAAAAAACAAATTAAAACAAAAACCTAAAACTATTTGTTATGAATTTATGATAAACTAGCTTTCCACCCGCAGCTTCGCCTGCGTGGACTACACGATATTGGCTGTTTCTTTTTTTTCAGTTCTGGTAGGATATTGCATATTACGAGTATTACCCAAACAGTTTTACACCCGCGTCTTTGTTCGCGTAGACCACAAAATTTTCTCAACATTATTATTTTATCGAATTATAAAAATTTGGTGTAAATTGATATTAAATGAGCATAAACTGCACTGTCTTCCTGTTCTAATAGCTAGAGCTATTTTAAACTTTCATTCCGGTCTCGTAGGATCGATTTCCACGGGGAGATACAAATATTGGAAGACCACTTTGCTTTCAATTTATGAATCCTACTACCGACACGATATAAAATTAATACAGGGGGGCGCAAAAGTTATCATCAGATGTTCTTTGGCTGTGATTTTTTTTAATGAATTGATAACTTTGTTTCTGCTTTTGGATAATATTTATTTGGTGTCGAAAAAAATATACGGCTAAGTGGCCGTTGCTTCGCCAGAATTGATAAACATTCGGGTCCGTTTATGGCATTTGCCATCACTCTTGCCAGAACTGCCGGCGGATATTATCTTTCAGGGCTTTAAGAGTCTGAAGCTTATTGACTTAGTCTTGTGACTTAAAAAAAAACCCACAGAAAGAAGTCTGGAACATCAGGCGATCTTACCGGCCAGTGCAAGTCCGGGTAATGCCGCCTCAGAATTTCGGTTGCGGCTCGTGCAGTAAGCGCCGTTGCATTATCCTGTTGAAACCATTATATGTACTCTAGTTTAAATTTATTGCTTTAAGGATAGAGAAATATGTTAATCATGACTCTGTGACCTCTTCGACCACATTAGTGGTTTAGCGGCCCGATGACGCCTCCAGCGTAAAAAACAAACCATGCAGTAACTTCAAAGTTACTACACCCGCTTAAGCGGGTGTAATGACTGTCTGGATTATACGCGGATTTTCGGTCCACAGAGGTGATAATTTTGCTTTTTCACATATTGGCAGAGCTTGCTCATGATGATTTTCGATGAAAAGTTGTCTACCTCGTGGTCGCGATTTAGAATGGTTTGACGTAGTTTACACCCGCTTGGTTACCAGCTATATTTTGCATCAGTTTACTTCACAAATATTGAAGCAGAATTGATATTTTCCGCCATTTGCAAAAATAAAAGCATCTTCTGATAGAGTGATGAGTTTTGCGCCAACCTGTACATTCTAGATATGGATACTCCAATTAGCTTACACTAACAAACATCAAGAAGTTAGGATTTGATAAAGCTCTTTTTTGTATATCACATTGGTGTTTTTTCGGTGTCAAAATGACCAGGCTGCTAGTGCTAACTTTGGGACAGGCAACGTAAAATTGCCCGTGTTGGAAGCAATCTTGCCTTAAGTCTAACTATTGCCTGGCACCCTTAAAGACTCACCTTGAGATTTATTTATGGTCATTACAAAGCAGACCTTAAGAGGAATTGTAATCGTTTAAACTAAAAGACATAGTCAGAGAGTATCAGTGGTACTCGAGTTATGAAAACTGTTTCCCCCCGAGCACATCCAGTAATCATTCACATAAACTTTAACACCCCTTTTTACCCCTTTAAGGGATGAAATTCTAATAATCCTTAAATTATAGTGTGTTTAATTGAATAGAGGATCAGCCGAATTGCGTAAGTATATTATCCAAAGCAAAAGAATCAATTCCTTCCCAAAAACGACTTTATGAATCAATATGCAATACGTAAAGTCGGTTTTGGGAAAGAATCAATTCTTTTGCTTTGGATAATATGCTTACGCAATTCGGCTGCAGAAATGCTAAATTTCAAGTAATTTTGATAATAAACAATTAAGTTTTCATACAAAATTTAAAACCCTTTTTTAACCCTTTAAGGGATGCAATTCAAAAAACCTTAAACACATGTTTCTATAATTGTATTGAAGAGCATAAAAGAAATTTAGTTTTCGTTCAAATTTAAACACCCCTTTTTACTCCTTTAAGAGACGAAATTCAAAAAAGCCTTAAATATGTGTTTATTTAATTGTATTGAAGAGCATAAGTACTAAATTCCAAGTAATTTTGTTCATAAACAATTTAGTTTTCATTCAAATTTAAACTCCTCTTTTACCCCTTTAAGGGGTGAAATTCAAATAATCCTTAAATTACAGTGTGTTTAATTGTATAGAAGAGCAGAAATGCAAAATTTCAAGTAATTTTGATAATAAACAATTTAGTTTTCATGCAAAATTTAAAACCCCCTTTTAACCCAATTTTTAGTTTTAAATACAATTAAAGAAACATGTGTTTAAGGATGTTTTGAATATCACAAATGTCATCGCGGACGTACACACAGACCCCAGCTTGCTTCTTGAGCTTGTGTTCAAGAGAGTAACCCCGGTAGTTGAGGTACGCCACGTCCGACGGGGTTGTTATCTTCGTCTCCGTTAGGAAAAACAGGTGCGGCTTCTCGGTCTCAAGGTGGTGGTGGGCCGGATCGAGATTAGAGTGCAAGCCCCTGATGTTAGTGACGTGCACTTTTAGTGGGAGGAAGTGCAGCCGTTGTCCCCATATTCTTCTTCGCTTTGGTCATGTGTTTTTGTTTTAGAGTTTGCTGGGGAAGAAGTTGAACTGTCGAGGCGCTGCTCAGTGAACCAAGTGGAACACTGGAGCTAACCCACCCTATGGGGAACTCATTTGGAGACTGCGGGGACGCCCGAACCCCTCCGGATATGGCCACCGGGTCCTCCCCCATTCATTCGCCAGCTGGCACGGTGGAGCATACCGGAATTTTCGCGAGTTGGTGGGTTAGCCTTTGGCACGTGGCTGGCGTGCTACTTGGGCCCCCTACTGACTGCGGTCGGCCAACGGCTGGCACCGTGCTTCGGATCCCGCTACCCGCCAAAACGAGTTATCCGGCAAGTTTTGCCCAGAGACCAAAACCGGGTCTGAACAGCGCAACTAACATCCTCCTTCTCCCCCTAAGGCAATGGCAGTCCCATACACCGTCGGAACACAGCAAGCTGCTTGGCGCCAGACTCCGGTGGGATGGTGGTCGCGAGCCAGGCTGCTTAAGCGCATTGACATGGACACTCTCGAGGAGGCGGCTGCCGTCATGCAGGACTGGATCTGGGGGTCGGTGACAGATGGACCCATCGACGTCGAAGAGAAGGCGCAGGAGTTCAGCGATGCAGCTACACTTCACGTCCACAGTTCACAAGGCGTCCCTTGTAATTATGGTCTGCAGAGAATGAGCAGCTGCGCGTCGCATGCGTGGCTGCTAGACGCCCGTACACACGATACCTGAGGAGACGTCGATGTGATCCTAAAGAAAAACCCGCACTGTATGAGGTGTACCGCGCGTCGAATAAGGATCTGTAGCTGGCCATCAGTGATACAAAGATGCGATTCAGGGAAGAGCTGCTGGCAACCCTAAACGGGAATCCGCACGGCGAGTATTTGCGGTAGTGAGTATTTGCGGTAGTGCCGGCAAAGCCTGCCGTTCTTGGAACGTGAGAAGGCGCAAGGGTATCGACACAGGTTGCGTCCCACACTAGAAGTCTACCCACCCTTCACGACACCAACGTCATGCCATCTAGTTTTTCTTAAATATCATAAAATAAGATTACTAAAAATAAGGCTTGAGACGAATTGGTATACATGACTACATGTAGAAAGTGACGTATTAGTGAAAGAGACCTATTAGAGTAAGTGACGAAATAGGTAGCTAGTGTGACGAGTTGTCATCACAACCATCATAAGAGATGTAATTAAAACCTTTATGTTACCTATACCTACTTATCTAATCGTACTGGTCAGTAACTAAAGCCAAATAATTTTCGTTTTCAGAACAAGCCTTCCATATTTCTTTTATGGGTAAGCCATATTGACAGTCTACTTCTACAATATTTTATTATATTTTTATACTTTATTGATTTAATTATGGTAATAAATTGTTAAAGGGATTTGAGATAATGGCGAGCGATATCGACAAAGGCAATTTTGGCGACAGCGCCCGCAACGCAACATTGTTTGAATTGAAGACAAGAAATTCCAATCATGTTTTTGATGGTGCTGGCGAAAATATACAATATTATAGTGATTCGGAATCCGATGCTTCGAGAAAAAGTAAAACACGTTACATAAACCCGGCCATTTACATTGAACCAGTGGAGTCATCGCATTCTGTGACGTCTCTACAGGCAGACTCATGCATCTCCGACGTCACTCCGCATCCTCACAGTAGCTACAGGAGTAACTCGACGCCTATGCTTAGTGGTCGAGACTCGAGTGCATCATCTGCTAGTGTCAAGAGGAAGTCATGTCGACTGACAGCTCTACCGAAGCTAGAGGGCTTAGATAGAGAACAAGATACACCTCGGTTCGGTTGCACTTACCGTGAAGATGGCCCGGCCGATACATTTAGATTATCGGTGGTATCCGTGTCGACCACTACCACAGCTAAGGAGGAGCGGGAACGCAACGAAAGTAAAAAGAACGAAGCCTTTAAGCAATGGTGCGCGCGGAAAGACCAAGAGGTAACCAAGTTAAGAATAAGTCGTAGGTACTTTAGTTTGTGGTAACTTGATACTGCGGCTTTTTGGTCAAGGATAAGTCGATCGAGGTAGGTCAGGTCGATCGTGGTGAGGTAAGGAAAAAGAAAATAAATATCGATATAATCATAGTGGAATTTGTCAAGTTCAAAGGCAACCGACTATTAGAACAAAATGAATGGTCTCTTTTATATAAGCTAACAATAAACTTAGATGTTTTTTTTTTAAATTTCTAGAAACGCGAAAAAGAAAAAGCTCGTATCGAGAAGGTGAAGGGTCGGTCTGGGCCAACAACATCGCAGCAACAACGCGAGGAGTCGTATCGTCAGTGGCTGGAGAGGAAAAAAACCCAGACGGAGCGACAGCGAGCCGAAGAGATCATGCGACAGTACCGCCACAACGAACGGATCCAAAAAGACCGAAATAAGCGTGAAAGGGCTAAAGAAGAGAAACTAGCGGACTGGATAAAAAGGAAGGAAGAGGAAATGAAATGTAGGCATTTTGTTTCAGATTAGATCTATTTCTTTTTCACTTAGCCGATACTATCCCATGGTTGCGCAAAGGCCTCATAAGTCTTTCCGGGACCTCTTTTCCAACGTCTCTTTGAAACAGACCTCGCGGTACGCGTCCAAGTTGTCTCGACACCTCTTTCTGGGCTAGCCTCGATTTAGGTTCGATCCATACTGATATTATATGCGGAAGTAACTCTCTTTTCAAAAATGAATGTATTGCAGTGATGAAAACTCGAGATGAGCGTAAGGTGGCACGCGCGGCTATCGAGGAGGAGCGCAGGCGCTCGAATGGCGAGCGCGCGTTCCGAGACTGGCTGCGCACCAGCAAGAATAAGCCCCTGCCCGTGCCACTCAACCAGGGAGAACTAAGTAAGTTTTAAGGGTGAAAATATATACCTACGCATGCCTGTATAACGTGCATAAAATGGTTCAAGTAGCTTGCAGGCCCTTGTTAAATTCATCCATTCAGAAGTTATTATGACACAATGGCATCAAGCCACTTGCACAATTTTATGCCAGTTACAGGCATGCGGATTTTCGCCCTTGTAAAGTTCCAGTATTTACCGGCTGCCATACTCACCATACGCATAGGTACAGTCAACGGCTCAGGGACAAAAGGCAAGTCGCACTCTGCCATAGCTAAAATTTCAAAAATTTCTTTGTAGAGGCTTTTGACTCCTGACTGTACACCAGCCAACATTTTTCGCCAGTGCGTTTATATTTAATATTTATCTGTCTTACGCAAGTTCTGCAAAGGCATATACTAAACGCAACTTTCTTAATTTTACGTTAGGTACGTTTTCGAACAAAATAAATTGTGGTTAACTTACTCGTTTCCTAATTTTGTTGTCGGGCAACAACAGCGCTTCGACTGCCGCCATTAATGAGTCATCAGAATTCTTACATGCATTTTATAATTTGCAGGTATGCGTGGTTCCGTCTCACAAATGTATATAAATCCCATTCCTTGGCAGTACCCCACATGAACATCTTAGAAGATATCGTTGTGATTAGTTGTAGGTATCTCGAAATTAACTGATTAGAATCGTTATTTTGCGCGTCGAAATCTCAATTATGTGTAAAATGTAATAACTGCATTTTAAACATCGATTGGGTGGATTATTATTTAATAGCCGTTGTACTTGATTTTGAAATAAATTTACGATTTTTAGATTAACATTTTGTTGTAGGCGCGTTATTTACTTTATCAGGGTTATTGTGTTATTGAATATAATAGAAAAAGGTAAACCGTAGTTAAATAAAACATGGTTGTTTATTTTGACATATAGTTTTATTTTAATTATAATAATTTCCAAGGTATATATTAGGGTCCCATCGAGTAATATAATAAGTAATTACATACCATATAAAATTGACAAATATCTACTATTCGGCACGCAATAATTTTCCTATATTTCTAAGATTAACTACGATGATGAAACTAAAAGTTTGCGAGTTGCAAAATGTGCGTTAAAGAAGCGACGAGTTTCTAGATCCTAGTAACTAACTTCCTACTCTAAGCCCATTCACAAAGTTTTCCGTACAAGCCACAGCCATGTTTGACGCCTAGTCTAATTAATGCTAAGTGATCTGTCATCAGTAGACGTCCTCTTCCTCCTTGAGGCGTAGAATCTCAGATTTGTTCATAAAGTAGTAGGTGGGTTGTCGCCCCTTCAGGTCTTTGAGCACGCGCTTGGCCCCAGCCCGGATTAGCACTCTGCTCAGAGACTCTATCTTCTCCACTCCCATCGCGTAGTGTAGTGGTGTGCGCTCCAACTGTCATGAAAGTGATGTTTCTATTAATTTTTGAATTATTTGTGAATATCTTTGGGCCCTGCCCTGTTAAGTAAAAAATTGGCTTTTTTGTACTTAACAGGCCGACCTCAGCCGGTTTTATAAAGAATACAGAAGGGAAATATTTTTTTTTCTTTTTTTTTTAAAACAAGCTTTTTTCTTATTCTTCTCAACAAACCCTTTCATTTGATACCCATATCATGGCAGTGCACAAAAAATAACTAGTCCACCATCTGGGGCCGTCCGCCATATTGGATTTAGAATGACGTCACTTATCTAACCATGCGATCCAAAATAAACGTGTATGCAAAATTTCATCTTAATCGGTGGAGGATAACTGCTTTAAAATTCAGTTGCAAGATTTGACCCGAACACACTTACATACATACATTGCAAGTTAATTAAAAGCTCGTAAAATACTATAATAGTCAAAGCGGATCTTCGTAAGTTGGCTCTGCCAACCATTGCGCAAGAAACTGTTTGTCATCGTGTATACTGCATAGAGTAAGCGAGATAGGACGATGCGGCAAATGTAAGCGAGTGTAAGAGACATTTATACAATGCTATCTTCACCTTCAACATTGAAAAAAAAATAGCTACTGCGCAGGGTCTTGCAGCCAATTCAGAGACACATGATCCGTTGTGAGTATTATATCCGTCAGTTATATGTGGTGGTACTCTACTTCATGAAGCGCGACAATGCGCCCATCTCACTTCTTAGCCATGTGGCTAAGAAGTGAGATGTGCATGGCATTGTATTGGGCGTAGACATCTAAAAGCTGTTCTCAAGAGTCATCACGAGTCGTCTTGTGCGCAGGTTTGACGATTTCCAGCATGGTTTTAGGGACATATATTTTTTATCGTATGGTTTCTGTCAAAAAAATACAAACGTGTACAGAACCTTTTAAATAGTTAATTTCCAAATTTTTCTAAATATTTAATTTCTTAGAAATATTTTTGGATGTTTATGATTTGGACATTCTTATTTCTGGGCATTTTTTTTTTGTTATTTTTATTTTCGGTCTTTATGATTTTTAGACATTTTATTTTTGGACTAATTAAATTTTTGTGCATTATTATGATTTGTACAATATTATAGTAACCCATCTAAAACTATACATGGGACTTTGGACATTTTGAATAATATTCAGACACTGACAACTTGTTCCAATTGTATCGGCACTACACTAACAGCGTACTAGCGGGCCCCTACAGCGTAAAAGCATAGCCGATACAGCGTAGTACCAAGCCACTACGGCGTAGTTGCGTTGCCGATACAGGGGAGAACCAAGCCACTATGGCGTAGCAGTGTACAATATACAGCGTAGTAGCGATCCACTACGAAGTAGCAGCGTAGCCGATATAGCTTAGTAGTGAGTCACTACGGCGTAGCAGCGTAGCCGCATAGCACGGACATCGTCATTACTACGTATTTGTTAGGTTACAATTGGTTTCTCACTTACGTTGATAAGCTTAAAAGTTTTTCATAACGAATTTTATTACAAATAAAATTCGTTTAGAATACGAAATAATACGATGACGATAGAATACAATGAGGACGAGGTAACATCGTAAAGGATGTGCCGCAAAACCAATTTATAAAGTGGAATATGCTCACTTGTGGGGTGTGAAAAGATTTGTAATAAAATTCGTTATCAAAAACTTTTAAACAATTTTTTTCGTATTCTTCTCAGCAAACCCTTTCATTTAATGCCCATGTCATAGAACTCATAGAGGTGCATGCAAAAATTGGTCCGCCATCCTTGGGAGCACGCCATATTGGATTTAATAAGAATAATGTCACCTAGCTAACCGTGCATTGTCATACAAGATACACAATATTTTTCAGCTTAATCGGTTGTGGATAACTGTTTTAAAATTCAGTTGCAAGATTTAACCCATTTATGCTAACTAACAAGATAAATCAAATCATGTCAAAAGCACTCACATTATCCCCAAGCCGCAGCAACTCCGGATAGTTCTGTGCTAGGTAGGCCACGACGTCCTCATGTTGAGCCAATACGGCGACGTGCAGCGCCGTGCGACCGAACGAGTTCTGACAGCGAGCGAGCGTGCGCGCGCCCTCGCCGGCCAGCGCGGACTGCACCGCGGGCAGGTCGCCGCGCCGCACCGCGCCGTGTAGCGACTCGCGGGACTCCTAGCACACAATGTTACATTACAACAGAACAGTTCTGTCAGCCAGCGAGCGTGCGCGCGCCCTCGCCGGCCAGCGCGGTCTGGTTTAGCATAGTAGCAAGTCACTACGGCGTGGCCGCGTTCCCGATACAGCGTAGTAGCGGGCCCCTACACCGTAATAGCGTTGTAGTAAGCCACTGAGAGCATTTGTGGCCCAGTGGTATCGGCCGCGACTTATAAGTTGTAGGTCGTGGGTTCGAGCCCAGGCAGGCGCTTTACATTTTGTAAATTATTTCATCATCACTGCTCTCAAAACGGTGAAGGAAAACATCGTGAGGAAACCGGCATGTCCTAGAACCAAAAATTCGAAGACATGTGACATCCACCAACCCGCACTGGGCCCACGTGTTGGATTACGCCCCATTCCCTCTCACAGAGAGGAGGCCTGTGACCCAGCAGTGGGAATATTAATAGGCTGATGATGTGATGAGAAGCCACTGCCGCGTAGCCGATACAGTGTAGTATCAAGTCCTTACGGCGTAGCAGCGTTGCCGATACAGCGTAGCAGCGAGTCACTGCGGCGTAGCAGCGTAGCCGATAAAGCATCTACTCATTTATAATGCATGCTGTGTTCACTATTTTAAAGCATGCAGTTTAGAGTGTTCTCTAAGTTATATTGTATTAATGTTATTGCAATTGTATTGCCTGATTTGTGAACCACAATAAAAAATAGTAGCGAGTCACTACGGCGTAGCAGTGTATCTGACACAGCGTAGCACATCATGTCACTACGGCGTAGCAAACCACTACGGCGTAGCTGCGTTGCCGATACAGAGGAGAACCAAGCCACTATGGCGTAGCAGATACAGCGCAGTAGTGATCCACTACGACGTAACAGCGTAGCCGATACAGTGTAGCACAGCATGTCACTACGGCGTAGCAAGTCACTACGACGTAGTCGTGTTGCGGATACAGCGTAGTAGCGGGCCCCTTAAGCGTAATAGCATAGCCGATACAGCGTAGTACCAAGCCACTACGGCGTAGCTGCGTTGCCGATACAGATAGGAACCAAGCCACTATGGCGTAGCAGCGTAGCAGATACAGCGTAGTAGCGATCCACTACGACGTAGCAGCGTAGCCGATACAGCGTAGTAGCGAGTCACTACAGCGTAGCCGCATAGCACGGACATCGTCATTACTACGTAGTTGCTAGGTTACAATTGGATGCTTACTTACATTGTTATGCTAAATTATAATATAGATCTTTTGATAAAATAACATTGCAATAGTTACTTCAAAAGCAGGTATCGAGGCGAGCAAGTTGCTCATATCGCTGTCACCCCGCTGAGCTATGACTTCTGTGATCGACACCCCTTGTTCATCTACCACGTCCAGGATATGGTCGTAGCCTTCCATCAGCAGTTCCATTATCTTATTCGTGTTTCCTGACAACAAAATATTTATTTTTACATATTATGATGTAATTAATGGTTTTAAGGAGATAATATAGCGGATAATGGTATACGTATTTAACAGTGCTTATTAAATTAATCAACGGTTTTTGAAATGTTGTCCTTACCTCTGGCAGCCATATGCAGCATCCACTTGTCAATCTCGACAGTGTTCTCCGGGACGTTGGCCTGTATGGACACGTCTCTAGCCGTCCGGTACAGTTCGTCTCTGTAGCCGAGGCTGATGTCCGACTCCTGCAGTAGCTGGAATAGTGCGTTGCGAGCATGCGTACGCGCGGCTGCGAAGTGCAGCATCGACTGGCCGTGTTCGTCCTGATAGGAAGGTTTATTTTATATACCAGCATTATTGATATAGCATTTTTTTATTTATTCCTTTGGAGACTGCTCTATAGGATCTAAACAAGGCCAATGATCGAGCTGTACAGGTTGCTGGTCCGACAAAATTTAATTTTGAGTCTATCGACACGAAAAATGAAGAAGCCTGCTCTTGACCACGATCTCGCCTGGTGATGTGGTCGCTGTCACTTCATAAAAAAAATATTATTTAAGGACCGCTGCCAAAAGTCTTCGCTAGGAGGATTTTGAAAGTTAAATTAATTTACAAAATACGGTTGGATGGCTAGGAGTAAGTCTAGTAGTACCTAGTTAGTCTAAAGAAAACTAGAAAATTTTAACACCTGTTCGGACTTCAAACTTTTGGAATCGCTATGTAAACAAGCCAATTTTTTATTTAACCTAATAAAAATATTGGTCTCAATTCTCAAGAGCAGATAATAATCAAAATAGTAGCTAACGTTCTGGGAGTATAGGTCTGCCTATAGGTGCCTATTGGTCTGTCTATTGGTATTTGTAGGTAGTAATAAAGCTTGGGTTTATGTTCGAGCTTAAAATGAGGGTAGATTCACAAAAAAACATGATCCTATTGGCTAGCAACTTTTCAAATGCTCCTCGTATGTAAGTATGTAGTTAAAACAACTTACTCTAGTAGCACTACTGAAGGCAGACTCAGGTGCATCCGGGCTGGTGGCTGGCTGCGGGTCCACAGTGACGATGTCAATGGGCCGCTGGTGCTTGGTGGCGGTGCGGGTCCGCTCGATGGGCACGCCCGAGAGTGTGGGCTCGGCTACGACCCGTGGCACCTGATCGTTCTCGACTTCGGCTGCTTCTTGAGTCACTAGCATTTCGGTTACCTGGCGGTGGACATCTTTTGATGACTGGCTTTGATCGTTAGCAAAATAATAATATTTTCGATCGAATTTCGATCACGGTGGTCGTTCTTACATCAGTCGCAGGTCCAACGGCTTTACGTGTTTTCCGAGGCTCGGGGATGCTACACCACCAGCTACCACACTTCGAGCTGATATCGAAAAATTCCCAATGGAAAACTCATTAACATTTTCCGACCCGGGAGTCGAACCCATCAAAATAAAACAGCAATGGCAAAGGGGTAAAGGTTATATTAAAATACGAGTCGGTTAAAAATGTTTCCAATAACCATAGATGAAACTTTCACCACTAATTGAAGCACTATCGGTGTATGAAATCTAAATGTGACGAAGAACTATCAAACTATAAATAAATCAATGCATTTCAAAGTTTTCAAACAAAAACAAAGCAATAAAAATAATTATGCGAATGTTATGCTCACCTGCGTACCTAAATTTGATTTCTCTTGCTCTGGAAAGTTATGAAGAAAACTGGCCAGGAATGCGACTGGATCCTTAGGCTTTATATTAGCCACCTCGGTCAGACCTTTAATCAAAGGATCGCCGAGAGCTGTGAACACATCGTTCATATCAAACGCCTTATTGTCTTTCATAAATTCCATTTTATCATTGACCTAAGTATTTTAAAACTTTATAAGGAGCTTACACTTAGCAAGATATCTGCCCTCTTCGGTCCGAAAGATGGGAATGTCCATATGACCGTTGTCGGCGTGGCTTGTGCCTGAAACCGATCAATTATTCAGTGGCGGCCTTCGATATGTTTGTGTGGGAGGGGAAGGGGTGCAAGAATACATTAAACACGTGGGTTTTTACGCGAACGTGAACATCTGGTGGGGGCAGTGGGTGGTTGATTATTATAGTCCTTGGTGGTGGTCGGAACTGGACAGAAAGGCTCTATTAGCATTCGCCAGTCATAATTGATATGGCCTATTGTTATCGATCGACCGGTAAATTACTCGTTGACTAAAGTTGTTATGTTTTAAAACGCTATAAGCAGATTGTGTTATTAGTAGTAAGTTTATGAATACGTACAGTTACGAGTTTTGTTTTACAGTTAACATTGCTTAGTTTCTAAAAAGCACACACCATCTAAAGACAGGCCAACACATTTTCGACGACACACTGTATCTAATGTTGGAAAGACAGATGGTTGATGGTGAGCGTGCAGTTAAACAGAAGCATTTTGTTGTACTATTTGATGTGCAAGCGTGAACGTTTGCAGTGACTTCACTTGGTGTAAGACTCACACGAACACGCCACCTCACAAGGATATCAACGAAATTGTTTAGTACTGACCTAAAACTTTAATGATAGTTAGATGTTGCTCAGCTACAACCATACATAGGCACGTTTTTAGTACCTACAATCTTTCCAACATTCGATAAAATTATTTGTGTAATGTGAATAAGTACTGTTGTGTGAAGGTGAATTAAAGTTGAATTTGATTTATTATTTTAACATCAAGAATTTCTCCTTCTTCTCCGGGGTTTCATGACCAGAAATACTACTTCTTTTTTTACGAAAAATATTTGATAGCAATGTTGCAATATGTGCTGAGTTTTGCATTGATAAATCCTTCTCCAGGTGAAGTAAGTTTGAAGCTGCGGTCGCAAAATCGTTGAAACAGTTCGACTCGGTTATACTTAAACACTGATAGTTGCTGATTCTAGCAATATCAGCACTTAACGTTTCACGGTACTGCAGTCCTCTCATGGCACAAAGATGTTTCATGTTGTCGACGTCCTTTGATAGGCCCGGGAAATTAACAATGAGGCTGAAACGTATACCAGCTCCCAAGTATGTTGGTCTAGCAGACAGATATCCCAGCTTTGCATTCCATGTAAAATCAAGCTTCTCGTGAAGATAAGTCATGATGAATGATACTTTACTGAAAGCTAGGCCAATTTCTCCGGGAGATTCTTGAGCAGTAGATACAAGTACGCGAATGTGGTCATGAACATTGATCCAGACAGCTATGCTTCTATCGTCAGTGACGAAAACACCACGACCGTAAGGCCAGTGCTTCCCATGTAGTCTCGCACAGTCATCAATCTCTTCTCTATCACAAAGAGCTATCAAGAGACCACTAGACGCTAAAGCTGCACATATCTCTGACGGTTTTTCCAAAACTTCATTCAGGGTGTAATAAGTTCCACCCTTTTGGTCAGATTCCGGATTGGAATGTTCGGTGAATTTGGAAAAATCTTCTTTCATCAATTGCGTTGTTACAATTCTTTCTATTGTTTCCAACTTTCCCACTTTTAGGTTTAAAGGCAATTCAAAACCTTCTAAATTACGCGAACATTCTACTACTCCAGAAAGCACGAATTCATCATTTGGATCAATGTTTAATTCTACTAAAGGCTCGGATGATAGCTTAGCAGACGAAGTGGCTATGAAATCTGATCTAGGATGTGTTGGTAAATCAGTATTCACGTTCATGTTATGCATATCTTTTATAAGCGGATACAAAAACTCATTAAATACATCATACACATAGTAGTCTGGGGCTGTAATTCCTCCAGGAAAGTCTTCCTCGACCGTTTGGATAATATTTCTGCTATCCGGGAGCTTTTTCACAGCAGGCCAGATGACGTCGAAAAAGTCGTGATCTAATTTAGTGACTCTGTATTTGATTATATCAAAGATTGGCCTTTTTAGGAATCTTGCAAGTACGAGCGGAGGCGTGGCTCTATTAGACGAGGCTGATAATGGTGTTCGAGGTGGTTTGGAAGACGCTAAGAGTTGATAGCATCGCTCCAAGGTATCCAAAGCTTCAGGCGTATCCAAAACCCGGCGAGACGATACTTGATCCTCAGGCACTAGACATACTCAATTTAAAACATGCGGACAACATTTTATTATAAAAACAAGTAATACTTAGTGAAATTCTTCATTTACAGTGCAATTTTCGTTAGTTGAAGAAGCTACTATTGTCGCTGATATTACATACCTTTATCGGAGAACATACTTTTTGCTGCATCTTCACTTATACCGTAATCAGACAATAGTTGATCAAAAGGTAGTATATTTGGATGATGTTGGTACTCTTCAGCTGACTTCCCATTCTATAAGAAGATATAATAAAATTATTAGGATATTTTTTTTCTGTAGTCTGTTTTATTTATTATCGAGTGCGAATCACATAAAAAATATTGTTCTATCTATTATCTCTCTTTCTTTTCACATGTTTTGATGTACTATAATTATCAAAGTATCAAGTAATATATTACAGTTAGTCTTACATCGTCTAAGTCTTTGGAGTTGGCACCAAGTTGTTGCAGCAAATTGTAGTAATGTCCGTTGTCTGGCAGTACTGCGGCATAATGTAATGCTGTCCTCCCTTCAAAGTCCACTGCTGATAGAGTTTCAGGAAACCTACAAAAAAAACATGATAAAACTTTTTGTACTTTACCATATTACCATCTGTATAGCTTATCTAGTTATATGAAACTTCTATACTATCGTACCTTCCACCCAAATACTTGATGATGTTAGTTTTTCCAAATATGGTGGCCACATGTAAGGGAGTTGCTCCATTAGGTGATATCGGGTCGCGAGCTATAGCGAATTTTCGTCTATCTAGTGCCGCTTGAAGATCTCTTATATTGCCCTCTCTCGCAGCTATATGCACTTTGTTTATTTTTTGCTGAAATATAGTTTCATTTAAAGATTTTGTTACTTAGATTTAAAATGCTATGTTTTCAAAATGGTAATACCATGTAAGTTGGTACGTTGTCTAGGAACGCTTGCAGTTCGGAATTCCTTGAATGCCTCCCTATGAGCCTCGATCCTTCGCCATTTAAAACTAATGTAGCCAACATTTCCATGTTCGCATTATTAATTAAATCTGTAACTTCCGGGTCTATTTCATTGTCCTGTGAAATTACAAGTAGAATATTAATCGTCAAGATAATTATTATAAATACATGGGTTGCAGTGTTAGAGTTCGAACTACAATCGCTGACTAATAGTTTACTTGAGAAAGTACAAAGATCTAAGAAGCTGGCAAATCAATTCATGACAGTGGTGTTACGAGGTGTCTGTGAGAGTACACAGTGCTACAATGATGCTTCTAGTCTAAAGAACACCACAATCAACTAATCAATTTACTTATTACCTTCTTTAATCGTCGAATGTCTTACTTGATGGTACAAGGTACAGATATACTCACAACTACTAGGACTTCTCCGTGCACTGAGCCTTCTCTTTGCGTCATACTTGCATCCTGTGAATCCAACTCAGCTTCACCATTCACAACACCTTCTATAAGACTTTCCTGTGTACTTCGGCCGTCGGTCACGTTTCCTTAATTAGCAAAATAATCAAAAATATTGAACTTGTCAGGGACCCTCTTATAATTGATTAAAGTTACGAGGATTATATTTTGATTGTTTCGTGTATAGTGCCAGAAGAGATTTCGGCTTTACCTCTCTTGGCACTTCCCCTGTCAGATAGTTCTGCGGTGCTCTTAAGATTCGAATCACTATATTCAGACTGTGTTTCTCCTTGTACTTGTACGTCATCATCGTCTTCACTGTGTTCACCATTTTTAGCATTACCTTCATTTGAAGCAGCACCATCATCATCCTCTGCACCGTCAATACTGTCTTTGTCATGGTTGTTTTCATTTTCTTTAGCATCACTTTCTTCAATATGATGAGATGATGTCTCATTCTCTTCGATATGATGTTCCCCAGTTTCCCCTGTATGATTCTCATTTTCGTGATGAGCACTATTTGATTCGATTTCTTCGTTTTCTTCTTTAGTTTCCTCATCATGTGACTCTTGAGGTGTGTCTTTATTTTCTTCCTTCTCCTCGGAAGTTTGTTCTGAACCTTTAACTTCAGCTTCTTGTTCATGGGTATGATCGTCATCTTCTTCTGCTTCTTTTTCAGTTTTTTCTCCTTCAGGATGACTTGCCTCGTCGTCTGCTTCTTGATGGGTTTTTTCTGCACTTTCCTCAACATTTCCAGTAGACTCATCGTTATTGTCAGCAACCTCTTCTTTATTTTCAGTTGCTTCTTCATCGTGGTCGGTTGTTTCCTCAGAAGTATGTTCTGGGTGTTCTTCTTCTTCTTTTGTTTCTTCAACATGTTCTACTGCTTCTTCAGCATCATCGGGCTTTTCTTCATGCTCTTCAGCTGCTTCTTCAGCATTTCCTTCATTCACTTCCTCTTGTTCATGCTCATGATTTTCTTCCACAACTTCTGATTCCTAAAATGCATAAAGTAAAAAATCATGCAGATGTTCGTAAAAAAGCAACGCAACTTAACTATAACAACATTCCGTGAAAACGTGACATGCACCGCTCACCTGGTTACTTTCTACATTTGTAATGTGATTCTCAATATCATCTTTAGTTTGTTTTGCATCATCTAATTCAGGCAAATTATTAATGAGTTCATGCGTGCTACTGCCCTTCATTCCACCGATACGATTATCCGTACTTTCAGACGCAGTCATCGTATTTGTATCTTTTGACGAAATATTTTCGTTCGATGCCTTGTGATTCCTCCTCCTAGATTTTTTGTTTAATTCAGCTATGACCTCAGTATCCAATAACTTCCAGTCCCAAGAGTGTGGATAAGCACTTGATGGAGTTCTGGGTGCTTCGGGTAGTGTTTTGAACATATGTTTGTCTATTTCCTGGGGCCTATTTATGTAGTACGCTGGAGTTTTATTTTTCTATAAACCAGAAAATATTGAATAAGTAATAAGTATTTAATAACAAGTTGTGACGTTACATAATTCAAGTTTAAAATTGTGATAGTAGCTCACAAATTTGAGCATGCAGTGTCATGGAATAAAACCTTTGAAAATCTTCTAGTTGCAGGTACTTGCGATCACTACTTACGTTGTCAACAACACTTTCGTCAGCTCCGAGACCGACTAGAGTGTTGTATGTGTGCTGATCATCCCTCATGGCTGCAGCGTAGTGCAGTGGGGTGCGGCCATCGTTGTCTACGTCATTAATTCCTTGTGGATACCTTTCAGCGATGTACTTGAGGATCCCGCCGTGTCCTAAACCTGCAGCCTGGATATTATTTTGTTTATGTTAGATATAAGAAGAAAAATGTGAGAATTTGTTGAATTGAGCAAATGTGAGGAAAAAATTGATTCCTGGAGTGACTTCGGAAAGGCGTTTGACCAGCAGTGAGACCGTATAAATGAAGTAAAAAAAAGTTTGATAATAGTATCTAAAACTTGTTTATTCTTTAGAAAGATTAGTAGGCAATGCAATAATGATACGTATTACGTTGATGCCTCAAATTTTACCGAAGAAACAGTAAAATTTTAAATTATAGGACTCTAGTTTATAACCATATTATTATGTATTAATCATGTCATTTTGAATTGAGTATCAAAGCTATACGATATAATAATAAGCAAGTGATTAGCATTAATGCAAAAAGAAAATCGATATAAATTCAATCGTTGTACCAACAGGTGTGAAAAAAGACAGGTTGGACGAGGTTACTGGCAAGGTTACCGATTAAAAAATTACAAATACTTTATTACCCTGATAATAAATATTGGGGGAAGCATTTGCCCAGCTGTGGGACCGTATAAGCCCAACATAAAAAAGTTATATAGGTAATGGTAACTGTACCTGAAACTTTTCTATTCCTCGGAAAGAGTATATTATAGATGGCTCACATTTTTACCAAAAAAAAGTCAAGTTCTAAATTATAGGTCTCGAGTTTATTATAACCACAAGTATTTTATCGTGTCAATTTTCTTCTAGTAGAATTGAAAACGGACATGTCTCGCTTATTGAAATGAGATTATTCCACCAAACCTCTACTAAATCGATCTGCCAAGCCGTTTGCAGAACATGTTGGAGTCGGCTTCCAACCTAAGTAGATGCAGCTGACTATCAGTATTTTATATGAGACGACTACCCATAAGTGATGACCCACACTGCTGTTAAAAATGTTTTCATGTAAGGTAAAGTTAGTAAACACAAAATTGTTAGTTAACAAATTGTGACATATTGTATTATCATAACATATATTGCCTTTAACTGCAGTGCTCGGCTTCGGCTTATATGATGATGAAATTGTAACAAATAACTGAATAGCTCTTAGCGATTGGCGCATCCAGTTAGAGCGCTTTTTCTTTTATTTTGAACAAAAACTGAATGCTAATCCAATGAGTAAATCTTCTTCCATTTTCGTGTAGACGCCTCGGAACGTAAATCAAAACTGCGAGCCGATGTCATGTTTTCAAATGTTATACATGTTTGTAAACATTTTCCATCAGTTTAGGAGCACTCAAAACATCTAACAATTCCTTACAGAAAGTAACAATGCCTAACATTTTTTAGTAAATGTATTAGTGTTAGAAAATGTATATAAACATTTTTAACAGCAGTGTGGGAGCACCATATCTGACCTCCACAACCCAGTAACTGGGCAACATGATATCCACTGGCAAAATTTCTGGCTTCCCTACCCGTAACAACTGTTAAAGATGTGCAAATGTCTGCCGAGACCAACGGCTTAAAGTGCTTTTCGAGGCTATGATATGACTTTCTTGGTATGAAATGGATGGTCGCACATCCACGGAGCAACCTCGGCAGACATTGGTTAAGTTTGAAGATCGACCCGTGAAAAATAAAAATTATCGTACCAACTGGTGTGAAAAGACAGCTTGGACGAGGTTACTGGCAAGGTTACCGATTTAAAAGTAAATCGTTTGGTCATACCTTATGCATGACAGTCATGTTGTTAGTGTCCCTGCTGGAGAGCGCTTGCGGTGGTACTGGATCCCCAGCGTGTTTCATCAAACCTTCCAGATCATTCTGCACTACGGCTGTATGGATGTCCTTTATGGTGTTCTGAAAAAGAAACAATTGTTTTGTTAGTCTTTTAGTGAAATTAAACTTTTTTTAAAGCTTTGACGGTATCGGAGATACATTTATTTCGAGATCCACAGGACCCAAGAAATTTGTTGAGGAATCTTCATCATTTCCTATAAATACTTACGTATAATTCCAGTTTCTCCTTTATCAGTCCATCCAAATGTTATGTATGTGCGTTAAGACTTAAGACCACCTATTGTACACTTATTTACTGATTCTATTTCGAAAATTCTTTCACTGATTACACTACCGCTGAGTGCCCAAAACTTATTTCATCCTGGCAATGTATTTTTCGAGATAAAAGCATTTGTTATGTTTACGGTTGGATTATATAGGCCATGAGATTAAAGCTGTGACAAAAAGCTTATTAATAATAAAGCTTCAAGTTCACAACTCACCATGATATAAGGCACGGCCTCCAAGAATTTCTTGACGACGGGCTGGCTGGAGACCTCGCTCAGCAGCCGCGAGCCGTGCCCTTCCCACACAACGCGCTGCAGCCGCGCCATGTCGCAGTCGTGGCACCATATCCGGATGTTGTGGCGCTTTATCACCAGACCTGGTAAGCGAATGGCGAACGTCCGTTAAAAAATATAAATAGCATATCAACTGTAGATTTCTATAGTGATCCTAGTAGAATTCCTTCTCAGTTTCAAAGTATAATTTATTTGCAAAGTCTTTTTAATCTCCTAGTAGAGTGTCCTACTTAAGTTTTTAGGGTTCCGTACCCAAAGGGTAAAAACGGGACCCTATTACTAAGACTCCGCGATCCGTCTGTCTGTCTGTCTGTCTGTCCGTCTGTCACCAGGCTGTATCTCATGAACCGTGATAGCTAGACAGCTGAAATTTTCACAGATTATGTATTTCTGTTGCTGCTATAACGATAAATACTAAAAACCGAATAAAATAAATATTTAAGTGGGGCTCCCATACAACAAACGTGATTTTTTTGCCATTTTTTGCGATAATAGTACGGAACCCTTCGTGCGCGAGTCCGACTCGCACTTGGCCGGTTTTTTTAATAGGTAATTGCCTAGTAGCTTTCCTAGTAGGGTTTCTTAGTAGTGTCACCTATTAGAGTTTACAATTGTAGACGTCACTGGCAGAGCTTCTCAAACCAAAATGGGCAAAAACGTTGTCACATGATTATACAAACGTACCCGTAAGACATCTGCTAGTACTTAACATATTTATTACCACCTTTAAAACTCTGCATTTTATATATTTTTATATTATATATTTTATTAACTGCTTTAATAAACCACGTCATACGGCGCAGTGATTGATGATGTTGTTATTAGCTAAAAGTCATATGACAGCTTCGATTTATTTTAGCTACCCTCTACGCCACACTAGAAGGTTAGCCTCCAATACTAAAGCTGTCAAGAACTCAAGACGCATTAAAATATCATACAAAAATAATACACAAACTGTTTTAGCTTTTCATTTAATCATTACGTCACTCACAGTAATGTATACCTGCTACATTATTCAAGCATGTGCTATGCCAACAATTCGCTCGACACTTCGTTCCGACGTAGAACATGCAAGATAACGCGTCGTATCGCCTTACCGACACATTAGTTCAAAAGGAAACTCAATATGTGCCAACTGCCACTACTTGTACGTGGAACTGCAATCGATGGAAAAGTTCAAGGTGAACACCATTGATGAAAAATAGTAGAAAATGCTAAACCTTTTTTGTGGATAGGGTGAATTCATTAACGCTTATTGGGTTTCGGTTCACGAAAGTAATGCGTAGGTTCATAAAGTTTTAGTGTTGCTGATAAAGAATAATGTTATTAATATCCATCATCATCATTTTTTTCAAACGCTTCCAAACATCCTTCATAATGCGCACAGCGAATGAATGGAACTCGCTACCTGCGTCAGTGTTTCCGAACGCATTCAACCCGAATCTCTTCAAAGTTAGAGTGAACAGGTTTCTTCTGGATAAGCTCACTCCATCGTCGACTTTGTCTCTGTCACCTTTGACCTAGACTAGAGTCAAGAGCAAACCCATCACAAATAAAAAAAAAAAAAAATCATCATTTATGGAAATAGTCGTAGTGGCAAGCCGGAAATTAATATGCAAAACTTCGTAATAAAAGTTACGTGAAAAGCTTCAATCAAAAAGTCAGTAGAGGAGAGTATTCACTTGAGTTCTTAATTTGAAAAAAAAATAGTTTTGTAAGAATTTAATTGACGGATGAAAGAGCAGTTTCATGGATCTTGAATTTTAAATTGACATTTAAGTTGTGTACGTACCTGGAACTTTCTATAAACATTTTCTAAATCATTACCTATTTATAAAGACACTTCAAACCAGTCCTAACACTGATTCTTATCACTAAATAACAGTGATCAATTCAACGATCGACTATTTGGGAAAATAATAAAGTTTTACCAGACCGATTAACAATGTGCGTGCCAATCAGGGTAGCATTAATCGAAATCGGATTGAGTGCTAGTAAACAAATGAGTATCTATAGAAACAACTGGTTTCCAATATTGAGGATCAATTATGAAAAAACTTTTTTACAATAAAATACAATCGACTTCCACAAGAAGTCAGTTGTATTTTTTATTCACTTTTTAGTTGTGGTACATAATGAGCAAGTTCAATAGTAAGGGACCCCCTTATGTCGAAAGTTATGCCTGAATAGATTATCCAAACGACATAAAAGTAACATAACCGCTATAAAACAAACATTTTTGCATAAAAATACTACCAACTTTCAAATAAGAAAACTACAAAGTGAAAAATAACCTTTTTTTTGGATGTCGGTGTCTTTGGTAGGTACCATTTTTTTGCGTTATGGACACAGACTTCCAAAAATTAAATTATATATTTTCACTTTGTTAAATGTTTGTAAAATGTTTTTTTTTTATTTTTCACTTTTTAGTTGTACCTACCTAATAGGCAAGTAGTTAAGTAAGGTACCTATGATGCCAGAATAGATTACCCGAATATCATGAAACTGAACATAACCGGTGAAATGAGAGTGTACCAAGTTGAACTGTATACATCTGCGTACCCCTTTAGAGCGTACTGGCGTGATGGTATGTTATGAAATGGTATAAACAATTAACCGAGAATTATTATCAATAATTCCGAGAGATTTGCCGTTATTTATTGAAAAGTTCTGTTGTACATCTCGTTGTTCTTCATCAGATCTTCACCAAAATAAAATGGGCCCAATTTTGGTACATACTCTTTCAAACAAAAAAGAATTTTCAAAATCGGTCCACAATTGACGGAGATATCGGTGAACATAAAAAAAAAAAACAAACGTAAAGTCGAACATAGAACGTCTCCTCCTTTTTGGTAAGTCGGTTTAAAATGAGAGTGTACCAGGGTGAAATTTACATATCCTACTGGCATAGAGCCTACTGGCATGATGTTATGTTATGAAATGGCGTGAACAATAAACAGACAAGCGATTGCAGCAATCTTGCAGTTTTCCGTTGTTTATTTAAGAGTTGTGTTGTATATCTAATAAGTTCAAATAAAAAAGAATCATCAAAATCAGTTCACCTAGTAAAAAGTTTGAGACACATTAAAAAAAACAGCCGAATTTAGAACCTCCTCCTTTTTGAAGTCGGTTAAAAAGGGGCTTAGTAATAGGCTCCAATTTTGTAATATTCAATCGGCCTAAACTTTTCTCAACCAGTTGGCTCCAATCAAACCTGATGTAAATGAGAACCAATATTTACATGGAGCGACTGACTATCTGACCTCCTCAACTCAGTGGCTTGATGTTATTATTTTGCCACTCAGTGGCTTGATGTTATTATTTTGCCACGAGTAATATTTATTATCATAATGTAACATTTATTCGTCTTTGCTAGTGTAAAATTAAGTGGATTAACTATTTCGATACAATCAATATCGATGTTAAAGATTACTAACGTCCCACACATTAGTGTTGTGTACAACATACACTGTTATACGACCTAATTTATTGACTTTTAAGTTCACTAACGTATTTAAAGGTATTTTTTTTAATAGTTTGGCATCTATGGTTTGGCAAGTTTTATTCGAGTAATAAAAATGGTGGTTTGACAGTTTCTAGTCTGAAAAAAAATATCTGCCAATTGAAAATTTGGGGACAAGATGTAACCTTATTTTCTTCAATAGAGCAAGGAGGAATATGCCATCTAGTATTAAATGTTTAAGAAGCAGAAGAACTAGGATTTGTCTACGATTTTGCGCAGTTTAAACATACTATTTTATTGAATCACGTAAAACTTAATGAAATTAGCACAACAATGAAGAAACAAGAATATATCGTTTATCGAAATAAGATAACCAGGTAAGCATCGTCCAATTTAAAGAAAAGTAAGTAAAGTTAAATAAAACAATGAATAACACATGAAAACGTTCGTCTTTCGTAGTCAATGTTCTAAGTAAATATTTGTGGCTAGTTACATTTATGTCGACTTGAAGTGTCAAGGACATTCGTTATATTATTCAGGCAGACTGAAAGACAGACAGATAGGTTTTAATGTTTAATGACTTGGCTATCGATCGATCACATACACCTGCTGTGCCCTTCGACCCCTTCGTTCCTTTCAATGTAGGACAATCATCGAGTACAAAGTATTCTTTTGAATGGTATTCAATGTAGCTGAATTTTTGGTTATGAATATATCAATTATTATTGAACCTAATTAGGGTTGTAACTTTTGGCGGTAATGGTTAACCATTCAATTAATATACTCATTAGATACGAAATTAGATTTATTATTTAGATTTCTCATAACATGTTTTAATATAAAAATTAGGGAAACGATATTTTTAAACAAATTGATGAGCATGAAAAGTTCAAAAATGGCTGAATTATGTATAGAATGAGACTTAACATAATATGTAATAATATGAAAATCAGATACAAGATATTTTTACACTTATTGGTGCGTACATGAAGCCTGAAAAGATCGAAAAGGTTGGTATAGGTACTTCGACATCGTAAATGTCAAAAAGATCACAGACTCTCGTATTGAGGATTGTGTTTTGGATTGTCGAGTGAGTGTAATAAAGACATGCGAGAGACCTGTGTCTGTTCTATCTGTGTTATCTATGGCTATGTGATGATCTACCTCCTCAAGGTCTATCGAGCCGTATCCGTTATTCAATTTCATCATCGTCATTTGTGATTCGATTATTAATTTTTCATTCGAGCCTTTCATTCGATCTAGTACTCAATACAATGTACAATGTTACGATACATAAATACCTCGGGTATTATTTACACCTCTAGATGGTGAGACCCGCTACAAACCTAACTGATGTATAATTTTATCATCATGAATTTTAAGTATTGTCGAAAATCAAGTACCAACAAAATGAAAAGGAACAGTATCAAAGCATCAATCATCTGAGCTTTATAGCCACCAAAAATGTCTTTCTCATCCAACAGCCATAAAAACGTGTCAGATTTTATTACGTAAAAATAATATGAAGGTACGAAATTGGCGAATCAACAAGTTTGCGTGCCACAACACGCTAACCGAGATTAACATAATGGAAACCAACAAAACAGCCCGAAAACAAACTAGATTGTACGCATGATACACTTAATTACCAAATTCTTTAAGTTTCAAGTGCTGGGTTCGGGCTTGCTGTTAAGTTAATTTAAAATGCTGTTATACTGTTATGAATTGGCCTTTCAATGACTTTCGGTGTTGTTGGAAACAATTTGTTCCAATTTCCTAATGCATTAATTCTACGAGAAGGTAACGATAATATTCTGTCAGGAAATGTCACACAAATAATGCATCGGGAATGGACAATACAACCATGGTCTGTCGTAAAAGAAAGCTCATAAACTTTTCTGTTTTGTTGCTACAAAATAACAAATATTCCATTTCAAAAGCCGGAAATACTCGTCCAAAAACAAAGCCTATAATTTTCATTTAAATATATATTTTTTGTGGACAACTTAATGGCTTATTTCTAAAACCTAATTGCAGAGTCTCTAAATACCCTTCAAGTAAAAATAAGTTTTACGTCACTGCACTTATTTCTGAAACAGTAATGAATCGATGGCCTTCGCGGATAAGTTACAGGTAAGAATGACCAATCGTTTTCGGGGGTTATAAATAAAAATATAATAAAAAGGGTGTGTCGTGCTTTCAGCTTCAAAGTAGAAAGGCTTCCATAAAATAAATATTCATGACCACGCAACACCAAGCCTGAAAGCCGAGCCTTCCACACGCTAATGAAATTAATGTATGTCTGTAATATCGGAACGGACAAGCCGTTGACAGACAATGTCGTGGCAGACACACCATGCAACCTGTATCGATGTGTTTGTTGGGCTAATTATTATAATACGAGCCGTAATGGAAAGGTATTCTTCAGGGGAAAAATAGCCTATGGATATAAATAGCTTTTAGTGCAACACGGAAATAAAGGGAAAAACAATTATAATATCAGTTCCACATAATTTATTTTAGTTCAATAAAAAAATTAAATTTAATGCAGTTTTATAAGTTACTTAAGTATCCCATTTGATATATCAAAAGCTAACTAATAGAAGAAAAGGGAAATGTCTACTTTTATTTTAATAAAAATACCATATACTTCAGGCATGAATCAATTAAATACTACCAAAGACTTCTGGGAAAATCAAACATGGAATAGAATCAGTTCTTGAATTCGTTGTTTACAATAAATTTTTCGTAACACTTTACCATTCAACAAACGGAGAATCTCTGAAATACAAATAAATAATTCAACCAGACAGATTCAAGTACTCGATAAAGGGATCTAAGACCTTCAGATTGATACATTACAAATGCGACAAGAGATCTACTTAGAATTGTAAAGACCTGCTTAACATAACGTCTTATGTTTTGTCACGAACAACAGCATACAACAGCTTTATTGGTTACAAAATCTGTGTTGTTATGCATGGCATTAAACGAAGCAAGTTTCGTGAAACCTAAGCTGTAAACATTTATCGGTTAGTTGCCCTAGTAAAAGAAACACTTGTTTATATAAAAATCACTATGATGCCTAAGGTAATATTGTCTTCTACAGAATATGTGGTTGTAATAAAAGATATCATAATTATAAAAAAAAAACTGGAACACAAAACTAACAACCACCAGAACCCGGCCAGGAAAAACACGTCTGCGATATAAATATATATATTTAAACGCTGTCAAAGTCAGCGCTTCTTGGAACATCCCATGCACCTACTTTTGTAGGTACAGACATTACTTTGTATTTTCTATTATGTATGCAAATGTCTCTATACTTTTTGTTACAATGTAAAATTCTTTATGTTAAAATGTTTTTGTGTGATGTTGCAAGGTACCTAAACCATAAATATATCTTATGCACCAAAAAAACTAAATTAATGCAGTTTTCAAGACCATAAATCGTTGAGCCTTAAATTTGACTAACATAAACATGTCTGGCCCATCCGATACTTCTTCAACGTTAAAATACTTATCTGTGTAGAGGGACACCGCGGCACGAATTGCTACCAACTAATAACTTGTAGGTATTTTATATGCAGAGATAAAATAGACTTATTAGTCTGCAATTTAAATGCTTGCGAGCATGTGATAGGGCAAGCTAACTAGTGCATGTTCAAGCTTAAAGAAAAATATATGTTTTTTGTATCGGGGTCAATTCACTGAACTTATCAAGGAATGAGTCACTCTGAGTTCCTACAAATTTGTTCTATTAAATATTTAAATTCAGATAAAATGAATTTGCTTATAGCTACAAATTGTACTGGAAAACACCTGTTAGGTACAATAATTGTAGATCTGAAATAAACCATGAATCTTCTTGTAACTTTATTCATCATAAATCTACCATTGAGAACCCTTTTAGTTACTATGCCCCCTTAAAAGGGTTTTCTGTTACAAAGCCAATCCTAGAATTGAGTTAACATCTCCTAATTACTCGATTCTTATAACTTTACTTTCTGAAAGCTTTTGACCCCCACCTCAGTTATAGATATGACGGAATTCTAAATCTGAAAGCTACAAACAGTTGCATGCATTATGTTTCACATGCCACCGAAATTCTAGCATCAACTTGTTCGAATTTCAAACGTGTGATAGCCATTTTAATGTTTTCTTTTTCACTGGCGGTGTATTGTTTCAGTACTGTTTTAGTTCAGTGGTGTGCCAGTAATTAGTGGTTTCATATGGTGCACGGTGTCACCAATAGGCATGTACTGTCATAGGAATATGTAATCAATATGATACTATCTGTTGAAACGAAAATATTTCTGGTTGCAACGTTTTTTTTCTGTTCATAGAATTTAATGACGATGCTTGTTATTCTGTTGTTGTTTATATCGATTTATATTTCCTGATAAAGTATAGTTATGTACTATTGTATTGACTTATGTTAACTAATATATCGCTGGTAGGGTGTTTTGTACGTAAATATCCCTCCGGAATTTTGACCACTTTCATATCTTTGACAATTTAGACAAATTAAAATTAAATTTTAGTGTGTGAGAAATATCATGACTTCAAAGGCCTATATTTCAAGTTAGTTTGAAAGACCTCCACTCGAATCAGACACCATAACAACGGCAGAAATCCTCGATTCCACAGGAAAGTTGGACGAATATTTCATCCAACTTTCCTTTCGTAGGTCTGCTGGAAGAAATTTCTATTGAAATAAGCAGTATCTTCGTGGTCTTCTATCTGTATTATTTCTTTTATCTGTTAAAGTTTTTTGTGTGTACATAAATAAATAAATTCCAAACTAGGACTGTCGATTTAATTACTTAGGTGGAGTCGACTTGAAAGACAACAGAATAATTTACATAGGGAAAAGGATTTACTGCTTACCTCCACTTTTATTATATGTTTCTCTTCCTAATAGTTCAGGTATATTCGCATTCAAATGACCCAATTATCTAGGGCAAGACGAATATATACCTATCTACAGCTTGCTCATTAGCGGCATGTCAAGCCGCGCAATTTGTAATTGTCGACTATTGTGTCACTGAAAGACTTGCTCGTTACGGTTCTTAGAAAAACTATGTTATACTAGATGTTGCCTGCGACTTCGTCTGCGTAGCATAAGCGCTTCTAATAACCTTTTTTTATATCGCGCTGTAATATTGTAGGCGAGTGGGCCGTCTTACTTAAGAAATTATTAGTTCACCAAACAAACTGCCACCCCTCTTTCCTCCCCCTGTGGTATGATTTCCGGGATAAAACCTAGCCTATGTCCTGTCCAGGTTCTCAAACTTTCTCCATACCAAATTTCATATTAATCGGTTCATCGATTTAAGCGTGAAAAGGTAACAGACAGATAGACAGACAGACAGAGTTACTTTCGCATTTATAATGTTGGTATGGGTTTGTAGGTATTTAAGCTTTTCTTCTTTTTAGTTCAACTGCGTTGAGTTTGTTTGTGTGTTTTTGAGCGATTTGGGCAGATATGTCAATTAGTAAGGTCCTTAGCTGGATTATATTTCCATTTCAACTGGGTAATAGATGGTTTCTGCTTTTTCAGTTAAATAATTATTGGAAAAAAATACGATAAATATCTATATACGATAAAATATTAAAAGATTTTTTTACTTAACCTTATAAAAAGAAACATCCAATTAATATTATAAATGCAACAGGATGGATGGATGTTTGACACTCAATCACGCCAGAACGGTTAAATGGATCTGGATGAAATTTGGCACAAAGATAGATTGTAGTCTAGAATAGCACATATGCTACTAGAATAGCACATCATGATCCCTTGGGATAATAAAACACACGTCACGCGGGCGGGGAACCGCTGCCGGTAGCTAGTACAACATTATTTTTAACCAGCAAGGTACTGTAATTTGGCCGCACAACTGAATTTAACTTAACCGCATAGGTTATAAACATGCATATTGTTCAAACAATAAAATTTAATATAATGTATGCGACAAATTGGGTGATTACCTACCGCGGTCGCTACCTACTCGTGACTTTAAGCTGGTCGTTCGATGCTAGCTGATAGCTGCACTGATTTCGTGTACCAATACTGAAATACAATTTGAAAGTTCGGTTGCAATGACTTGGAAACTTTAAAGGAGGTTAGACTGCTGCTGGTTTGTTGCGGCAACGTTATCGGTTTTGTTTTGTTTTATATTCGGTTTAGGTACCGTCCGATAAAAAATTGCATTGGATAATGTGATACTGTTCGTTTTACTGCTAGTGCAATAAGCTATTTAGTATTCTAAACTTTTTCGTTTAGGGTGCAACTTACCCTTTAATATGGAAAATCAAAACAAAAATATCTGCTGGAAAAATTTCTTAAAATAAGCAGTATTTTTATGGTCTTCTATCTGTATTCTTTCTTTTATCTGTTAGGTATTTTTTTTTTGTAATTATATTACAAAAAAAATCAACAACATATTTTTTTTCACTTTTTAGATGAGGTACATAATGGGACAAGTTCTATAGTAAGGTACCTATGATGCACACAGTTATGCCAGAATAGATTACCCGAATAACATAAAACTTGAACATACTGGTGAAATGAGAGTGTACCAGGGTGAACTGTACACATCTGCGTACCCCTTTAAAGCGTACCGGGATGATGTTATGTTATGAAATGGGGTAAACAGTAAACAGACATAAGATTGCAGCAGTCTCGGGAGAGAGTTATGTTGTATATCTCCGAAGTTCTTCATCAGATCTTCAACAAATTGGACCACACGAGAAACACAAGCTCAGAAATAAAAAAAGATTCATCAAAATCGGTTCACCCAGTAAAACTTCTGAGGTAACACAAAAAAAAATACAGTCGAATTGAGAACCTCCTCCTTTTTGAAGTTGGTGTATTAATTGAAGATAACATAATATTAACAGTGTGCCTGATAGCAGCTGAATGAGAGTGGCCGAAAACTTAAACAAATGTTGTGCATTTGGAGGGATCTATGTCCAGTAGTGGATTTCTGTAGGCTGATGATGATGAATATAATATTGTGTTTGTTCGAATATTTATTTGCATTAAAAAAGGTTTTTGTAGATAGGTGTTAAATGGTTTATTATCTTAGCTATGTTTGATAAAAATCGGTTAAGATGTTCAAAAGTTATGGGCGTTTTACTGTTTGAATTGTGGTGTTTCCGCAAGATATCGTGTCATAATTACATATTCGATAGATTTTTGATCGAAGCGTGTCTACTACTAGATAAATTTGGTAGTTTAAAAAGTGTGAAATAAAAAAAGCATTGTTGGAGGTTGTGGAATATTTTAACTTTTTACTTGTCCTTCATATCACTCTACACACAGTCCTAAGTAAAACCTAAAGTAGGTATTATTTCTTTTCTTACTTGAAGGTTGACTATAAAAGTACGCCTTGTGGTATTAAGTCCGCATATGAACCATTACTGAACATGAAATTTATATATAAATCAATTAACACGCAGTTAGCATATGTGGTTTTATATATAATTAGCAATAGTTATTTTTGGGCCTTTACGCTAAAGCACGTAAGTATGTATAAGATATTGTATGTATAAGATATTTTCATTGTAAGTATTTGTGCGTATTATCTTAATGCTTATAAGAATAAAGATTTGTTAAACCTCATTATAAGTACGCATAGATAAATAAAAATAGTGCGTTTGTTTGTTGTGAAGTAGTGGAAAATGGTGTCCCATTTTCTATGCTGGACAAGAGCACGCTTATTGATGCCGGCGGCAACTGAATAATTGAAACCATTTATACATTCATGGCTCCATTATTTAAATCGAGAGTCTTGTTTTAATAATTATTTTGGATTTTCCGTTTAATGGATTTCGATGGATTTGGATTTTTGATGGATTTTTCGATTAATATTCAGCTCGATTTTCAATATTTGATAGTTTTCAATAAGGTTAGACTCTGCAGATAAGTCACAAGTGCGCTGTTAAAACTTCTCAGCTTTTTAACTTTTTGCAGGTTCTGATAAGTTTTGATATACCAAGAGATACTACTAATACACATTTAGTTAAACTTTAACACAGTTGATACACAATTATTCCATAAAAATATAATGAATAGTAATAAACTAGTTAATTGTAAATGTTCAAAAGTTTTACTCATATCTTTTTAAGCCTAATAAAAGACCGTCATCAAAAGTCCAAGTAATTATTTATGAAACATTTGAAAAAGATTACCATATTTTTACATTAAAATAGTTTTACTCAAGTTTAAATGAACCAATAAATCCACTACCAATTATCCACTTACATCCTTCAAATCTAAACTAAGGAGTATAAAATCTGCTGGTCAAACAAAAAAAAGCCTGACTAAAACGTCAAAATCCCGAGGCATAATAAAATAACCAGTTAATTATCAAATATTCAAAAAGCTTTAGCCATAATTTTTACGTAGAAATAGTTTTACCGGTGTTTCAACGAACTAATAAAGCCTTCAAAATTACTTTCATTCATCAATTGACAAAAAATTAACAGTATATAATCTACTGGTCAAGCACAAAATCCTTCCTAACACAATTAGGTCAAAGTTCGAGAAAACTAAAAATAATAAATTAGTTAAATAACAAATATTAAAAAAGATTTTACCCATATTTTCTTTAAGGAGCCGATATATCCTTCCAAATCACCACCACGATTCCAAGTGTTGGTATTTTTTTGTTGAGTTGACCGATGGAAAAATAAAGGTGTATGTCCACTAACCTGCGTTCTTATTATCGCGCGCCATGACGTCGGGGAGCGCGAGCAGCTCTCGGGCCTGTCCGCGGTAGTGTGCGGGTGTGCGGCCCGCCGCGTCCCTCGCACCCCGCGCCGCCCCCGCACCTTCCAGTAGCGCGGACAGCGAGGCGGAGTCGCGAGACACCGACGAGTAGTGCAAGGGGGTTCGACCTTCCTGGACAATCAGGAAATAGGTACTGTCAAGCATCTTAACCTTCTTGGAAGTTAGGCAGGCGACAAAGATCAACACTAATTCATATAAAAAAACACTAACTTATCATCACGCCTAAATTCCCCGAACGGTAAGACAGAGTATTATTTTGGGACATCTACATTATAACCTGTAACGATTAAATCCTATTAAATAAGAGGCGAGACTATTGCTATGCGCCGAGCACAAATCCAGGCTTCGGGCTGATACTCTATTCATTATTGTACACAAATTTACCCATACAACATAGAGTGATTGTAAAGTTGATGTACAAAGGCGAGCTTAACTCAAAGAAGAGTTTTTTTTGTTTTAGGTAGGGTAGTGTAAGTAGGGTAGGTAGGGTAGGGTAAGGATAAGGTAGGGTAGATGAAAGTTTAGTGTTTTTATGGCAAAACAAAGTTTGCCGGGTCAGCTAGTATACTAATATTATGTAATTCCGAAAGAAAATGATCCTTGAGTTTCCTCTTGAAGACCTGAGAAGGGCTGTCGCGTAGGGTATGTGGTAGAGCGTTCCAGAGACGCACTGCAGTAACAGAGAAGGAGCCATCATAGCGGCTGGAAGTGTGCTACTGTTTTTTTTTAAAATGAAAAACCACATTATTCCTTTGTTCGAACTGGGGATGGAGCCCAGCGGCCCAATTGTGAATTCGGCAAGGCAAAGGGTTTAACCCCATGAAAGATTTTGACAAATTTTCTTTAAATAATTAAGTATTCCCAAAATTTTTAGGACGCTGTCATTGATGAAGATACTCTTTTCGAAAGAGTCCAATAATTTTTGAATTCGAAAGAGTCCAATAATTTTTGATTTTGAATTCACTTACGCAAAGGCTGAAGGAACCTTATGGTCAGCAGTAGTGCTTACTACCACTAGAATAATGAGGGAAATAGAATTGACAGGCGGCCATCGGTCTGTAGGCGATTGTGAATTCAGTACAAGTCCTTATGAATCTGTTATTTGCCCCGATGCCTCACAATAAATTCCTTGTGTGAAAGGGTTGGTCTGTGATTGTGAAGACATGATGGACTGTTGGTTTGCGCTTCATTTCTTGATATGTTGGCAGTTCGAACTTGGCTTGAATATGACTTGCACAGGGTTTGTTTAGGGCCAGTTAAGGATACGTCGTCTAGGCAGGAGACCTAGATGCGCGCCACAGTTTTTTTTTTTAACTTTGCCCCACACTAGGAATTTCTTTCTGTATCGTGGGTGCGTTTACAAATATATAATCTCACATACACAACACCCAGAGCCGGAACAACTATCTGTAGGTCATACAAATATTTGTTCCGAGCGGGAATCGAACCCGCGACACGCAGCGCAGCAGTCAATCACTCAACCACTGCGCCAACCAAGTTTGGTTTTAGATAGCTCAGGAAAAATGTAGCTGGAAGAAATAAGGGGTGGCAAAGGCTGTACAAAATAATGGCTTAGTAAAAAAAAATACACTGTACTCACTCTACTTACAGAAGATTGTGCAAATGACCCTGTTTTTTTTTTTTTTTTTTGTCTTATATTGGCTCGCACTTGACCACCATCTCACCTGATGGTAAGTATTTTTTTTATACTGTATATATATTTCTCTAAAAAGAAAGACCAAAACCGATTGCAACCTTACTACAAGGCTCAAAAAAACTTTTTTACAAAAAAATACTACCGACTTCCAAAAAGAAAACTACAAAGTGAAAAATAACTTTAATTTTGGAAGTCGGTGTCTTTCGTAGATACCATTTTTTGCGTTATGGACACCGACTTCCAAAATTAAAGTTATTTTTCACTTTGTAGTTTTCTTATTTGGAAGTCGGTAGTATTTTTTTGTAAAAAAGTTTTTTATTTTTCACTTTTTAGTTGTACCTACCCAACCTAATAGGCGAGTTGTTTAGTAAGTTTCTTATAACGCCAGAATAGGTTACCCGAATATCATGAAACTTGAACAAAACCGATCAAATGAGAGATCTGCTTACCCCTTAAGAGCGTACTGGCGTGATGTTATGTAATGAAATGGTATAAACAACAAACAGACAAGCAATTGCAGCAGTCCCTAAAGATTTGCCGTTATTTATTGAAGAGTTCTGTTGTATATCTTCGAAGTTCTTCATCAGATCTTCACCAAATTAAAATGGGACCAATTTCGAAACATACTCTTTCAAACAAAAAAAGAATTTTCAAAATCGGTTCACAATTGACGGAGATATCGATGAACATACATTAAAAAAAAAAAAAAAACATACAAGAAGTCGAACATAGAACCTCCTCCTTTTTCGAAAGTCGGTTAAAAATACACTATGCAGAGTTTATAAACCAAATACCAAAACAGTAACTCACCGAATCCTTCTGATGCACCATCTGCGGGTAGTTCCTCACGAGATACTTGGCGATATCCATATAGTCGTAGAAGACCGCTTTATGCAGCAGCCCCACGCCGGCTTCGTCCCGGCACATCACGAATTTACGCCGGTTGTAATCGCTCTCCAGCAACTCCTGAGTTAAAAATTCAAGAGTTGAAGACTCGATCGTAAACAATGTTAGTTATTGTGCTACGGTTCGTAGCGAAGAGCTACGGCGTAGCAATATTGCTACGAGATGTAGAAGTTAAGGTTTGGTTTATAGAGGGTCGATAATTTTTGAAACCAAAATAAATAATAGTAGGATGAAACCCATTGGAAAAGGAAGAGAAGATAATAAAAACCGGCCAAGTGCGACTCGGACTCGCGCACGAAGGGTTCCGTACCATTGTCACAAAAAACGGCAACAAAATCACGTTTGTTGTCACAGACAGACAGACGGACCGCGGAGTCAGTAATAGGGTCCCGTTTTCACCCTTTGGGTCCTTTGGGTACGGAACCCTAAAAATGAAGGACCAAATATTTTACGGGCGATCTGAGGTCGGGAAGTGGAAGGGGGTGAGTTTTTAAGGGTAGAATCGGTTTATCAATATGTCATTCAAATTTTTTAACAGTCCGATATTTTATCTGAAGAATAAATACATATTTTTTGTCAAACCACCGATTTTTTTTGATGATGGGTTATATTTTTTTTAAGATAAGATGCTACATCCCATCCTACACACTTTTATAAAATTGTCTGAAAATGTAAAGTATTGCATATAAAACTTTATTTAAAGTTTTTGTGTCCATAATTTTCTCTTACAGATTTTGATGATGGGTGAAATATGAAACCTTAATTGAAAAATAAAATCATTTTTCTCATCCCTTTTCGTACAAGTGAAAATGTAGTACAGAAGAAAAACGCCGTTTGTGTTCTATTCTACTCATAGCCATTCCATCATTTTGTGTATACTATCAACGTGAGCACATATTTACACTGATACTACATGAAGCTACCCGCCACGTTGTTTATTTTGCGCTTGTATTTGAGCCTGTCCATGAAATATGTAAAAGAAGTACTGCGGAAGTTCTTGTTAGTAAATTAATGTTAATTTTAACATAGTTTCAGTGTTCGGGTAAAATCGAACTACAAAACAAAGTTGAGTAAGCTCCAACCAATTCACATTTTGCGACCCGGTTTGTGCCTTGTTCAGAATCAATTTCTAGGTAAGATAATTTGGGCCTCAATCAACTCAATTTATTGCTTGACATAGGCCTCCCCCACGCACCTTTCGGTCTTCCTCCTCTCGCATCCAGTCTCTCCCAGCAACAAACATTTTAAGGTCGAAGCATTATTTGCGTTCTTTAGGACTGCATTCAAGCTAATAAGTCTAACAACATTCTGCAATTCAAGAGGGTATTACCAGTAATACCTGGAGCTCAAGGGTCCCTACCCTTTCTCCACAGCTACATGCAGCGCATCACACTTGGCGACCAATGTTGTCTTATGGTTGAACACTGACACTGACAGACCCTTGGTCATAATACTTCTTTATTTAAACCCGTTATTGATGGAGTATCAGCAATTCCCGGAGCTAAAGCAGGGATCCCTTATCCACTGACGCATGTACGCGTCATACTTGGCGACCAATGTTGGCTGATGGTTGAACACTACACACTGACAGATCCTTGGCTTCGGCCGTAATACTTCCTTACACAAATCGGTTATTGTTGGAGTATTACCAGCAATTCCTGCAACTCAAGCAGTGACTCTTTCTCCACAGCTGCATGCAGCGAGTCACACTTGGCGAACAATGCTGGGAGGTGGTGGAATACTAGACACTGACTGACCCTTGTTTTACTCTCTACCCAACATCTTAACACAAATGACTATTACCAGTAATACCTGGAGCTCAAGTAGAGACCCCTTCTCCACAGCCGCATGTAGCGCGTCACACTTGGCCACTAATGCTGGCAGGTGATTGGACAGCGACAGACCCTCGGCTTCGGCCAGCAACCGCCGACCTTGCCCGGCCAGCACTGCCCTCTCCAGCCTGCTCCCGTCACCGCCGCGCGCCCACTGGCGAAGCTGCGCTGCTGATATCACCCCAACCACTAATGAGGAAAGTATTACGAAGGTTAATTATGTTAGTTTAAGGCTGATAAAGTTAATTGAATTGTGACGTGTTAGTGGAATGATTTATGCAAGCCTTTTTGATATTGCATTAAAAATACATATAATTATTACTAGCTTTTTTTTTATTTAACAGTTTCATTCACGTTGTTCACTCCACAAGAACTGTGCAATTGTTCGGGACGAAAAAGTTACCTATTATGAAACACAGCCATAGCTTTGTATTATCATAAGAATATTTGTAATCGAATCAGTAATTTCAGAGATTAACTCCGAGAAACAAACAATTGTACTTACCTCTGTATTATCACAATTTATTAACTATTAACGTTCATAATTCAATGTAGTGCAATACTGAATCTAGTTGTAGCCTTTCGACAAGAAAACATTACTCTTTCTCTGAAAGTTACGATGTAAGCGGCACAGACAGACTACTATATGAATCTGAAAACTTTATGAACAACAGACAGTCAGATGTAAGTAAATAACAATGTTTACACCAACTTCACTTTATAGAAATACGATGAAGTGTTTAAATAGTGTTGTGCACTTATAAACCACAAGCAAATAATTCCGCCAGATGCCAAAATAGTATTTATTAATATTGTTAATAAATAGGTAAACTAGGACAAAGATGTACTGTTTGAAATTGTTTTTCGCTCATGAAATTTTTTCGATGATGGAAACTTACACTAAAGAAAAAACTTTAAAACATAAAAATTAAACCGACTTCCAAAACAAAAAGTACAAAGTGAAAAATAACATTCTTTTCGAAAGTTTGTGTCTTTGGTACCAATTTTTTTTCGTTTCTGACACCGATTGTCGAAAATAACTTTCGAAAATAAAGTTATTTTTCGCTTAGAAAGCGAGTGTTTTGTTTTGGAAGTTGTTTTAATTTTTATGTTAAAAAGTTTTTTATTTTTCTCTTTTTAGTTTGGTACCATTACCATGGAAATACGCATTATTGAGCATAACTTACAACTATTCGTAAGATCTTAATCATAGGGACCATATGGGAAGCACCAGCTTTCAAATAAAAAGTGAATCATTAAAATCGGTTAATAATTGGCGGAGTAGCATCCTTTTTGAAAAATCACGATTTCTATGGGTTCGACCATGGGACTGAATCCGGCAGTAAAAAGCTGGTTCCTAAAATTGTGACAACTTACAGTTTGACACAAATTTTCACCTTCTTATTTGCTCTATCCTAACATACCAGAAATTCAAGTAGTTATTTTTCAATCTACTCTCACAAAACACGTTCATAAATACTACAATAAGACACACTATTTTCAAGTATTTGTTTTTCAACGCGCTTTTAATTGCTTAGATAGAAGCAAAGTAGGCGGTAGCAGAAGCTCACAGAAACTGAAAGTAGTGTCGGGGCAGTTAAAGCGATCGTCTTCTGAGATATTGCGACCCGTGATTTACTGATTGACTTGATACAGAGTGCTCTACTTATCAACCAAATAACTTCTGTTTTTAAAAAAAATCTGTTTCAAGGTTTCAATAACACTAAAGTATTATATAGAGAGATTATTGGAGAGCATAAATGATGCACTAAGGTTGGACAAGGTAAGGTAAGGACAAAAACTGTCTCGCAATCACTCTCGCAAAAATTGTCCATGTGTAATCTGGGGGATGTCATGCCAAGAGTGAATAGGTTAATTCTAGGCAAGCGTGCTTCATCTTCGACATCCTCGATGAGGTGAGACAGTGGTCAATCACCAATTGACTTGCATATAATTTATAACGCAACGATATTTCATTATAAAAATCGAGGGCAAAGAATGAATGAGCCAATATTTTAGGCTTAACAATAAACCAACACAATTCCAATGCATTGCACGCCTTAGTTGAAACACAAGTTAAAGACGTTGTAAGAGTTTTATAGTCGCGACTGGTTTTAGTATCCATTCTAAGCCTTTTACGACGTCCGAGATTGAATAGAACTATCATTAATACGTGATTTAGTACTGTTTCAGTATGCTTGGATAAAAATTCGACCTATAAGAACAAGTATTATCCAATTAATGAATTATGAACTGTAATTACATGGGATTAAGTCCACCTCTGTACGTTTGTATGCGTAAATTAACAAATAACCAAATGGAACTCAAACCAAAATTGACGAAATGTTAGAAGTTATACTGGCATATCCTTTCAAGAACATCAGACGTGAAATAATGTTAAAGTTACATAAATAAATAGTAACGATAGTAATGATCAATAATAAATACTAACACGTGTATTTTATTTTTACTTTTATACCGTGGCTGCATAAAAACATCCTGTTTGAAGGCTTGGTTATTCCTGGTGGTAGATTACAAGATTTATGCGCTAACAGCCCGTTGTAAGCGACTTATCGTGACATCTGCTGACCTTACACTCTTAGGGCACAAACACACCACCCTACATGCAAAATAAGAGCTCGAATAGACATTGATTTTTGCCGCATCAAAACAGAAAATATATCTACCGTGAGATAAAATATATTATTAAACTTTGTCTACTTTTTTTTGTCTAAGTTTTACCATATTTTCGCTCTTAATCATGATTATTTCAATACCTAGAATAAGACATATACTAAATACTTAACTAACTATAACTGTATACTCGTATGTAAACAATTAAAACAAGATTAAGTCTAAAATAAACGTAACTAATATATGGCGTAGAAAAACGTATCTATGTCGACTGGTAGTGTGCCCAACAGACTGGCGGCATTGCCATTCTCGGTTTAAGAAGAGTATAGTCTATAATTGCCATCACGTTGTATGGCAATGTTTATTCTCTGACCAGGGTAAATGTCATTGTGTATATTTTTATACATGTAAATAAAATGTAATATTCGTTATGTACTTGTTGTTCTTTAGCACGTCAAACAGTTACAGTGTGATAATGATATGCGACAGGTTCATGCTAGCATAATTCAGTGCTTGCATGAAACTAGGTTAATCAGTATTAAGTGTTTTAATTACGCCGCGATTGAAAAGTGCTTTAGGGTGTAAATGCGAATTGTTTCGTGGAAGTAATACCTATCAAAGGCTAGGCTGGGTCAACGTTGCTCTAGAAAAGAATACGTAGAATGATTTGGGGAGGCCTTGCCCATCAGTGTACAGGCTACAAAACTACATATCAAAGGGATGAGGTGACTATGAATAACTGCTGTGTTTCAGACATTGAAATTAATTAATTTGATAACGACGCCGAAGCTGTGATATTAAATTAGATATAATGAGCCGGAACGCAATCATCCAAACAAAACTGCATGTGATGTATATTCATGATACAATGATAAATGATAAATAATTTTATTTCTGTAAGTTGGTTTGTACAAACACTTTTACATGTCGATCATATATTTTAAAACTAGATGAGGTCGGCGTTTCCTATCTGACTACACTGAGAAAAAAGGCCGAAAAAAACTCAGAGGTCAATGTAGTTTCTAGATTTTAAATGATCGATAATTAATTGATTGATACTATTAAAAAGCTTATTCAGAATGAGGTACGGCATTATATGCATTTTATACCTTAAACCAAGACAAAAGAGTGAAATACTCTATAATAAATCAACAAATTGTAAGTCGAAAATAACAGTAAATTATGATTTTTATTACTCGTATAACTAACAGCTTTTCTTTGCACCTTTTTCACAGCTTTTCACACTATAGATAAAGACTAACTTATACGTGACATTTTCCCAATAAACCCTTATATGACATAGACGCGTATCTAAGCCATCCCCATAATAACATATTAGGTGTGACGTGTGCGTTGACACCATTTAATGGATCGTTATAGGTGAACAGTCCGGGGTGATCGAACTCCATCAATATTCAACTGCTAACTTGTGTATACTGCTAATTTGTCATACATTGACGGTCTACATGTGGAGAAATTAGAAGGCCCACTGCATGAAAGGGTAATGTATTGGGGTATAGTGTTGATATTGTTTTGTTCAATTTAAATGTGTCACATTGATGCGCAATGACCCCTGTTTTGAACTGTTGTGCAGGTACAGACAGTGTATTTTGTTGCTGTTTGCAGTCATTATTTAGACGCAAGATAGAATATCTTTGTATTATGAAACCTACCAACGCTAGAAAGAGTATCTTTTTATTTACGTGTACACAAAACCCTTAAATAAAAAAAGAACATAAATATACCTAACAAGTAAAATTTAAAAACATGGCACATTTTTAGTTCATGCTACATAATTTATCTAGTAGTAGACATGCTTCGAAAGACAATCTATTGAACACGTAATTATGACTTGATACTCGTATCTTGCGAAAAAACCCCGATTCAAACAGTAAAACGCCCATAACTTTAGAACGGCTGAACCGATTTTCATCAAACAGCTAAGCTAAGAACACTCTCGATAAAGTCACATTTCAAACAAAAAAGAAGGAATTCAAAATCGGTTCATCCGTTAAGGAGCTATGACTCCACAGAAAGACATAGATACACGTCAAATTTGTAATACCCCTGTTTTTTCCGTCGGGGCTTATAAATAACATAAGCGAGTATATAATAGAGTGTTAAGGTGTTGCTTAATTTTTAAAAATCTTTGAGCAGACCTGGGCTGGGACGGGAGCGTTGGATGAGAGACAAGAATAAGACAGCAAGATGTAAGCCTAGTTTCTGGATCGATAATTATCGCAAAATTAATGTAACTAATTGAAAAACGGCAGTTAGCTGCTGTGGTTGGTCGAATGATATGTTAACAGCCAATCACTTGCGTTTAATTTGTGACGCAACGATATTTTGACTAAAAAGCAGATGGCTTACAGAAGGTCTTAAAAACCTAGGTACTAAAACAATAAATGATAAACCTACTTCGCAATTAACGTATAGGTAGTCTAGTTGGTCACACGGTATGTTGTGTGATTGCAATGCTTGTGACATTTTCTGCAAAAACGTCGGGCTCACGACATCACGCTAAGGTCGAGTCGCACCCACGTCGTAACCAGCACTTGTGGAAATAAATTATTAACAGTATTATTTATAATTATGTTATTCAGTCTTTATTACTCACATGTTTGTTCTTTGACCTAATAGACTTGACATGGTTTCCAAGAATTATTGTATTCAGTCACTCGCTTTAGCATACTTCAAGCTTGCTCGCGTTATATATATATTTTTTTATAAAAAAACGTTGCCCCACACTAGGAATTTCGCCTGTATCGTGGGTGCGTTTACAAACATATAAACTCACATACACAAACACCCAGAGCCGGAACAACTATTTGTAGATCATACACATGTAAATATTTGTTCCGTGCGGGAACCCGCGACACGCAGCGCAGCAGTCAATCGCTCGACCACTGCGCCAACCGTGCGCCCAATATTATGAAACACACAAAATTTACTAATCATAAAAACGTTATATTACATTCGAGTATTTTTTAATCAATTCTAAACTTAATTCCCGCCTATTTCCTTACCTGTCAAAATCTTTATTTTTAATTTAGCATAGTTTCTCTCCACTTTTTTTTTCAGCTGCCATGTTGTTCAAAAAGGTTCGTTTTTCAAATGACATGTGTGATTTTAGTTCGAATATACATTTATGTAGCAGTAATAGATTTTCACAGCTTATTTTTCTTTATTTTAAACGATGTTAGACAGACAAATTGCATAGGAAAAAAGCTTTCAGCTTTATATGGCAATTCTGTGTTTACATTCGTTTTATGGAGCGCCTGTAGGCAGATAGTTTCCTGGCTTGCACGCAAGCTCCCGTACATTTTCCAGACAGGTTACCGTCGGGCTGTTTACATAGTATTTTCGTCGGGTTGTTTGAACGAACTTTTTTTTCCAATATTGATGCCTGATTGAAACTACTGCTTTTTCCAGTAAATAGAATAGTGAATAGATTTTTTATTTTGCGGTAATGGTCTAATGGTTTAAAGTTTATCAGTGAAGTTCAATAAACACTTTTACAAACTGCAATGGGCTTACATCTTAACCCATATCATATATTGTACGTACTGCTAAGGAGAGGAATTCCCTGCCGGAGTTTGTTTTTGTCAAACGCGAGCAAATAAAAAAAGAAAACATTATTGACATGATGAAAAATCTCGATTTTCTTCTTATTCGTTTCGCTTTTGACGCTCTCTCCATTTGGCTCTGTTAGATGAAAGTTTAGCGCATTCATTTACTGGACCTCCTATCGCAGATTTAATTTGGTCGGTCCACTTCATCGGTGACCTCCCGCATGGCCTGTTACCGTCCACTCTACCCTGCACCACCAGGCGCTTAATGGAGTCGTTATTCCGCCTTGAGACGTGGCCAAAGAATTTCAGTATGCGAGACTGTACTATTGCTGATAGACGCTGCTTGATGCCGAGTTCTTGGAGTATGGAGACGTTAGTTCGGAATTCTGTCCAAGAAATGCCAAGCATTCTTCTCCAACACCATATTTCTAGAGCATCAATTTTTTCCGTTCCAGTTCTCTTAGTGTGTGTATGTCTCAGCTGCGTACAGAAATATGGGGAAACAAGCGCACGGACGAGCCTGATCTTAGTGGCTTTCGTTATACTGCGATTCCTCCATATCTTCCTTAATTTATCCATTGCCCCTCTAGACATCGCCATTTTCCGCTTCATCTCATCCACGCAACTGCCATTGCTTGCAATCATAGCGCCAAGATATATGTAGGACTGAACTAAGTCACAGTTGGCAATTTGTGTCATAGCCGACGAGTTGTTGTTGCTACGGTCCACAATTATTATTTTTGTCTTGCTCCGGTTGATTTTCAATCCAAATGCAAGACTCACGCGCTGCATCTTAAGGAGAAATTCCTCCATTTGGTCAGCACTAGTCGCAAACAATGTTGTGTCATCAGCGTAGCGAAGGTTCGCAATTTTGTAGCCACCAATTGCAACACCATCAGTCCAGTCTTCGAGGGTGATTCGCATAATGAGCTCCGTGTAGATGTTAAACAAGTGGCGATACGATACATCCCTGGCGGACACCTGCACTGGGTTGGAAGCTATTCGAAATGTGGCTATCTGTTCGCACTGATGCAGTCCTTCTTTCGTAGAATTCTCTAAGAAGGTGCACAAGATGTTTTGGTATGCCCATTTCCGGTAGCGTCTTCCACAAGGTTGGCCATTTCACGGAGTCAAAATCTCGATTGATGGGCGATTTTCGTAAAGCAAATGTTTATAAATCGATGACTAAGTAGGTAAAATATAAGTATATAAATAATATAGATAAATTGTCAAAAAAAACTAAGCTCCACAGCATATGCTGTTAGAAAAATTCGTAATTTAACTGATACAGAGACAGCCCGTTTAGTGTACTTTAGCTATTTTCATAGTGTAATGTCGTACGGTATTCTGTTGTGGGGAAACGCCACCGACATCCAGACTATCTTTGTTTTGCAGAAAAGAGCTGTTCGTTCAATTTATAAATTAAGCCCGAGACACTCTCTCAGAGAGAAATTTAAGGAGATTAATGTAATGACTGTGCCTTCTCAGTATATTTATGAAAATCTTTTGTATGCCCATAAAAATATAAAATTGTTTAAAAAATACAGTGATATCCATAACATAAATATTAGAAACAAACACAAATTTGTAGTACCAACAACAAGGCTCAAGAAAATAGGTGGCTCGTTTAGGTGTCAATGTGTGCGCTTTTATAATAAGCTTCCAAGCAGAGACATTGTAATACCTAGACGGAACGTGTTTAAGACGCAATTTTAATATCGGTATTCACTTTCGCACTCACAGATAACGTCATAAGCAAAAAGAGATAGATATACTTTTGTCTATGCCATCTTTTGTGCCAGTGTGGCCGAGTATGCTATAGATACTTATCTATAGACATATATCAGTACTAGATCTGTGCCACTGTCATATCGATATTATTGAGTTTAGTTTTGGAGCGATCTACAAATTTGGTCAAATGTCGGTAAGAATCGTCCCTGACTGCGGCTAATTTTACGTTTTTTTGTAGGGAATCTTTATAATTATTTAAAGAGTGAATGTGTACTCGTACAAAGAGTGAACATATCAGTAATTGTAAGAGTACAATTCCATTCTTTCGTATTTTTTCTGCGCATTATACGAGTTGTATAATAATGTTTATTCATACCTTGCGCAAAAACGAGGTACATCATGAGATCAAAGTGTCAGATTTTGGTACACTCGTACGACTGTACAGACATGTACTGATCGATATACTGATGAAGACTGAAAAGAAAGTTTACAGACGAGTAGGTATGTATATAAAAGGAAAAAAAAATAACAATATTGTTTAAATATAATAATTTAATTTAAAACAGTAATATGTAAAAATTAACATGATTCATCAACCTGTGTCCATAAATGGGTCAAGGGATAGCGATAGCATGATTCATTAAAATGCAGTGAACACAAGCGAGAATATAGTGAAGGTGTCCAGTTAGCTCGTTTTATATTCTTGATCCACTTATTTCTTAAATAAGTACTCTTAGGAAACCTGTGCACAATCGATATTAGATTAATAATCACAAAAGCAAATAAACTTTATGAAATAAATTAAAGTAAGTAAAATAAAAATACAGTATCGATAAATCTTTCTCGTGACTTTTGTCACATCTCTAACATCAGAACGTAAGTACGTAATCTGTCATAGCTCTATCAGCGAACGTATAAAAGTTAATTATTTCACTAAATAGAATGGTTTAAATGATACTATACGTCCTTGACGTATTTAGAACTTAGATACCTTTATTCCAGACAGCCTATGAAATGTATTCCCTGCACAATAATTTCAGTATGCTAGTCGATAACTCACCTGTGGAAAGATATCCTTTGACTATGTTCTGTTAATACACTCATTCTACTCTTGCAACCGATAGCCACACACGACATGGTTCATGCAGATAATTAAACAACAAAATTCTTCCTGATATAAACGATACAAAGGCTTGAAAACAGCGAAAAACTTTGATTAGAGCTGCTAACCGATGGGTTACAACAGTGACTAAAAAGTGGTCTCTTTGACGTTTAGGATGGTAGCGTTTGTCTATGTTTGTCTCTTTCTTTTTCATAGAGTTTCTCTATAAGCAAGAACGAAAGAATTGACAGTTTCTTTTTCGTCGTAAATACGTTCCGTCTAGGTATTACAACGTCTCTGCTTCCAAGCCACGTACAAGTTCTAAGTCTTAATAAATTCAAATCATTCATTAAACGTAAGTTGTGCCAGAAAGCGTTTTATACCATCAAAGATTACGTTAAGGACAAAAAGGCTTGGGATTGAGCTGCTCCAATTAAAAATTAATTTTGTTTTTTTTATATTTTCCACCGTGAATTTTGTTTTATTATTATTTTTTGGTTTTCTTGCAATGACAAGAATATTTACTTTTTAAAGTATTATATTATTTTATTTTAATTATTGTGAATGTGAAGACTATGTGGACTATTTGTTTTTTTGTTTTTAATTTATCTTAGTTTTTAATCGTGGTCTGGCAGTTTGAGTAGTTTTGCGGCCTACCCGAATGTCCTTTCTTTGGTATTGTTCGTCGAATCGTTGAGCTCCTTAAATTCTGTGTTGAGCTGCTCGGTTATTGACAAATGCGTGCACTGACTGGACAAGTCCACTCAATCTGGCTGGTTCTTTCCTCAAAAGACCATTTCAGACATCAATCTACATGGTCTTCACATGATCTAACCAAGATTTTTGTCTGGACTTTAAAAGAGACTGTGACCTCTGAGTTTGTTTCGGCCTTTCTTCTCAGAGTAGTCAGATAGGAAACGCCGACCTCATCTAGTTTTAAAAATATGATCGACATGTAAAAGTGTTTGTACAAACCAACTTACAGAAATAAAATCATTTATCATTTATAGGTACGTACTAGAATAGCCATATATATAAACAGGAGGCAATGTTTCTTAAATAGGTACGCAGACGAGTTTTTGAATGTCAACGCCCCAAGTTACGGGCACATAAATAAGAAAAGATGATTGAAAATGGCCTACCTAATACCAGTAGATACGCACCAAATGTTTTGGAAATACTTTTATTATGCGTACAGCTCCTTAGCTGTACGCATAATAGCTTAGTGGAATTCCCTGCCGGAGTCTGTATTTCCTGATAGCTACAACCTGGGAGTATTTAAGTCAAGAGTGAATAGGTTTCTTCTAGGAAAGCGTACTACATCGTCGACCACATCATCGCTTACCATCAGGTGATAAGTAGTAGTAATTGGTGGTACATCAGTGGTCAAGCGCGAACCTATCAATAATAAAAAAAATACTACGGATAAGAAGTTACATTCAGTCTATTCTGTTAAAATGACACCGTGAAAACTTAAGGTAAGTGAACTGTCATTCCACCAGGAAGCGTGTTGTCATGAATTGGTAGCTCACATCAAGTTCATTTCATTTTTTTTATTTTTTTTGGATGGTAAATCATCCAATGAAAAAAAATCCAATTTGGGCGCACGGTTGGCGCAGTGGTTGAGCGATTGACTGCTGCGCTGCGTGTCGCGGGTTCGATTCCCGCACGGAACAAATATTTGTATGACCTACAGATAGTTGTTCCGGCTCTGGGTGTTGTGTATGTGAGTTTATATGTTTGTAACCGCACCCACGATACAGGAAGAAATTCCTAGTGTGGGGCAAAGTTTTTATAAAAAAAAAAAAAAAAAAATTACATCTCCCGCTCTGGGTGAAGCGGGAGGGCGTATCAGACTTTTACTGGCTAAAACCCACCCGTGTTCATTCAGTTGCTTGAGCCAGGGCCACGGTAACTCTTTTTCAAATTTATCCGCGACCCAGACAGGCATCGGCCCTAGCGGACCCCGTCAATTTGCTCTATGAGGCGCGCGTGGAACACTACACGCCGTCGACTCGGGCCAGGTCCTTATCGGACGGCAAGCTACCCATTACTCGCCGTCCGCAAGCCCGCGCCTAAAGTTCATTTCACCTAAGTTTTCACGGTGAGATGTTGCAATAAAACACTGTAGTAAAATATAAACCACAAAACCATACTCACATTTAGGCGGACTATAGTGAACATACATCCCATTCTTCTTTGCATTTCGCTCGGTCAGCCATTTCTTCACGCCCTCCATGTTAAGGAGCAAGGTAGACACGTCACATTCTCATATAATGGTTGTCATGTCACTGATATGGCTCTTTTACTTCGTGGGTATAGTCAATTAATCAATCAATTATAAACATATTATCAATTAGTCGATTAGAACTGTTTGTAATTGTTATGGGAGTAGGTCGTGTATGTATATGTTATGGACCAAGTGATTAATACGGCATTATTCATAATGCCCAGACAATATGAAAATACCCGATATGAGTAGGCAATATGCTAAAAACTATTGAAATAATTAAATTAACCGGGGTTTCTGAATAATGAATATACCGTGCATTCGGAAAAATAGCTTGTTATGCACAAGAAACTCCATACCTACACTTAAAAAAAAATGTTTTACAATATTAAAGTACATAAATAAATTCATGTACGTGAGGACGATGCACCTAGCACTACTATACTACATATAGGTATAAAGTATTACAAGCACTAACAGGTAAAATCATTCACTTGATAAATAGGAACATGGTTCTCACATACTTGGAAATATTGCATACATAGGTAAATTACCTAATTCAACAACAACGAACAGTGTGCGAGTCAAAATTTTTTAAACAAAAATAATAGAAAAAAATATGAAAATAAAACGTTACTATAATTATGAATATACAATTTTTTGTAAAATTTTTGTAAAACAAATTAACCAGTTTGATTTTGTCTACACTAAGGATTGCCCTACGGAGCAGGACCAGCATGTTTCCAAGCATTCTTATCTTGAATATAATCGTCTAGTTTGTAATATGCTTGTTTACAAAGTGTGCTTTTAACTAAAGTTACGTATAATGACCAGGCAATAAGATAAATATAGAAGTTTAAATCAGTATTCATTACATACCCGGGCATTATACATAGTGCCCTGATTAATCACTTGGCCCATGACATATATGTATAATTACACAAATTAAATTTCTATTTTAAACGTCTATAAATGAAGGACATGGTTTAAGCGTAGCAAGGGAAAATACAAATATATATTGAATTGAAAACTCAAGTGAATTAACCAGCTGAAAGTTAATGTTATTTAATTGAACTACCTAATTGTTTTAGTGAATTGAATTAAATCAAATTTTAGTATTATAAAGTATGAAAATGGTCTAACTAAAATCAAATAATGTACTATGAGTAATATGAATTAGGCTTGATATGAATCTACTTGCACTTATGTAGAAACTGTAAGCTGATTTGTAAGCTGTTATCTACCGCTAATTTAGAGAAAAGTTTTTCATAATAATGAAAACCGTTTCTTTTATTTAGCAAAAGATTAGTTCATCACGCTAGCACCCAGCTATTGCAATTAGTTTAAAATTTAAATACAGATTCAGGGTCTACAAAGTGGCCTTTGTAGATATTGTTCTTTAATACGTTAATAACATTTATCAAACTTTTCTAGAATAAAATATGTAGACAGGACGGAACTTTTTGTATATGAAGAAGCTATTCACGTTAAAATGTCATTGTCTATACTATACTTATAGATGAAACTTTCAATCGATACCAACCGCTGTGTGCTATGGAAAATGTCTCATAAAATATTAACCGGTGTCCGACTAACATCGTTTGCTAGCCCTAGCATCGAAAATTACTTTCAGAAAACCGTATTTGTTTCGGTAATATAGGATAAACTGTTTAGAGAACTAGTTTTAAAATGATGACTTATTAGATATACTTAGACTAAACTTGAAAACATTTCGGAAAAGTAGTATGAAGCGGTAACACGAATTATAGGCACAGAAAACGATACGAAGGTTATTGAACCACATATTTTCAGTACTACCCAAGATTCACTGATTCAAAAGTTCTGACGTCATCTCTGACGGTCACTCACAGATCGTCCCGCTATTTGGTACTGTAGTATAATATTATCTGTGGTAGCGTAAATCACAAGGCGGTATAGAACAGAAGTGATAGCAGGTGTATTATCAACTGGGCGGACTCCTCGCTTCACAGCAGGCGTGGCGTTTAGCGATGCAACAATACGTACACCCTACCTCGCAAGTTGCTACCGGTAGATATCGAAGGTGCGCTCGAATTTATTTGGCCCCTGACTCATGGTAGCGGTAGGAACTATAGGGTTCTAGTCGGTAGGAGTTTGATATAACCCTTCGTTTTTCCAGAGACAGAGGGTATCCTTGAGAATCGCCACACAACACAATGATATTGAAGTATTTTTTCTTCTAATTGCGTGAATATTCGCTGCCGGTAAACCTGCTGGGAAATATTGCAAGCGGTGGTTGTTTTAATATGCTATAATTTATAACTGAATCGAACATACGTTATTCAGGCGCAAGGCAAGCAAATTGACGTACCCATAGACTACTATTATATACTAAACGAACCTATCTATGTATATGGTACTTAAACGTTAAAATATTTATAAATTAAATTAAAATTCTTCTTTCAGTCCAGTATTTGGCAAGATTTGTTAACTACTCCGTATTCAACCAGGCCTTTTGGAGTTCATTAGAATCTTCCAGAACCTAGTATGACTCCAACGGCAGGAACATTAACCTTCTTGGGACATTATAAAATTAGATCGGGGTATCCTCTGTGTTCTTGCAACGCTCTCACTTGAGATTTCTCTAGACTTTCTGATACATCCTGAACCTTCATATGGTAGGAACTTTACACCGCCGCTGTATGTGATTCAGCGAAAAAAATAAATACATAATGCTATGACACAAAGGCAGCTGACATCGATATTAATGATCATACCGACCTACCCTTTCTTCTTCTAATTATGCTCCTTCGTGGGACGCGTTTTTAGAAAATTGGTAGTAGGATTTGTACTGTCTTTGTGTTCAACAGGGAGAACAGCACCTAGGTATGGACATACATTTTTAAGGCTGGCCGCGTACGTACGTTTTCCGCGTTCGATTTCCGAATTCGTTCGGAAACCCGAATGCACCGTACGCTAATAAAATACATTGACTGCCGCACACGTCCGTAATTTTTCGAACAGAACAATTTCCGTACATACGTATCGTATTGGCATACGATACGTTCATGAAAGTGTTCGCGCGTTCGTGAAAATTCCAAACAGAAAAAACTAACGTCTGCGCTAGGTTCACGGAATTCCGAGTCTATATTCCGTATTCGGAAATCGAATGCGGAAAACGTACATATGCGGCCAGCCTTAAAATTAAAATAAGTTTCATGACATTTCTATATTAAATGTTGCGTTATTTCTAATGGTGCCTTCTCCAGCTCTTAACCAGCAAGCAGGCATCTGCTATAATATAACAAATTGTTTAGACGAATCTAACATCTAACGCCATCTAACGGCGAGGCCTATCTCCAGCAGTGGACGTATTTTGGCTGATGATGATGATGAACTTCTAACGTTCATGAAAGGAAAGATTTTATATGGGGCAAGATATGTATTTGATGTAGATCATAGACTACTATTATATGATGTAGATCATTCGAAAGGATAAATTGGTTATTTTTTAAACGACTTCAAAAAAAGGAAGAGGTTCTCATTTTTTTTTTTTTATGTTTGTTTCCCATTACTCAAAGACGCCTGGACTGATTTGAAAAATTCTTGCTTTTTTGAAAGGGTATTCTAAAAATTCTTCACAGGTAGTCTCATGGTCAGGATCTGATGATGGGATCCTAGATAAATCGAGAAAACTCCTCAAATATCATAGACATACATATAGCAATTTTGGTATTTTCATCAACAATGCAATCATTTGAATTCAGTAAGTATCATTTGGTGAAGTGGAACTGATGAAGAAGACTACAGATGGCCACTGGAACTCCTTAATAAAGTATGTCACGGGTACAATATAATATCTCGAATAGTTAACCGACTATGATGAAGCAAATACTTATAAATAAATGGTACTGATGCAAATGGTACCATCGAACTGATCTGATGATGAAGCCAGAAGGTAGGCACCGGAACTACGAAATAAAACAATGTATCCTAGTCGTGTTTGGGCTTATTGGTATCGTTATAAGATGTACTTTGGCTATAAATGATTTTCATGGTGATTGGAGGTACCTACCAAAACTAAAAAGAGAAAGATATAAAACTTTTCAACAAAAAATCAAACCGACTTCCAAAACGAAATACCACAAAGCGAGAAATACTTCGGACTTTGGAAAAGAAAATTATTTTTTCACTTTGTAGTATTTTTTTTGGAAGTCAGTTTGATTTTTCGTTAAAAAGTTTTTATTTGCTTAGAAAGCAAGTCGTAGGTAGTTCGTCAATGCTGGTCGACTTGCCACTAGTTAGTGCTATCTACCACCCCGGTGGCAGATGGGAATAAAGGAAGGTGGCAGATTTCATTAAATAAGTCCCATCGACCACCGGGGTGGCAACTTGAAGGTGGCAGATGGGAATAAACCGTTTTTACCTGTCAAAAATGTGACACTTGACTGTAGTTTTTAACACGCTTTTATTAGCTTGGTATGTATGTATCTATGAATCAATGTATCAATGTAACAATGTCAATGTATCAATGTAACGGAATCTTTGAACGTGATTTTCACCCACTTCAAAACGTTGGATTGATTTGAAACTTTGCACACTTATCAAGGACCGATGACAATGCAATAATTTAAACAATTTGTCCCATTATCCTTACCATTAAAGCGTGTTTTATAGTTTTTAGAACTACAATTTTTAATGAATATTATTGTTTATTTTAAGTGTTAACAATTGTTGGTGAGCCTAATAAATAAATAAATTGCAGAGCACATCTGATGACAAGTATTTTTGAGCGGTGCTTAATTAATCAGTGTTCACATCCAGCAATTCTATCGGAATGGATTCAGTTCCTTCTACTTTCAAGTCGAGACACTTGTCGATCTTTTTTCATAGAGATTATTTAACATAAAGTTCAATTCTCTGTCGAAGTTATTACAAAAAAGAAAACCTAGTTTGCAAATATTTGCAAATCCAAATAATAATATTTTATTTCAATGTTATTACGTTTGTACGCGAGATACGGTTAAGAATAAAGTAAAAGTAGTATTTTATGACAAAATGTTACGAAATTATTTCAATTTTGTGGGTACAATTTAGAACTAAAAATGTATTATTTTTGTAAGCTACTTTCACGGTGCACCACCTGAAAATAAAGTCGTAGATTTTTGGTTCTCCGTACGAATGAGATTTCCTATCTAGTCGTAGATCGAGGAGATTATGCTTCACTTTATTTTTTGCTTGTTTCTCTCCACCCTGACTACTTCTTCCGTGAAGGACTGCAGAAATATATTCTTATTCAAAATAAATATAATCTCGGAGGTACCTTCCAGGGACTAAGCGAGGGATTACCATTTTAATTCGACAGCACTATATTTCTCGGAGAGAGCACGGGTAAAAAAAATACCGGTGGTACCTGCCAGGGACTACGGAAGGGAACACAGGAACGGAACGACAGATCCCGTGTCAATAAAAGAGACAGATAAATTAATAGTTGATCGCTGGCTGTTCACACTTTGAGTTCTGGTGAGTACTCTCTCACCACAATTTCGTCGTAGCGACAAGAGCTATCAAACATAATACGCGCTCGGCGATGCTCGCTTTGCAGCCAGAACTCACGTCGAGAGACCAACCAACCAATCAACGTGCGCAGGGCTGACCGCCCGAGTCCCACCCAGGGACGACTGGGTGGAGGACCTGAGCGGCTCATTGACCCAAATTTTTCGGCCGCTGATGGCACCCCGTCCCTCGAAGGTGTCCAGAGGGGACAAGGTTGCGTGGCAGCACGGTTCGGGGAGAATGCCGTGGTGGGGTATACTTCTCCCCGAACCGAACTCTCGCCGAGTTCCACAACTCCCTTGCGGAGTTGAAAATCGTCGTCGTCGGGTACCGCTCCATCCCTGTGCCCGTCCTCGGGGACTTCAATGCCTAGAATGTGGCTTGGGGTTCCCGGTATACGGACACACGGGGCAGGATGGTTGAAGACTGGGTTCTGGAGACAGGCTTGGTCGTCCTTAACCGAGGTTCTGTCTCCACGTGTGTGCGGATGCAGGGCGAATCGGTAGTGGATATTTCGTTCGCCAGCCCCGCTCTGTCACCGCGTGTCGTCGACTGGCGCGTTATGGAGGAGGTGGAGACTTATTCCGACCACCAGTACATCCGGTTCGACGTCCCCACCCAGATCTCAAGCGCGTCGGTCTGACAGACCCCGAGTGGTCCGCGGTGGGCGCTGAAAGAGCTGGACCGGGAGCTCCTCCTGGAAGCCTCGATCGTGCAAGCCTGGGTGTCATCACCGGATAGGCCAGCTGACATCAACGTCGAGGTGGAGTTGTTCCGGGAGGCCATGTCCGAGATATGTGACGTGGCAATGCCCCGGGCCAAGCCAGGACGCGCCCGGCGCCAGGTGTACTGGTGGTCGCCGGAGCTTATGGCTCTGAGCCAGGCGTGCGTTGCTGCGCGACGCCGGTACACCAGGCACCACAGGCTCCGTAACCGTCCTCCGGATACGGCAGCCATCGAAGTGGAGCTGTACGAGGGGTACAGAGTGGCGAGGACTGCCCTCCGAGTGGAGATCAAGCGGGCCAAGGGCTTGGCTCGTGAGGAGTCGCTGGGGACTCTGAACAGTTAAATTTAATGCTAGAATTAACTATTGGTTTATAGAACAACGAGACTATTGTTTGAAAAATATGGTAAAGTTTAAAATGTATCTTAGTTCTCTTAAATTTGTAGAAGTTTACCAAGACAATGATCCTGAAAGTGCATTTCATAATTTTCATGAACTTTTCTGTCTCCTCTATAATTTATGTTTTCCCAAAATAAAAATCAAACAGTCATTTCAAAGGCGGCCAAAATGAATTAGTAAAGGGTTAAGAAATTGCTCTAAGCGAAAACGAGTTCTACTGTGGAAATATCGGCAAACAAAGTCTGTTGAAGACAAAAATAAATTTAAAATGTACTCGTCTAGGCTTAATAGAATCATTAAACAAACACAAAAGTCTCAAAATAATTATCACATAAACACAGCCTATAACAAAACTAAAGCTTGCTGGAATGTTATTAACAAGAGGAAGATGAACATTCCTAAGAATTACATTTTGCAAATAAATGTTGAGGGGAAAACAATTAAAAACCCTATTGATATCGCTCACAATTTTTATAGGTATTTTATTGACCAAGTCAGACCTTTGAAATCAATTAAAAACAGTAGTAATAGCAACCCAAATAAACCAACATGTACACAAAATAACTCAATATTTATAAGTCCAGTTGCACCATTTGACATCCACAGAATCATACAATCGCTTAAAAATACAAACAGCACCGGCTTTGATGGCATAGTTACTAAAATAGTGAAATACGTAAGCACTGTAATAAGTCCAGTCCTTAGTCATATTTTATATCGCTGCATTGAGCATGGTCACTTCCCTAGTATTTAATAAAAAACTATTGTCAAGCCATTCTTTAAAAAAGGTGATAAATACGTTATGTCATGTTACAGACCAATTTCCCTAATACCGGTATACTCCAAAGTTCTCGAAAAAATAATTTACAATAGCTTATACCAGTTCCTAGAAAAATATAATATTTAGAAAAAATGAAAATATTAATAAAGCAATGTATAATTTTCTTGAAAAAGTGTCCAGAAGTGTTGATAAGGGGGTACCAGTTTGTGCATTATTCATGGATTTAACCAAAGCGTTCGACTATGTGAACCATAACACACTAAAAAACAAGCTATATGCTTATGGCATACGTGGCAGCGCCTTAGATCTAATTATGTCATATTTAAGTATTAGGAAACAAGCCACATTAATAACTAAATTCTGTTCTATAAAAAAACAAGAAATTGACCATGCTTCAGACTACGTAGAAGTGATATATGGTGTACCACAGGGCAGTGTCCTCGGGCCCTTATTATTCTTAATTTACATTAATGATTTGCCGAAAACTGTGAACTTTACGATGGTTCTTTTTGCAGATGATAGTACAGCCATATTTTGTAATAAAGATTATACTTCATTGGAAAATGACGCTAACACCACATTGGTTCACATTGTCGATTGGTTGGAAACAAACAACCTTCTAATTAATTTAAAGAAAACTAATTTGATGATATTCAGAAACAGGGCTAAACCACCAACAGACTTAAACATTCATTATGCTGGAACAAAAATTGATGAAGTTGATGTAACAAAATTCTTAGGTTTGAATGTAGATTGTAATTTAAATTGAAAATCACATGTAGAATCTGTCTGCTTAAAATTAAATAAATATTCGTATATGCTATACATGCTCACAAAAATTGTAAATATATCTACGGTAATGACAACCTACCATGCATATGTGGTATCCACGCTGAGATATGGTTAAATTTTCTGGGGGAACTCGACAGAATGGGAGTCTGTTTTTAAAGCCCAAAAAAAATGCACGTGCACTAAGTAGACTTAAAAACACAGATAGCTGTGAACCATATTTCAAAAAACTTAAGATTCTAACTTTACCTAGCCTCTTCATTTATGAGATATCAGTCTTTGTCAAAAGTAATATGCATAAGAATGAAAAATACCGAAGTGTTAGATATAAAAATAAAATTCAGATTGCACCATGCAGAACTTATTTAATGGGCTCCAGTGTTTATTGTATGACATCCAAGATTTTTAATAAATTGCCATGTTGTATTACAGATATTGACAACTAGCTGTCCCACGCGGCTTCGCTCACGTCAACTGGCTACGTACCTACCCTATCCTACCTACCCTACTCTACACCTACCCTACACCTACCCTACTCTACGCCTACCCTACACCTACCCTACACCTACCCTACACCTACCCTACACCTACCCTACACCTACCCTACACCTACCCTACACCTACCCTACACCTACCCTACACCTACCCTACACCTACCCTACACCTACCCTACACCTACCCTACACCTACCCTACACATACCCTACACCTACCCTACACCTACCCTACACCTACCCTACACCTACCCTACACCTACCCTACACCTACCCTACACCTACCCTACACCTACCCTACACCTACCCTACACCTACCCTACACCTACCCTACACCTAACCTACACCTACCTTACACCTACCCTACACCTACCTTACACCTACCCTACACCTACCCTACACCTACCCTACACCTACCCTACACCTACCCTACACCTACCCTACACCTACCCTACACCTACCCTACACCTAGCCTACCCTACCCTACCTACCCTTACTACTATACGAATGTAACCTGTAAACTTTTGTTTCTACCGGCGGCGGCGATCTAATTAAAATTTAGAACATAAAAGCTGCTATTGTGAGTCAATCTTAAAAGATAGACATATGCTGTCGCGGACTTTTTTTTAGAACTTTTAAAGAAGAACAATTCTACATACATTATATTTGCGTAACTTAAACCGTTTACGCAGCGCACGCAACAAAAGCTCTCAAAAAGGAATATTTTTGCCCATTTTTGCAACATTTTTCATTTATGCTCGGCTCCTATTGGTTGTAGCGTGATGTTATATAGCCTATAACCTTCCTCGATAAGTGGACTATCCAACACAAAAATAATTTTTCAATTCCAACCAGTAGTTCCTGAGATTAGCGCGTTCAAACAAACAAACAAACAAACTCTTCAGTTTTATAATATTAGTATAGATTTGCACATATTTAAGCGGCAGCTAAAGGAATTTTTAACTGATAAGGCGTATTACAGTGTGAAGGAGTATTTAAACGGGAAACCTTATGGCAGATAATATTTATGACAATAATAATGACATACTATGCATTCAATTATTATTTATCTAGGACTTTTCTTTATTTTATCGACATTAATTACATTATCTACTCTGACATTTATTTAATTTTTGACTACTGGATACTCCTGACATTAAAAATAAAATAGTTTAATGATTTTGTAATATTTATTGTTATTCGGCTTGATATTAAATATTTATTGTATTTTGATACTAGGCTGTAATTTATGTGTAAGATTTTGCATGCCCATATGACGGCAGAGCATTGAGAACATTAAAAAACAAATGTATAACTTGTATAATCTTTACCCCTACCTATGCTGGCAAATAAATAATTTTGAATTTGAAATTTGAATTTGAACAGTGGGATCCGTGGGGGCGCCACTACAAAATGGTGCGAAATAAACGCCGCCCATGGGCACCCCCACTGACGCAGATTCTCCGGCCGCAGCTCGTGGAGGGCGTGGTGAGCACTCTGTTCCCTTCGCAAGGGGAACATACTTCCCCGCCTATGTCTCCACCTCTTGCGGAGCCCGATGCGGACCACATCACCGACGACGACGACGATGCTCCGGAGGTAACCGAGGTAGAACTGAGAGTGGCGGTACGTAGGCTGAATGCCAAAAATACCGCCCCAGGACCCGACGGCTTACCTGGAAAAGCCTGGGTCCTGGCCTTGGAGGCTCTCAGAGGGGCCAGTTCCCGCTTCGCTGGAAGACAGGGAAACTGGTCCTCATTAAGAAGCCAGGGCGCCCAGCGGACTCTCCGTCCGCTTACCGGCCCTTTGTGCTGCTTAATGAGGTGGGCAAGCTCTTTGAAAGAGTAATTGCAGACCGCCTCGTTGGGCAGCTGGTGCGGGTGGGGCCGGATTTGGCGGAGGGCCAGTTTGGCTTCCGCAGGGGGCGCTCTGCGGTGGACGCCATCATGCGCGAGCGAGCCCTCACGACGGGAGATGCAGTGGCCCGGGGTGGGGTCGTCTTGGCGGTGTCTCTAGACATCGCCAATGCCTTCAACACCCTGCCCTGGAGTTGCATCAGGGAAGCACTCCTTACCTCAGTCGCGTGGTCGCGGCCTAATGACAAATGGGGAGGTCGCACCAGGCGACGGCTGAATTAGCGACACGCGGGGTTCAGATTCAGATTCATTTATTTGCAACAGTCGTTGAGAGGATCCAGCAATTGGGACTCGAGGTGGCTCTGCACAAGCCCGAGGCCATGTGTTTTCATGGTCCTCAGAACGTGCCCCAACTCCCAAATAACGGTAGGAGGGGTTCACATCGGCGTCAGGTCGACGATGAAGTACCTGGGAATCAATCGTCCACGACAGCCGGTGGAATTTCGTGGAGCATTTCCGACGTTTGGCTCCCAGACTGGAGAGGGCCGGGGCTGCCCTCAAGCGACTCCTGCCCAATCTAGGGGGTCCAAACGCCTCCTGCCGGCTCTACGCAGGGGTCGTGCGGTCCATGGCCCTTTACGGCGCACCGGTGTGGGCTCGTTCCCTGAGAAGGCGACTAGCCCACTCGGAACGCGTCCCAAAGGGTCATGGCCATCCGGCTGGACCGAGGATACCGCACGGTCTCCGGTGAGGCGGCGAGCCTCCTTGCCGGATTGCCGCCACGAAATCTGGAGGCAAAAGTCCTCGCGCACATTTGGGAGTGGCGCGAGGAGGCGAAACGCCGGGGCGAAACTGCGCTGCCACGACAAATCGCGGCTTGGCGGACAGAGCTCCGGCAGGATCTCATGGCGTCATGGAGAGAGCGACTGTAGCAACCCAGTGCTGGGCACGCCACAATTGCGGCGATAAGGCCCCTCTTTGAGGAGTGGCTTGAGAGGCGCCACGGCGTCCTCACCTTCCGCCTGACGCAGGTCCTCATCGGAAATGGCTGTTTCGGGAGGTTCCAGTTCAGGATAAGGCGGGAGGAAACGCCCGGGTCACCATTGTGTGGATCGCCCGGAGGACACGGTGGAGGTCTGCCCCGCTTGGGTGGAGCACCGCCGTGTCCTCGTGAAGGCGATCAGCGGTGGCGACCCCTCGCGTCCGGCCCTGGTTCAGGCCATGGTACGGAGCGAGAGGGCATGGGAAGCTGTCACCTCCTTCTGCGAAGCAGTAATGCTCGCGAAGGAGGAGGTTGAAATCGTGAGGGAGACGCAATGGAGACGCCCTCACGCCCCTAGCCACCGCAGGAGACGCCCTGGGCGTCGGGAGTCGCAAGCCGATTCCCGGCCACCGTAGGCGCGGGCTTGCGGACGGCGAGTAATGGTAATGTCCGATAAGGACCAGGCCCGAGTCGACGGCGCGTAGTGTTTCACGCGGCCTAAAAGAGATGTCAGCAAAAAAAATTACGGGGTCCGCTAGGGCCGATGCCTGTCTGGGTCGCGGATAGATTTGAAAAAGAGTTACAGCGGCCCTGGCTCAAGGAACTGAAGGAACACGGGTGGGTTTTAGTCAGTAAAAGTCTGACACGCCCTTCCGCTTCACCCAGAGCGGGAGAAGTCATTGGATGATTTCCCACCCAAAAAAAAAAGAAGGGCTGACTGCCCGACCGAGTGGTGCAAGTAATCGCCAGTCGCACAAAAAAACTCGCTCATAGCCGAGCGAGTAAACTATCTTAAGTACACACTCGCTTTGACAAGTGCCATAATCTCACAGTTTCCGTAATCCGCACGAAATTCCTGGAAAATAAATAAAGGCCGATATGCCAACGAAATAATAAATATTTCATCCAACGGTATATTATTTTTAATAAAAAAGATTAATATTACATGTAAAAATTACATGAAAGTTTAGAAGAAGATTGATATTGCGTGTAAAATTTATATAAAAGTTTTATAATATTATCTTGCAGCAGATTCACGCTATGATGGTTCTTTCATTCATTCCCAGGTTCCTAACTGTTGGACAATGTGATGTTGATGTTCAGCCCAACGTCCTTCTTGTTAGCGGCCTGTGATGGACCTGGGCTTGCGGGGTCAGAAGAGGTACCGTTTTGAACTAAAAAAAAACAACATAAATATTTAAAAACATGAAATCGAGGGCATCTACTTATATTCAAGTGTGGCAGTTTTACCATACTCGTACACTTGAAATTATTTTCCGTACAGAAATACATGTAATACCTACCACCATTGTTTAGTTGTATGTTAAGAATACGATGATACAATTCATTGAATTTCTTCTGACGTTTCATATTAGATGGTGTGCGTACAACAAGAGTTGGCAGTAAGATGTAGTGTTCGAGATTAGGCTCCTCTCTGGCATGTTTGCGATGAGATGCTACTTTTTTTATGACCAGCCGGGGGTTTCTCGGCTTGCACGTGGAGCTACTGCCGCTGGTCAATTCCCGGCTTCCATTGCGACGCTTCTTTGAAACCGGAGTGCGCCTGTTGTCGTGCTTAATCGGGCTGGACGTCTGGTAGCAGCAAGTCGGCTCTCTGATTGTTGGAGATCTGTGTGTCGCATAACTTGGACCTGGAGCAGAATCTTCGTATCCAAATCTCCGCTCCCTAGAATGACGTTTTTGTCGAGGCTCTGGTACCAAACGATCATGACTTCTTGGAGCTCTGCGCGAATTAGACTCTTCCCAACGTCTGTCGGCGATCATCGCGCTTGCAGCGTTGTGGTCACTAATCGCCACCTCCTCGCCCTGTTTATTTTTATGGCTGGCCACGATGATATCTCCAGTCTTGCCCATAGGCCTACAGCTTTCATGACGATGGTTCAATTTGACTATTCTGTAGTGGCGGCGCCGCCTGCGCTCCACATGGGCGACGCGCTCCCGCAGCAAGCTGTCTATCAGTCGCTGCAACTCACACCTCGTGCTGCATCTCTCCGAATGGGTTATTCGTCGGCTGAGCCTAGCGTTGGGCCAATGTGTGCGACAAACGTCTTCCCAAATAATGTCGCTAAGTACAGCTTCCCGTGAAGGTGTTAACTTAATACCATCATCGCGTGGAGCAAATTCACCTTGTGCTAAATAATGGACAGTATCCATCAGTCGATAATCTCGTACTGGATTGAGTTTGTGTCTGATCTTATGGACTCTTTCGGCTGCCATTTTTGGGATATCATCTCTTTTGCACGGCACGGACGCACACTGTCGCCGGCCTCGAGCGGTGATGCCGTCGTATGCGGTGAAATCCCGACCGTATTGCTCAGAATTATGTTCTTTGTCTAGGGTAGTGGCTTTGCTTGGAGAAAGCGGTGCAGTTTGCTGTGCGTACCGTTGGAACGCCGACGTTTCAGGAATATGGCTATATTGCTGAATGTAGCTACACCCCGGCTTTCCACCGGTCCCAGATGTTCCCATTATGTTTTTTGTACCTTTGGGCTCTTCATCTGATGAAGACAAAGGTATATTAGGATCTATAGTACGGAATACCATTTCTTGTCTTAAAATTTTACGCTCCAAATGATCGATTCTTTTATTCAATTCATGAATCGTAGCACCAGAAGGAAGTTGTGTATCTTCAGAAGATGTGTTCGTGACAATTAATGTGGCAATATCAACTTTATTGGCATTTAATGTCTTTTTATCTGTTTTGGCTTCGATTTTAGGAAGGTTCATGTTTATTTGCGGCTGTGTATAAAGATAGCATTTTTCCGGAGACCTTTGTCTTGTATTATACACATTTACCTTCTGAGGCCTGAAGTTAGTGTGAGAACATTTCGAAAGTATTGCTGAGCTCTCTACCTGAATAGTGACTGAGGACGCTTTATCTGTATCTGTTTCACTTTTCGTATAAGGATGCTCCGTGCCACAACCAATTGAATTTATAATTTTTAAATCATCTTCACTGTAATCTGCAACAGTGACATCATTGTAATAACAGAAAGTTCTCATTCAACATGAAAACGTCCAAATAAATACTTACGGGTGGTAAAAGACGAATGGTCTCCAATACCTAGACGTGAACCCGACTTATCTGAACCCTGAAAAATTCGTGAATAATTAACACAATGGAAACAACAGCTGACGAGTAAGTTAAAAAAACGTACCTTTTTAGCCTTGAAGCGACTCTTTTCTGCTATGTAAATAGTTTTGATGGCGGGGACCGTTCTCGGTTTGATGGAAACGAGTACTCTTTGTGATGCTGGTCGGTGCGTTGGATTCTTCTGAAGAATTTCTAAATCTGGGAATTGAAGTAACTTTTATTAGACGTCATATGAAAGTAAATATACCTGTATTATAAGGGGAGCGTTACCCAGAAGAAGTTGTTTCTGAGGCAGACGGCCCGAACCTCCTGCGAGAGAATCGTAATCAACCTCACGTATCAATTTCTCTTCCTGGATGGACAGTAGCTTCTTCTTTGATGGAGACTGTTTATTTTCCATCACATTTTATTTTCCTCTTCGCATGCATAGTTCTAAAATCAACCCGCCTGAACTATAATGATGTGAGGCTAAAACAATAATTTTATTTTACAATAAAAAGAAAATTTTACATTATTCTGACAGGTGCTTTGACTGGAATTTTTTTTCTTCTTTCATCTCTAGTAACAGTGTATTTATGGAAATGTAGTTTTGAAGTTTACATGCTGACTCATTTTATTTCAACTAATTAAATCAATAGTTGCAAGTAATTTAATCGGTGGGACTAGCTCGCCTCCTACCGGGAGAGGTTTATAAAACCGCCTTTTGCATTTAGATAGCTCAGGCTAGAAAGATAAATAGCCTACTATAACACAAGATTTAGATAAGAAAAGATTAGCAGGCGTTTCATATTATTATGGAAATCTAATTGGACAGAACAACTTTGTGTACTCATTAATATGTTGAAGTTCATGCTGTTGATATATGAGCAAATAGGTAAAGGTTTATAGCCAAATATATCTTTAGCTACTGTATCAATATGCCATTAACATGGGAGAGCTAATAAAGAACAGACGAATATAAGAAACGAATTCTGCATTTTTTACGTTTGGAAAAAATATATCATGTTTTCTAAATCGTCATCTTCAGTCATAAAATCCAACCCAGGCCTAAGTGGGCTCCCAAGATACACGGAACGGAAGGTCTGTTGGCGTGGGACCGTAAGGTCGATCACTCTATAGACACAACGAAACTTTTTCGTAACATAGACCCCATTTCAAAAATGGAAACAGAAAAACAAGTAAGTTAGCTGTCAAAATTTACTAAGCGTGACGTTTTACCGATTTGTGCTTTTCATAAAAAATTGCTAGCCAATTTTCTGGTAACAAATTAGCAAGGTTTTAGGGTATGGATGCTTGAATTTACCGTGGTCGTAAAGGATGACGGATCAAGCGCAGAAAAGCAATGCGACTTCCGCCGGCGGGTCGGCTGTGGTGATTGTAGAAAAAAAAGCAGCGAGTCGGCACAAGCCGATCCGACCCACTGAGTTACCGGACGATGCGCCGATTGAACTACATCACAAACGCTCGCGAGCACCCGCGGTACCATGTAAGTTTTTTCACTTTGAGACAATTTGAGACTCGGTGTAAAAGATTCTTTTGAGCCGCTGTCAAAATCTGAACAAATGCTAATCTTGGTTTACGAATACTTTCCATCATTGAGGTAATATGTACTACGTACTAGAGAAGCTATCCTAAGCAAAAGACATGCTCCATTTTGATAAGAGTTTAAACTAAAGTTTGCTGTAGCGCGGAAAAAAATATTAGTTGTCTAAGAAAACAGTATAAACACGCGCAGCGCTAGAGTGCTTCTAAGGTGTTTTCTCGCGATTAAAAAGGCGTCAACGCCGTGACTTTCATGGCGCTTACGCGTTTCATTCAACGTTCTTCCACATCTTGTCACTTATATAGACTAAACTGCTGACTTACTACAGAAGTGGTACCTGCATAGCAACCTATAAACCTAACAAGCTTCATTAGAATTCACACCTTTTTCGATATTTTTTATTAGTTGAAATAACCTTAGTAAACCAAAAGAAACTTTATTATTCTTTGTTTAGGTTTTTCGAGTTTTAAGCGAACACTCAGCGAAAATGCATAATTGCATCGAACACATTTATGCACATTCGCTCGTTTACCAAAATGTGGGACAGTTCGCGTTCAGATCTCGTCAGAGACACCACGTGCTCATAACCAAAACCATAACCATTTTTACCATGCTTTTTACTATCATTTTAGTTACCATATTTCTTGTATAGGTGTTATTAGTGATTCAATATAGTTGTTGCCGTTATAACTCAAGACTTTAACTTTTACCATACCCTATCATTACGAGGAAGGTGTGTTAGGTCACCATATCAGCGAGCACTACTTTCTACACAGGTACTAGCTGTCCCCCGCGGCTTCGCTCCCGTCAACTGGCTACCTACCCTAACCTATCCTACCTACCTACCTACTTTACCCTACCCTACCTACCTACCCACCTATCCTTCCTTCCCACCTATCCTACCTACCTTTTTGTTAAACTATTTATTTGAATAACCACAGTCAGTTTCTTTCTAAATATATTGTAGAGTATTAAATTCCGCTATAAAAAGAAACTTTAGCTAATGCTACCTATAATAGAGTGAGCGCAAGATAAGTCTGCGCGCGACGGGTGGCGTGCTTAATGTTGCCAGCATAACTGATATTTTTTCCTTCATTTAATCAATAGTCATTTTTCATTACTCGAAACTTAAAGAAATTTAAGTTAAGCATAATTAATTACTAGCTTTTTCTACTTGCTTAGAATATGATGAAAAAAGCTTCATGAAATTAATTTGAATCTTTTATTGAATACTTAGTAGTACCTACTGTTAAATTTAAAATTGTCCTGCAATGGCTAAAACCGTCCATTTCAATTTCAATTCTTTTTTAATTTCTTCTTCAACAATTTTTGAAAAAGCTTCTGCTACATAACCCTATTGAGTTATTTGGGTGACGGTTCGTTCAGAAACGCTTAAAACAAAATACAATGATGATTACATTACATGATGCCGGTCCTGTCCCGCCACTGACCTCTATCATACAAGTACGCTGGACTACATAATATATTAGATGAAATGACAGTTGATTTTTGTGCCGAATCAAAGCGCCGCACTCGAGGTTCTCAGGAACTAAAGTTGACACATTTAGAGATAGGTTAATACCGATATTTCTCAAGATTAGGTAATACTAATATATTCGCCTGGAAATATTATATTATTTTAACTAATACGAGTATATGAGTATTAGTAATATTTTTAAATTACACTAATATCAAAATAGTAGACTTGGCAAGGCGTATCACTCATCTACTGAATGATGTTCCAACCGAGTGAATCCAAACTATTGTAAATGTAAATATTAACTAACTAGTATACTTGAGCGAGCAGATACTTGCTCAAAAATACTAGTTTTAAGGATAAGTTGTTAGCCTATCCCCATATTTAAACCTCACTGATCTGACAGTAATGCGCTAAAACTTTAGTAGCACGCTATCCACTAGTTTATAGCTTGCAATCTGATTGAAAGTATTTTTCAGTTAACCTTTACAGCAAGTTTTCTATTACTTAGAAATGAATCTTAATTAAAATAATTGGGATTTTCTTGTTCTCCTAAGTATTATTCTCACGTATTTTTATACCGAAGGCTATGTCCCATCTCTAATATTAGTTCCATGGAATCTCACGTTAAAGTCACGTTGCTATCAGCGCCAAAATGGCGAAAATCAAATGTCATAATTTTGTCATCGATAATATGAAGTCCAGCGTACTTGTATGATAGAGGTCAGTGTGTCCCGCGAAAATTAAGATAAATTTTAGTAAAATGGTATCCCTAAAAGTTACCTGTCAAATAAGCAACGCGGGCTCTATTTTTGTGAAACCGTAGGCCCGTTATTGTCTTGTTCACTTCAAGCAAACATCCTTGGCAGCACATTAAATTACTTTAGGCATAATGATGGCGATTATTTATTTTGGATACGAATAAAAACACTGCATACACCACACTCTCTTGACACCTGACATAAATGACAAACGATTAGTTCCAATATTGGCCGCGCGCAGACTTATCTTGCGCGCACTTTACAAATGTTACACAAATTTTCACATCTTAATTTTTAGTCTATATGACAAATGACGCAACGTGGCGTCTTAAAAATATTTTGTTCGAATTCAATTTTAAAATGATTATCTAGTTACTTATCGATGAAAAGTTATTCCTTTGCATTTCGCCATTTTAGTTGAATTTATTAGTGCAATATCTAAAACACACGACGGCTCGATATTTGATGTCTCTGAACGTTTTTTACCCGACTGCTGAAGGCGGGTAATATGTTTATCAGTCGATGTATGTATGAATGTATGTTCCTATGTGGCGTTCTAGAGACCAAACGCGTTGGCAGATTTTGATGGTTCTTACGTCAATCGATTCGTCTTAACCCTGAGAGTATCACTGGCTTCATTAAAATGGGAAAATAGAAAAATAGTGGATTTTGGGCGCCATATTGTGAGGGCCCAAAAATTTTGTTTCCCATACCATACCCATCGTGTAGGGTATCAAAATAAAGGGTTAAGAGGTGATTTCAAAAATATATAACACTTATATGTTTAAATGTACCTAATCCTAAAAAAACATAACTAAAAAGTTATAAATAAAAATAGTTAATTAAATAATCAAAAATCCGACTACTTAGAAAGCGAACTAAAAAGATGTAAACAAGAAGAAAATCATGCTGTGCAGTCGGAGGATACATCTGGTTTTGGCCAGCTCGCGAACATGTTCGCGATTTTTCGTTTAAAAACAAATAATGACATAGGCGCTCAAGATCTAGCAAGCAACTGAGTGAAGTGCGGCCAGAAGGCCGCACATGAACGGAACACAGTAGTGATTTGTGGCGACTTCTCTAGTGCGTAGTACACTATTTCCTCAATGCTTTCCATAGATAATTTCACAAATATTTACAACAGCGGCAGCCGCTCTTGGACATAATAAGTCAAGCGTTAAAAGATCCTTGTAGCATTGTATAAACTTTGGTTGATATTATGATATAATGCAGGTATATATTATATATTTTTTTTACCCGTATAATCATTTGTGTTATAATACTTAATAGAGCATGGTCCTCGAACCCCAGACTTTATTTATTTTCTCATACACAAAATTTTACAGTAGTACGTTTTATGGAAACCGTGGGCAACAATGTGTGTTTAGGTCACAAGAATATTGTGTATTTCCAGCTGTAACCGAAGAATTAAAAAATCCACCTGAAGATGCTGATATAGAACAAAAGAAAGTCGAGCACGGTGAGGTAAAATTGATAAACGAGCTAATATCTGAATGAATACCTGAAGATAACAACTAAAACTTGTCAATTGCAGCGATGTCTTCCGAAAAGCTGAAACATGTCACCTCGAAAAAATCGTCGAAGCGAGCGACGTCACCCGAGGGAATAGCCATGAAGCCTATAGAAGTGGACGTACAGGTGGGGTCAATGAATCACTTCACTTTATTTTGTCGCAAATACCCTATATCACGCTACTGGCGTGTGATAACGGACTCGTTTCTGTCGGGACATGATAATTTGAATGCATTGTTAACGATGGCAATTAAATGACTTCACGCGATATTTTTAACGCTGTGAATCACGCTGTTGCAGGTGTTTATGAACTATGCTGCAATATGTTTCAGAGAGTAGACATCGTCGCATCGGCGACACAACCCATCCCGGCGCCAGTGGGCCCCACGTCGGACATCACCGACACCAAGGACGTCAATGATAACGACGCCGACGACAGCATAACGGATGAGATTGCAGACTTGCGGACCGCTGAATCGTCCCACAAAGAATGGGTACGAATATCTCTATTCCCTATGTTAAGCTATTTGCTCATGTTACTTATAATCTCGATGTGTTAATGTAAATCACAATAATAACGCAATACGCTAAAGGTACGACTAAGTATAGTTTGTAGTTTTTGAAACCTGTAATTGAGGATCGTCCGATTCGTTCAAAAACGTATCGCTGCGGCAGCCCGCACGCGACATGACCGCTGTAACCTCGCACAAAATTACTACCAAATGTATAACGTTTGATACTTGGCAAAGCCTATGAGACAACGGCAACGTCTGCACTTGTGAATGCATAAAAAGCTCAGTGATGATCAACATAGTTGCGTCACGTGCTGCTTGGCAATAAGTTTTGTATGCGTTGACGATGTTGCGGACGCGCCTGCGGGCAGCGCTGCGGGTGTCGCGCGCGGTTCAGTAACGTGTTGCTTGGTTGTAGTCGGACGAGGAGGCGGGCGGGCTGCCGCGCAGCGAGTCGCGTGCGTCGCGAGTGTCGCGCGTCTGGCGCCAGCTGTTCTGTTGCGGCGTGCCCTACGAATCCCCCTCCGAGCACAACTTGTCGTCGCCACGCGGCGGGCAGTTCGCCAGCGGGATATAATCCTGTCTCTTCACTCGCATCATACCGCACGCGACCTGGGACGTGTTCTCGAACTGTTACGTCAGCTGGCCATTTTCGACCGTCGCCCCTCAATCTTAGTAAATCGTTTAGCGGTTAAGCTATAAATGTTTAGTCGACCCATTTAAAGTGTGTGATAGTTCAACAGCTAGATCATAAGTGTTCACCCGTGCCGTGCTACTGAGGTGTCCATAGGGGGCGGCGCTCGGAGATGGCCAGCTGAGCGAAAGGGCAACTTACTACATAATCTGTAAACATACGTATTGTGCTGTGTATATAAAATTACTAATAATGATTGTATTTTACTAATGAGGGTCTGGACACCTATGAGATTGGTCTACAGATTTCAGCATGTTCAAAGCTCAACGAGTGTTAGTGACATTTACCTACAAAAAATATTTTTAAACGTCTTGTTCAATGTGGTGTTTTTACAATGATATTAACATTCCTCTTGTTAATTTAACCCAGCAGGTTCAAATACATTACTTAGTACTAATCTGCTCCAAGAATAATTTATGTATTTATAAAACTTTGTGCGAAATATGTAAATTAAAGTTCGATTTTCAAAGACCACTTAATGTTTTACTGTAATTCCACCATTAGAAAATCTAGTATATATTTAATTGTAATGTCGAGTTGCTGAATTTCTGAGATGTTTTAGGACATTGAAAATGGTATTCAGAAATGTGTACCTGAAAAACAAGCGGGTGAAGATATTGTACCACTGCCAAGAAAGTTAGCGAGTGAGATAATTAACAAAATTGTAAGTGAGCATTTTCACTTTTTGTAGCTAAATTATGAAACTTTTACCTGCTCCAGATTATTGACAAGTATTAGATACTCTCGATTTCATAGATTTTAGAGCACCACTAAGGCCCAAATGCCAAACCTGACTCAACTCAGTTTTCGTCGCAGAATGTCCTTTTCGCAAAATGTCCCCTAGTCGCAAAATGAGAGCATATTCGTAAGAAGTTGGCAGTAGTATCGTCACAGCGCTAATGTTTTAATTATTTATCTATTACTTTTATGGTATATTTATATCTTTAATTTATTATTTGAGTACACATGGTATTTATAGTAGGGAAATTATTAACCGAGGGAAAAATATACTGGGCGACTATTATACTAAGTAAGTAACTATTTATCCGATTTGAGTAATACCTTTTAGGAGATTTTTGTGAGCTGCGGTAATAATATTGTTACATACTTTAATTGTATTTGGGTTTCTATTTTTTCTATTTTAGAATATTATTTTGAAAATAGCTGAACAACTATCGAGGCGACATCACTGTGCAGTGCGGGAGTTCGGGTTTATTCGTGTCCAAGAGCGAGCGAAGCGAGCTCGGGAACTTAGGGCACCCCGACACGGATAGGTTAGGTTCGAAGGGGATGACGGGAGCTGAAGTGAGCGAGCAAAGCGAGCGAACTTAGCTCCCGTCATCTCCTTCATGTTAGGTTACTTTAGACCCTGCAGACAGAAAAAGGAGCCCTGTCGACAAACTTATATTTTCAAGTCGCTGTTTTAAACATTTGTATTCGCCCACTGTTTGTCGCCCACTTAGTATTTCAGTAAGCCATATTCAGTATTTTTTACACCTTTAATTTGAATTTTTTTTCGCTCGTTTAAATACTAGCCTTTATAGTATAGGTATACGTTTTATATAAACGCGATTTGCTTTACTCAATATATTGCACCTACCACTATTTGTCTCTGCATCACCCAAAGGTCGACTGGTAGAAAATGCCTAACACATTAAGTCCGCCTCTGTACATTTGTGTGCATGAAGTATTAAATAAATAAATAAAATGTTCCTTTCACAGAATGTCCCTTTCGCAAATTTACTTAAAAAAAACCTGTTTTGTTTATTTCATATGAGTACTTAATACAAGTATGAAAAAAAAATCATTTTTGTGATCAATATGAACAATTACAACAATTGAACAAAGTTATGAATACAAACCATATACTCGTAGATAATTAGAAACAATAATAAACTCAAATACATATTCGACTTTAATTTTTCGACTTTTATAGTACACTAGCACATCGCCCGCGACTTCGTTCGCGTATTTTGTCCTACAGATGACTTTTTGGTTTCGCCCTCCGAATTTCCAAAAAGCCCTTCTTAGTGCATCATGAAAATAAGCCCTGTACAGTAAAGTTCTTCAAAAATCTTTAACCCCCCTAAATCGTCTTTTAGGAGTAATTTTGAGAAACTAATAATGAAAACCTTAGGTTAGTATTTATGCCAAGTTTCAAATAAATAAGACCAAAAGGTAAGGTAGAATTGCCAAAAACCAATAAATACATGTTTTTTTTTATCAATCATGAGCATAAATGTAAAATTTCACGTGCCCAATTTACAAACTGTTGAAATTTCATACATACTTTCAACCCCTCTTTTACCCCCGTCGGGGTGGAATTTCCAAAAATCAATACTCAGTGCGCACTTACGTCACTTGAGGAAAAACGAATAAAGATGAAATTTGGCAGGGTGGCTGCCAAATTTCATCTTTATTCGTCAAGCGGTTTTCGATATTTCGTGATAGAACAGAATAGAATATACTTTATTGTACACCATCAAATTATACACATTTTCAAGAAAAACTTATTTCTACGGGTACAAAGGCGGTCTTATCGCTGACAGCGATATCTACCAGACAACCTTTGGATGGACTAAAAAAAACTTAGAATAAAAAAGGGGGTAGTCTGCGGTGTACCTGTTATTAGATTAAAACATAAATATATACATGATTATATTACTATAATAAATACTATACATAAACCTATATATATAAACATACATACATAATATGATATGAAATTTATATAAAGAGAGAGAACAAAAAGAAAAAGGGTTAAATAATGATGACAGAGATTATATCTAAATAGAAAAGCGTTAGAGAGAAAGGAAATGGTTTTTAACCAGGTTTTTAAAAGAAACCAGTACCTGGGCTTGTCTAACTGACAACGGTAACTCATTCCACAATTGCACAGCCTGGACTGTAAACGATTTGTCGTAAAACTTAGTGGAATGAGCAGGCATCAAAAGTTTCAAATTCTCCGATGATCTCAAGTGTCTAGAATGTGTGTCATGAAGGAACTTAAAGCGTTCTTTAAGATAAGTGGGGGTTGTAGGAATAAACAGAATACTGTAGAGTAATGATAAAATATGGGCATTCCGGCGAAAGCGGATTGGCAGCCACTTGAGCTTAATTCGAAATTCGGAAACATGGTCATATTTGCGTAAACCAAATATGAATCTAATACAAAAGTTCTGGAGTCGGTCAAGCTTATCTAACTGCACTTCAGTTAGGTTTAAATAGCTGACATCGGCATAATCGAGGATTGGGAGAAGGAGGGATTGGGCGAGCGCAGTTTTGGAGGCAGTCGGAAGGAAATTGCGCAGTCTGCGCAAAGACCCCGCAGATGCAAACATCTTGCGGCTAACTTCCTGCAGCTGAGGACCCCACGAAAAGTCTTTGTCAACTAAAATACCCAGATCTTTCACTGAGTCGCTGTACGGAATAGCTGAGCCATCAGAGACAATCCGGGGGAGCTGCGACCAGTTAATTTTCAAGCGCAACCTAGGACTACCGACAACAATGACTTGAGTCTTCGTGGGCTTTATCTTCAGACCATGAGCCAAACTCCACTCAGAAATACGAGCCAAATCTTTATTTACCATATTAACCGCCTCAGATAATTCTTCTACCGGAGCTTGAGAATATATTTGCAGGTCGTCAGCGTAAAGGTGGTAGGATGAGAGAAGTGCATTGGAAATAGAATTAATAAAAATAGCGAAGAGAAGAGGAGATAGAACGCCCCCCTGTGGTACACCTGCAGAAGTATTGCACCAAGACGAAGAAGAACCTTCAATGCAAATACGTTGTCGGCGGCCACACAGGTTACTACGAAACCAATCAATTGCCGTTGGAGATATGTTAAGAGAGCCAAGTATGCCGAGTAAGATATCAAAATCGACGGTGTTAAAAGCATTGCTAAAGTCTAATAAGGAAAGAACCGTCAGATTTCCATTTTCCATACCGAGTCTAATATCGTCTGTAATGTTAACAAGAGCTGTTGTAGTACTATGTCCTGGACGAAACCCGGATTGGAAAAAATTATGGAGGTGGTTCTTGCAAAGGAATGTACTAAGTTGGTTATGGATTAGGCGTTCGAGGACTTTGGACAGAAACGGTAATATGGAGATAGGTCGGAATTCAGAGAAGGAAGCAGGATTACGCTTTTTAGGAAGAGGAGTGATTTGGGCTTCTTTCCAAGAAGAAGGAAAAACACCGCTGGATAGGGAATGATTAAGGATATGGCAGATGACAGGAAGGATTTCGCCAAGGATAGGGAGTACCATCTTGCGACTGATGCAGTCACTACCAACAACACGGTAGAATCAACTATTATTATTTGTAAAATGTAACGTTCAAAAGTGCCGCTTGGTGGCCTACTTGAAATAAAATATCTTTGTCTTTGTCTTTTGTTGTCTTCAGCATTAGACGAGATAGACTCTATGCTCTTCTTAACATCACAATCGGAGAACTGATTAAAAACGAATGGTGAATAATCGGGAGTAGGAAGAGACGAAAGATCATTTAACGTTTTTGCTTTCATAGTTCCATTGAAGCTAGAGGAAGTAGAAAAATGTTGATTAAGTAATTCAAGATCTATATCTTTAGGAATAGAATCTTGGCGCGATTTTCCCACTCCCATTGATCTAAGAAATTTCCAGACTTTAGCTGGGTCACCGTTTTCAACGGACTTATGAATGTGGCGGCGTTGAGCATCCCTACACATCACGTTGCTGCGATTGCGGATTGCAACATATTTCTCTCGAGTAAAAGAATTTGGTCTGCTTTTAAATCTTGATTATCTGCTGCTTTCCTCTGCAGTAGGTTTTTTAGGTCGACTGTCAGCCACGGCGCCGGCAGGTGCTTCATTTTTACGGGCCAAACAGGTGCATGGACGTCGTATAGCTGAAGAAGCTTGGTATTGAGTATATTGACTTTGACATCAATCGATTCAGCGGCAATGACATCAGACCAGTCAATGCTGCCAGCATCCTCGCGGAGGTTCTCAAGATTCATAGCACCAAAACTACGCCGGAGGAGTATCCTAGGTTTAGCCTTTGGAGGGCGAATTTTGTAGGAAAGAAATAAAAGGTCATGGTAGGAGAAGGCATCAGCTGTAAATTGTGCATGCTTAGCGATATGTTGAGTAGAAGAAACAAGTATAAGATCAAGAAGTGAAGGAGTGCAGTTAGGAAAATGATGAGTGGCACCTAAGGGAAGAAGGGACAAATTGCAAGAATGAGATATAGATTGGAGGGAGGAAGACCTTGAATCCTTTTTAAGAAGACAAGTGTTGAAGTCCCCCATTATAATAGTGTGACTGTAAGAAGGAATTAAGTTAACGAGGAGACTTTTACCGTACCGTTTTTCAAAGATAGAGCCCGCGTTGCTTATTTGACAGTAACTTTTAGGGATACCATTATACTAAAATTACCCTAAATTTTCGTACTACCCTTGCCGCTTCTTAAAAAAATATTGAAGAAGCAATAATAAAAGAATTGTAAATGAAATGGACGGTATTAGCCACTGCAGGGCCATTGTTAGACCTAATTTAACAGTAGGTACTACTAAGTATTCAATAAAAGATTTACAATAATTTAAAGCTTTTTTCATCATATTTAATGCAGTAGAAAAAGCTAGTAATTAATTATGCTTAACTTAAATTATTTTAAGTTTCGAGTGATGAAAAATGACTATTGATAAATGAAGGAAAAAAGATGAGTTATGCTGGCAACATTAAGCACGCCACCCGTCGCGCGCAGACTTATCTTGCGCGCACTCTAGTGGTAAATTATCGTAGAATTAATGTGACAAATTGTCAAGCACGCGTGAATTTTCAACAGCCAACCACAGCAGATAACCGTCGATTATTCGTCAATTACGTTAACAGCCCGATAATCGAGGGGGGTTAGACTCCCATTTGGTCCGTTGTGCGTGCAGGCCGCCTCTCTGTGAGAGAGAATGGGCCGTAACCTGTCACATATCTTCGGATTTTTGGTACTATTTTTGGTTTTCCTCGCGATGTCTTCCTATACCTTTTTGGGAAAAGTGGTGATGAAATAATTTATACAAAGTAAAGCGCCTGCCTGGGTTCGAACTCAAGAGCTACAAAATGTAAGTCGCGGCCGTTACCACTGGGCCACCACTGCACAAACATGTTTAAAATATTATCTGGAATTTGGTATTTAATATGGTGATATGTGAATACCAGTTTCAACGTACTATAAGATAATTTTTACCACGGAAAAGCGTCACGGAGTTATCCAGAGGAAACTACAAAAAAATATTCGAGCAATAACTTGATGAAACTACCTACGTAAATGTTATTGTAACAAAAATATAAATATATCTATCTTCGTTTATAACATTGTTGTATTTTCTGTTTGTTGTATTATAAGTCATCAATAAATGTTTGTTGAATACATAGGTAGGGTTGCAAAAGCGATTATATTCCCTTAAACCAGCCCTGTCGTAAAATTTGTTCTTTCCTAAACTGTAGACTTGCTAAATTTCAGGAAGGCAGTACAAAAAAAAACGAATTTTCATACAAACTTGCGAGAGCCTTTAGACCCCCTAAATCCGGCCCTGCCGCAATATCTGTTCTGTGCGGGGACGTCTACTAACTATAAACTACCTCCCTGCCAAATTTCATCTTTATAAGTCAAGCGGTTTTCGATATTTCGTGAAAGGTGAATGAGTGATCTTTCGCATTTATATATATAGATAAGTAACATAACACAAAGGAAATTCTTCGAAAGGGACGTTTTGCGAAAGGAACATTTTGCGAAAGGGACATTCTGCGACGAAGCCACTCTAAAACTCTCTTTCTAACTAGCAACATATTTAAAACAAACCGTTTTTGCATATAATTAAGGATTTGCAGTAGACAGTTGAAAGATTTGCTTTTTTGCACCTACGATATTTTTAAATTGACTGGCCTATATGCTCTGCTTTGAACATTGAGCCCTAACGTTATAATCAGCAACCCAATCAGGAAAAGCAGAGGTGGAAACCCAATTGGCAGATGCGACTTTGTGGCAATGTATTGCTCGACATGCGAGTGATCCAGCTAAGAGTGAGTTAACATTGCGGTTGTTTACGATGTCGTACCGCTATGATTTAGACGCTCTGAGTCCCTTATCAGCAAGTCACCAGATTCTCAACTAACCAGATTCGCATCTCACAAATTTACAATGAAATACAAAGTCACAAAAATAACGGAATGGGTAGATAATCACCAAAAAAAGTATTAATCACTTAATTCTTGATGTACTAGTACACTGGCCTTAAAACTTTTTGTTAATACCTTTAAAACTGCAATTTCTCCTAAAATATTAGAAGTCAGAGTGATGAAATATAAAAAAGTTTTATAGCAAATTTTATCACCTTTCTTTGAAATTGTAGTTTACTAATTATATAAATTACTATAACTACTTTAATATTTCTCTCATTTCTCACTTTATCCATTTTCCGTCACTCCGCACATCCATCTCAACATTATCATCTCTGCTACATGCAATATCTATTCATCCATCTTTTTCACAGCCCAACATTCTGATCCGTACAGTACGACAGATCTAATCACGGACTTGTAAATTTTGCCCTTTAACTTGAGGGGCATCCGTGGGTCGCAAGTGGCTTCAATGGCTTTACCCACCCTTCAATGGTTTAGTGGTCCTATTCTTTTCTCCATAGCAACTAAAAATATCACTGGTTATTTTTATGATCCATTGATTATACTCGTATCAAAATTGTTCTTGAATTTCGTAAATAACACATTTTGTGGTTATTTCACAAATGGCCATAAATTATGTTATATACATATAATTTCATTGAAAGTTATATTATTTATGTGTTGGATAGTAGATTATAAATTTTTTGGCAACGACACTACCAGCCGCAGTACCAGTAGTGTCGTTGCCAATTAACAACACTACAAAGCCTATTTTGGATTAAATTGTACAGTCAACACAGCAAAGTTCAGAAATATAATTCTTTATTTAATAAGTAAATCATGAAATATCAGTAACAGCAAACTACAAAAATGTAACTCATTATTTATTACCAAATAAAAGCAAAATTATTTGAATAAAAACTCTATCACCTGGAAATAAAAAAAATAACGCAAACCTTATACTAACTTCTCCGTAACACTATACGTAGTACTTACAAATAAAACTCAATATTGAACCTCAGATAATAAAAAATCGCGTGATAATTTGACCGACTGTAACTGTATCTCCTTATCTTAATTTATCAAGTGCATGGCCTAAGGTTATCTCATTGCTCATGAGTTGCATTTGCACATGTGAGATAAAGTCATCGTTGTGATAACTCGTTTAATTTTTTTAGTATTATTAGTACTATTTTGAAGTTTAATTTTTGTGTTTTTGTGAAACTTTTGTAGTACATTGAGTAAGCGTAACAGTGTTACAGTATTTTTGTTTAAGGCCTTATTCAATTTGGAATTTTAGCCTTCGGAGATGTTGTTTGTGCGATGGTGTTCTCCAAATACACATAACATGACACTAATGGCTTCATCCAAAAACACTCTATATAATTAACGAATTTCGACATTTCCATGTTTTTGAAACATTCCGACTTAATGTACTCCCATCCTTCTTTAAAAAGTGTCTGTGGAATCAATGGCAGTGCAGCCGTAAGTGCAATCATTCTTTTTTCGGCCTTACATTTTGTGTGGCCCAAGAGTTTTGCCTTTTTCCAGACACTTTTTGACCAGTAATAAAAACAGCCTTTAACTAGAATGTCTGGGTAAACTTCCGTCAAAGCGTTTATTGGTGCTATTTCATAATCGCAATGAACTATTGTGGGCGTAAAAGCCGGTAGCTGTGACTTAATTAAGCTAAATAAAATATAATAACTAGGGGTCTTCTTATCCGTCATCTAAGCAAAAAATAAAGGTCTTACATTGTTTGAATTGATAGAGCTACCAATATCGCCGTGAATTATGTAAAGCTGAACAAAAGGAAGCGGACAGCTGCTAAAAGTTCCATCAATAAAGATCTCTTTTGTATTAACAATTTTTTACGTGCATCCGCATCCACCCAGCAAAACACTATAATTCGATTATTGTTATCATAGTAGTCAGCTAATATTGACTCACGACATTTTTTAATGGCACTACATGCTACATGCTTTCTACATCTGAGAATGTAGTTCTAGGGACATCATTTGCTTTGTGCCGAGCACCATAAAGGACACGTGAAACACTGGGAAACGAAGGTAGTTTAATTATAAAGGGATGAACGGGGATGAACGCCACTATTTTGAACTTGTGATAACTTATCATCGTATATTTCAGTAACTAGTATATCCGTATTTCGTGCTCTCTCCTTCGCCTCCGTCAACAATTTTCTATAAAACTAAGTTTTTAGAAATATCTGGCTTGCAGGAGTGTTCTTTTCTTTTTTGAATACTGCTGCCCTGAACATATGTTTTTTTTTTATTCATACTTTATTTAGTAAGAAGGTAACGTGGCGTAGCTAACATACAAGCGAAACACCGCGTCGTCAACATCTATAAAATGTAAACGTAATATTTTGAGAATGTAATATTTTTAGTACGAAGGTCGGCTTGCATGGTAGCTTCAACACTGATAAGAAAACATTACTGTACATACCTTAAGGTTACACTAGTCGCAAATTCTTCCATACAAACGTAGTCTAGAGATGATTCCACTGTTTGACGATGTACGTTCAAAATAAAAAGTGATATCAATTTGTATCATCATTATCTAGCCCTGTATGGAAGCAAAAAAGTAAAAAAAGAAAATATTTGAAAGTTATGAGCGTCGAAAGTTCCACACTTCGACACTAGTTTTTACCCCTTTTTGGGCGCGAATAAATACCATAGGAAGACGGAAAATTGCAAAACGGCCTCCATACAGGGATAGATTAGTAGTTCAACAATGCAAATAATTTTATTTTGAACAGATAGATTTAGTCGTTTTTCATGATAAAGAGTTTCGTTTTTTCATTTACTGACAAAGGTCTGTTAATAAAATTTCGCGCGCTCGGTTTCGTCCTAAATCATTATCCATTTCACTACAAATTTCCAAAAGTGTGTATTCGTACGCGAACTAGCTTCCTACTGCTCATCACAGCATCTATCTCTTCCGCACGTGTTGTCGGTTGATATAAAATGCATTTTAACCCCGCGCACAAAACAGTTCATGCCGTCGACTAGTGTACCCTTAACCGTAACTATTCCTAAACATTTTGCATTTTTAATAATTCGAGCACCTCCAAATAGATGCACCATTTTTATATTTCTTCAGTGTATGGTATTTGTTTGCCCAAAAGCAACGCAGTTCCACCATACGTTGGCGAGAATTGTAAAACTGATGAACGCTTTGTTCAAAGCTTGGCCTATGAACTGGTGCCTCGAAAAAACGTAATGTAAGGAATAGTCTTACAATAATATTTTATCTATAAAATATCAATCTAAGGTCAGAACAAATTATCGTCAGAGTCATTTAATCTTTGTTACATTTTTAAACTTCACAAGTAAAAAGGAATTTCCGTAAAAGAGGTTTGATCATCAAATGGTTTCAACTCGTCGAACTTTGAGTTGAACTTAGTGGAATAGGGGGTCCAAAACTTCTTGTTGACTGTACTATTTAATCCAAAATAGGCTTGATAGCGTCGTTAATTGGCAACGACACTACTGATAGTGCGGCAGTGTCGTTGCCAAATAATGAAATTATCTGTTGAGTTGCGAATCTGGTGAGTTGAAAATCTGGTTACTTGCTAATAAGGGCTCTGAATATCACACGAACCTAGGCCTAGGCTGTGCACGACCTAGGTTATAACAATCGTATGCACTATCGAATATTATATTATCAGAATAACATAGAAACACGGGCTACAGAGTAATTATGGCATTCCAATACAAAAAAGCCCAATAAATATGCGCAAGCTTTTAGGCTAAGATAATAACCATTCAGTATGGCCGTTGTGCTACTGCAAATATTTCGTTATGCATTTTTTTGCCAACGATACCACAACCAAAGCAATGTTTTAGGATAACGAAACAGAAAATAAGAAGAAAGATCCCGAGATTCGAGAAAGCGAAGTCAAGATTCCTCTACAACAGAAGTTAGCGGGTGATATGATGAACGAAGTTGTAAGTAAAAACCACTTATTGGGTAACTCTTCGTCTAGAGAAGTGCGTTTTACCCGGCTATTGAAAAGGTTATAAGTTTGGGAGTCTATGTATGCTATACCTATGGATGTTCATCTATTTCTATGTGGCTCATAATTAAATTGATACGGTTTATTCCCATCGGCCACCCTCGAGTTGCCTCCCCGGTGGTTGATGGGAATTATTTAGTGAAATCTGCCACCTTCCTTTATTCCCATCTGCCAGGTTTATTCCCATCGGCCACCCGGTGGTCAATAGGCTCGGGGTGGCAGCTCGAGGGTGGCCGATGGGAATAAACCTGGCAGATGGGAATGAAGGAAGGTGGCAGATTTCACTAAATAATTCCCATCGACCACCGGGTTGGCAACTCGAGGGTGGCCAATGGGAATAAACCATACTATTGGTTTCATCAGACTTCGACAAATTAGGTGATTTTTTTATTGATTCGTCACCCTACCTACATTAAGTCAAACTCAAGTAATAGCGTAGCATAGGGATTCATTTTTATATGTAGGTACTTATAGATAGATAGATATAGTGTACTTGATGCATTACAGATCACTAGCACTAAACTGCCAACCAAAAAAGAAATCTCCTGGCAACAATCGACTTATATGGACAAAGTGCAGTTAAAGGTTACCTAAGCCCTAATATTGTAGTATTCCTTTTTTATTTAGTAGTTGTTACTTTAATACGTTTTATTTATTAAGTTTTGTTTGCAAAAATATTAACTTATGATACAGGAAAGTACACTGTTTGTCATTAATTGCTATAGGTACTGAATGTTTAGGTCATGGCCTTTGTTAGCATAAGGACGGATTAGCTTTACGCCAGATTCGCGTTAGGCCGGATTCACATTAGGTCAGATTCGCTTTTAAGACAGAATATATACAGCAACAAAGTGGAGATAACAAGTTCTTTTCTTGAAAACTACTTTTCAAAATGTCAAAGATAATTATATGGTTGTGGTTGTTTTTTTTTTTGATAAACGTGAACAGGAAATGAAATATATTATTGGGATCCCCTTTAGCCAAACAAAATTTAAAAATTCATTCATGAAGGAGGAAGGAGCAAGGATGTTTACTCAATTAACACTGTTACCTGCAAATTTAATCCCTGAGTCTTACTTATCTTTATTAGAAGCTAACCAGAACATAATTGTTTTTGACCATTTTTCTTTCCCTCTGATTGTATGTCCTGTCCATTTCCATTTAAGCTTTCTTATAGTTACAGTAACATCCTTTGTTCTTGTGTGTTTCTTTATATCTGCAGTCCTTATTTTATCGGATAGTCTCCTCCCCAACATACTTCTTTCCATTGCATTTTGGCACGTTTCAAGTTTTTTGTTATTGGCTTTAGTCATTGCCCAGGTTTGACATCCGTAAGTGAGTACTGGTAGAATACAAGTATCAAATAATTTCCTTTTAATGGTCATGTTCATTTCTCTATTTTTCATTATTTCTTTAAGGCTCCAGTATTGTTTCCATGCGTTTCCTATACGTCGATCTATTTCCTTTGAGGTGAGGTCTATTGGTGAGATGATTTGGCCTAAATAGACATATTCATTGACATAGTCAATGGTGTTGTTATTGACGCAGATAGGCTCTTGCTTCCCATTCGTCATAGCTTTGGTTTTTTGGGTGTTCATGACTAAACCAACTTTGCGGCTTTCTCTATCTAGCTCATTTAGCATTACTTGCAGTCCATCTTTGGATGGCGAAAGGATTATCAAATCGTCCGCGAATCGCAGGTGCGACAAATTCTCTCCGTTGACGATCACTCCACAGTTCTCCCAATCCAGTCTGCGAAATATCTCTTCCAGGACCGCTGTAAAAAGAATAGGTGATACAGGATCGCCTTGGCGTACATATATATACACATATATATATTACAATATATATTATATTTATTACATATTTATAGTATATTCTAATATGTTGTCAGATTTGGCCTATCTCCTCCCGTTTCCGAGATACAATTTTATTTCTTAAATTAATGTTTTTTAATTCCAGCTGATGGCGACAGATGGCGCTAGGTGACGGTTAACAAATGTGGATTTTACAATTTGAATAGTTGGTTCGGTCGTTCGTATATTTTCGATCTCACCTAAAAAATTTTTTGAAATTATTTTATGAAAAGGATTTCGAGTAAATGTGAGCGGGTGAGAGGTGGAGGGGGGGGGGGGGGAGGGTCTATAAAATCTATAAATCTATAAAAAGTCTATAAAATCGTGCAACAAACCCCTCCCGGGTTTGTTGCACGATTTTATAGACTTTTCATATTGATATTTTAGAATGTGGTAAAAAAAAATTGCGGGGGGGAAGGTGAACAGTTAAGGGGGGGGGGGTTTCCTATCTTGTTCTCCGGCCAAAAGCGACCGAGGTAAGGGGGGCAAATTTTTACTCAGAATTCAGCTAGCTCCAACCGTTTCCGAGATATGGAGGTTTTTAGGTTTTCTGATTTGATCGCCGGTTCGTTATTAGTGGCGGCTCGGGGTCGGTTTTCGAGTAGTGTCGACTCGAGTCGGCCTGTGGTGGAGGGTTTTGTACGTCTGGCGTTAAGAAACTAAATATATATATATCGGAGGAAGGTATATGACTAATAATCAAGAACAAAGAAATATGACGCATTTAAACTTATTAATTCAGTTTTGTTTAATTGGCAACATTTAGCCTACGATTCAATCTAGAGATCGATTTTATTCGATTGACAACACTTTATTTAGCTTATGTCAAAATACTCGATTTGGATTGGATGTTATAAGCGGTAATTTGGCGGATGAGTTCTTGAGCCAATAAAAAGCAGGGGTGCCCATTTCAGACACCCTGAGCGAGGTTCTCCTGCCATGTTTTTTTCGTGAAGTTAGAAAAAGGAACGCGCGGGCGCGCGTTTGCGAAGTTGAAAAAGAGTTGTGAGGAAAATAGTGGAGAGGTGGCCTAAAGTGGCGTGTATAAACTTGAAAAAGTGTGTTTTGTTGAGAGAAAGCGAAACGATAGGTGGCCGAATTCGCTGCTTTGATAAAATTTGAACAAGGACTATCTCCAAGACGGCATAAGTTACCTGCTTTGTGCATGCATACCTACGAAAGCCCACAAGATCGAGGGTTTATCCAAGATATCCCTCCTATTTGCGACATATACATATATATATATATATATGTAATTTTTTTCCGTCTAGCCCCCTTTCGCAACGCGCGATAAGGAACTTCGTTCCAAAAATTCTTTCACCAGTAGAAAGCTACATTATTCCTGAGTGACATATTTTATGAAGCTGAAACTGGCAGCCAAAACGTAGCAGCCAAAGTACCCAGGGCCGTAAATAATGTGGGGCCCTGTGCAACTTATTTTTAAAATTTTAATTTCTTCCATTAGATGGCATTTTGAGGAAACATTTAGATTAGTAAATTAGGTAATTGACTTTTAGTCCAATTTTCGAAAGTTCAGCGGATCAGATATTTTTTATGAAATTTGCCACACGCGCGCCTGTTTGAGTGTGTATATGTGTGTGTGGATGCCCTGTATACTTAGGGACAGAACATACAACTACCTATAACATTTATGAGAAAACTTGAAGAAATTGAAGATTTTGTAGATTTTTCTTATTTCCTAACATCGCGCAACGATGGAAAATTCTATAAATTGTCTGACACACTCTAGCAGATGCCTAGTAAATATTAAAGCATGATTTAGAAGGGAGCACAATATACAACTATGACATTTTTGAGAAAACTTGAAGATTTTGTAGATTTTTCTTATTTCCTAACATCGCGCAACGATGGAAAATTCTATAAATTGTCTGACACACTCTAGTAGATGCCTAGTAAATAATAAACCATGATTTAGTAGGGAGCACAATATACAACTATGAAATTTTTGAGAAAACTTGAAGAAATTGAAGAATTTCTAGATTTTTCTTATTTCCTAACATCGCGCAACGATGGAAAATTCTATAAATTGTCTGACACACTCTAGTAGACGCCTAGTAAATATTAAAGCATGATTTAGTAGGGATCACAGTATATAACTATGACATTTTTACAGAAACTTGAAGAATTTGTAGATTTTCTTATTTCCTAACATCACGCAACGATGGAAAATTCTATAAATTGTCTGACACACTCTAGCAGACACCTAGTAAATATTAAAGCATGATTTAGTAGGGAGCACAAAATACAACTATGACATTTTTGAGAAAACTTGAAGTTTTTGTAGATTCTTATTTCCTAACATCGCGCAACGATGGAAAATTCTATAAATTGTCGTAACTATACCCTGATTGTGAACTGTATCCAGATGTAGATCCATTGATTTTTGAGAACGCGGCCTTATAATTGCTTGATTCTCGACTTTTTTCTGAAGGATATCTTCTAAAACAGGTACCAAAGTAGCCTCTCCTTTTTTCTTCATTTGACAATGTAAATGAATGATTGTCTTGATTTGTTGCAGATATCTACGAAATTGGCAAAAACACTTTTGAGTGTATTTAACAACAGTTCTTGCGCTCATTCCGACTAATATGAACTGACAAGTTCGGAACCAAACACATTGTTCAGTCATGTAAGATTCATTTTTGAGTTGGTTTACCAGAGCGTCAACGTTAGTAGTGACATTACAGTTGTAGAGAGAGATGATTGCATCAGCGATATTTTGATTAGATATATTTGTTCTCACAAACTTTGGTATTTTCAGATCAACGGTTTTTTTGTGATTTTCATTGTGCCAATTTTTTTGTTACTGTCAGCTTATATTAGGTCTCCGAGGATAGACCCAAATTATTTACAAAATATTTACTTAAAAACGTGTTATAAAAGGTACAGAATCGTTTTTCTCGAAAATATTAATTTAAAAATATTATGTGACAAATGATTCGGCGAAGTGACAATGACTGAAGTGACAATATTTTTTTAAATTATTTTGGTAGTAAAAAGTATCAAATAGCTAGTTAAAAATCCTGGTCGTATTTTTTTAATCATGTATTGTAAGCGGCCAGCAATAAGGTGATACCATGATAGCAGTTGCATTCCGCAACTTTTAAAAAAAATTGTTGCCTAATAATGTTTTTACTAAAATTTTTATTAATTTATTATTTTCTCAAATTGTCTTTCGCTGTTAAGTAGAATTTTTTTTTTAATATAAATTAAAACATAGCTAATTTCGATACATATGACTAAAATGAGGAATTGCAATATACTTGTAGTGGCCAGACAAGTCTTGTCTGTCTTGGGTTATGTCGCATTGCCGTTGACAATTTATCATAACCCGACCGAAATTAAATTATTTAATTATTAAATCTACGAATTTCTTCAAATTTCTGTAAATATGTCATAGTTGTATACTGTGATCCCTAATAAATCATGCTTAAATGTTTACTAGGCGTCTGCTAGAGTGTGTCAGACAATTTATAGAATTTTCCATCGTTGCGCGATGTTAGGAAATAAGAAAATCTACAAATTCTTCAAGTTTCTGTAAAAATGTCATAGTTATATACTGTGATCCCTACTAAATCATGCTTTAATATTTACTAGGCGTCTACTAGAGTGTGTCAGACAATTTATAGAATTTTCCATCGTTGCGCGATGTTAGGAAATAAGAAAAATCTAGAAATTCTTAAATTTCTTCAAGTTTTCTCAAAAATTTCATAGTTATATACTGTGATCCCTACTAAATCAAGCTTTAATATTTACTAGGCGTCTACTAGAGTGTGTCAGACAATTTATAGAATTTTCCATCGTTGCGCGATGTTAGGAAATAAGAAAAATCTACAAAATCTTCAAGTTTTCTCAAAAATATCATAGTTGTATTTTGTGCTCCCTACTAAATCATGCTTTAATATTTACTAGGCATCTACTAGAGTGTGTCAGACAATTTATAGAATTTTCCATCGTTGCGCGACGTTAGGAAATAAGAAAAATCTACAAATTGTTCAAGTTTCTGTAAAAATGTCATAGTTATATACTGTGATCCCTACTGAATCATGCTTTAATATTTACTAGGCATCTACTAGAGTGTGTTAGACAATTTATAGAATTTTCTATCGTTGCGCGACGTTAGGAAATAAGAAAAATCTACAAATTCTTCAAGTTTCTGTAAAAATGTCATAGTTATATACTGTGATCCCTACTAAATCATGCTTTAATATGTACTAGGCATCTACTAGAGTGTGTCAGACAATTTATAGAATTTTCCATCGTTGCGCGATTTTAGGAAATAAGAAAATCTACAAATTCTTCAAGTTTCTGTAAAAATGTCATAGTTACATACTGTGATACCTACTAAATCATGCTTTAATATTTACTAGGCGTCTACTAGAGTGTGTCAGACAATTTATAGAATTTTCCATCGTTGCGCGATGTTAGGAAATAAGAAAAATCTACAAAATCTTCAAGTTTTCTCAAAAATGTCATAGTTGTATTTTGTGCTCCCTACTAAATCATGCTTTAATATTTACTAGGCATCTACTAGAGTGTGTCAGACAATTTATAGAATTTTCCATCGTTGCGCGACGTTAGGATATAAGAAAAATCTACAAATTCTTCAAGTTTCTGTAAAAATGTCATAGTTATATACTGTGATCCCTACTGAATCATGCTTTAATATTTACTAGGCGTCTACTAGAGTGTGTTAGACAATTTGTAGAATTTTCCATCGTTGCGCGACGTTAGGAAATAAGAAAAATCTACAAATTCTTCAAGTTTCTGTAAAAATGTCATAGTTATATACTGTGATCCCTACTAAATCATGCTTTAATATGTACTAGGCGTCTACTAGAGTGTGTCAGACAATTTATAGAATTTTCCATCGTTGCGCGACGTTAGGAAATAAGAAAAATCTACAAATTCTTCAAGTTTCTGTAAAAATGTCATAGTTATATACTGTGATCCCTACTAAATCATGCTTTAATATTTACTAGGCGTCTACTAGAGTGTGTCAGACAATTTATAGAATTTTCCATCGTTGCGCGATGTTAGGAAATAAGAAAAATCTACAAAATCTTCAAGTTTTCTCAAAAATGTCATAGTTGTATTTTGTGCTCCCGACTAAATCATGCTTTGATATTTACTAGGCATCTGCTAGAGTGTGTCAGACAATTTATAGAATTTTCCATCGTTGCGCGATGTTAGGAAATAAGAAAAATCTACAAATTCTTCAATTTCTTCAAGTTTTCTCAAAAATGTTATGGGTAGTTGTATTTTCTGCTCCCTAAGTATACAGGACATCCACACACACACATACACACTCATGCAGGCGCGCGTGTGGCAAATTTCATAAAAAATATCTGATCCGCTAATAATTTAATTTTCGAAAATTGGACTAAAAGTCAATTGCCCAATTTTCAAGTTACTAATCTAAATGTTTCCTCAAAATGCCATCTAATGGAAGAAATTAAAATTTTAAAAATAAGTTGCACAGGGCCCCACATTATTTACGGCCCTGGGTACTTTGGCTGCTACGTTTTGGCTGCCAGTTTCAGCTTCATACATATTTTTCATCCCGAAAACGAGTCCTGTGGGTGGTCCACGGGAGCGAAGCCGCGGGTAACAGCTAGTAAATATATAAAATTGGTTAGTTTTGATGCCTGCAAGGTTTTTTTAATTTTCTCTGATGTTTAGTATTAATTAATAAAATTACTTTTTATCCGACTATACTTCTGTCTTAAAACGAATCTGTCTTAACGCGAATCTGACGTAACGCGAATCTGACGTAACGCGAATCTGGCGTAAAGCGAATCTGTCCTTGCTAACAAATGCTTCAAGTTTTCTTTTCTTTAGCCAGTTGAGCCGATGAGGTCTCTGATTGACAATCTTTGCTTTAAGGCCAATGTAAAGTTTTAACATTAATATGGATATTGCGCACGGCGCTTTGTGTGGGTAAGCTTGAGTGTGGGTGGTTGTTTGCTCGGACGACGACTGCCGCGTCACTGCCACACAAATGCATAATGCATAACTACAAGCGCATGTACAGCGCACGCACACTTGGCGTCGCGCGCACAGATTCGTTGAACTATTTATACCATTTTGTTTTTTAATACTATAAAGCTGCGTCTACGCTAGACGAGCCGAGCACGAGCCGAGCTCAAATTCGTTTAATGTGGACCGACTTACGAGCCTCGAACGCCGCGAACGACGACGCCGCGAAGTGTTCTCCTTCGTGAAGCCCTTCACGGTGCAACCTTGAGGGTTTTCTGAAATGGCATACAGGTTCTTTTTTTTTTTTTTTTTTTTTTTTGGGGTGGGAAATCATCCTATGACTTCTCCCGCTCTGGGTGAGGCGGGAGGGCGTGTCAGACTTTTACTGACTAAAACCCACCCGTGTTCCTTCAGTTGCTTGATCCAGGGCCGCGGTAACTCTTTTTCAAATTTATCCGCGACCCAGACAGGCATCGGCCCTCGCGGACCCCGTCAGTTCTGCTGACATCTCTTTGAGGCGCGCGTGGAACACAACGCGCCGTCGACTCGGGCTTGGTCTTTATCGGACAGCGAGCTACCCATTACTCGCCGTCCGCAAGCCCGCGCCTACGGTGGCCGGGAATCGGCTTGCGAAAATGTGGAACGCTTCACGATTTTGCGTGTCATCCTTGCGCAGGGGCCATGCTAATCTTCTCTGTATCGTTCCAATTTTAGTACATGTACTGCCGAAGCAAGTACGGCATACAGGTAGCGCGGAAACTTCAGGTGAAGGTCCAGGCACCTGTCAAATTGCATAAATTTTCTGACATTGGTTAAATTAAACTCTAACGTCACGTTGACTTTTAAAATTAAGTTTTCAAAATGGAGGTCCTCTTCCCAAAGTGGCGCCAACTCGTGGAGTAAATTTGCCTGAAAACCCTCATTTCACTAACGGTTACCAATAGAGATTACCTTTTTTATTATTAGACCCCTGATAATTTTAATTTGATTGCCAAAAATTCCTTGTAGTACAGTAGTGAAGTTATAAGAATAGACATAAACTTTCAGTCACTTGATGACTGAAAGTTTTTGTCTATTGTACTATCTACTATGTAGTAAGAAGTATAAGATCTTTGTCTACTCAAAGACCTAATACTTGAAGTAAAAGGTCTACTACTATACTCATCTTTTTTCTAGAATTTCAACACTGGAAGTTTATCTTGGATGTTGGACCGGAAAGCTTCGGTAGGGCCTTGGTTTAGAAAAACTTTACCGTACGGAGAGCCCTCTGGAATTAGCATCTGCCTACCCAAGGTCCCAGAACCAAGAATCAATTTAAAAGTGTGAAATGTAGTAGTAAATAATGTTATTGGTGCAATCTGTTGAAAATAATATGTTTTTTTTAGCTTAAAGTAAAAACTGGTTTTGCTCAGATGTGGCACAGTGGTTGATTTAAAAGAAACAATCTAATTTAGTATTTTTATATAAAGAAGGAGCAAGAAACTTTGATGACACTATTCTGTGGTTCTACTTCTGGCATTAATGGATACATTTTGATTTCAGAAACCAAAGAAAAACTTTATTGAGAACATCAAACCGAGTAAATCAGAAGGCATTAGCATAACCGTGTCCAAGGTATAGATAAAAATGACATTTTATCTTTCCAAAATCAAAATAAAAATCAATTAGTTTATTTCAAATAAACCTTATAGGTACTTTAGAATTTTTAAACAAAATATGAATCTATACTTCATAAAAGATAGTTTGATCTCTGCGACAGCTGTCAGTATCAGTACAGTAACAATAGCGCTTGACCTAACAATGACGTATACGTCAGTTTGACATACGTCGCAGAGATCAAGCTATCTTTTATGAAGTATAGTTGCACATTCGCAAGCGTCAGTAGGTCTTCCTCCTTCATAATATTTTAACCCCCGACGGAAAAAGAGGGGAGTTATAAGTTTGACGTGTGTACCTGTGTTGTGTATTTGTGTGTTTGAGTGCTTGTGTATTTATGTATCTGTCTGTGGCATCATAGCTCCTAAACGAATAAACCGATTTTAATTTAGTATTTTTTTGAAAGGTGAAATTAGTTATGGTTGGTGCAAAATAGGTTCAGCCGTTCAAAAGATATGTGCGTTTTAATGTTTTAATCGGTGTATTTGCGCAAGGGCTTGAAGCATACGGGTCAGCTTGCACCGCGACACCACAGAACGATGCTTGAAGAAGTCAGTTGATTCACGGTTTATTTAAATTCTTTAACTAAAATGTGGACATTTATGTGTCGTAAATAAAGTCCTATATTATATAGCTCGTCGTGTCGCGTATCCGTGCGAGCTGATCCTTAGGGTGGGAGTTTATCGACATAATACGTAATACCTCAATGTACTTTAAACAGAAGTCACCGATATGGAAAACATATCTGCTGCTAGGATGAAAAGCAAAATTTTAATGTTTTAGAAATCCCCGTTTCTCTTTTATTTCATGCTACATAATTTATCTAAAACTAAGAAATCAAGTTCGAGATCAAAAATGTAATATATGTATGCAAAGGTGTTGCCAATTTTAAATAATAACCTCAATAGTGCAGTTTGCCGAAAAGTATTATAACATAGTGCTATAATTGTAGGCATAATCTTAAAAAGTTAAAATATAATTAATATTGCACACAGTTTTCAACTTTTATAACTGTTTGAAATAAAAACGCAATTTTTTTTTTGCTATTGGCTATAAGACAGTGGCCTTAAACATTTGGACTTCATTTAGTGTTTTCAACTATTGAAACGCTTCGCATGGGTGGTTTTTAACTAATGAAATAAATGAGAATTTTCTTACACACAAACCTGACAATTGGGCGCATGGTTGGCGCAGTGGTTGAGCGATTGACTGCTGCGCTGCGTGTCGTGGGTTCGATTCTCGCACGGAACAAATATTTGTATGACCTACAGATAGTTGTTCCGGCTCTGGGTGTTTGTGTATGTGAGTTTATATGTTTGTAAACGCACCCACGATGCAGGAAGAAATTCCTAGTGAGGGGCAAAGTTTAAAAAAAAATAAAAAATATGAACAGAAAGTGAATAAATCATAATATTATATAAATCCTAATTTCAAATAAACATGAGCAACTTATTCATAAGAATATAAATCTTTTATTTTCATTTCGTTTACCGTACTTATAATATTATGACTTACCTTAGGCACAGATAATATAATACTAGCATACAGATGCCTCATCCCATACAAATAAACCGTGCCGACGTAACTAGCGTTTTTCATCTGATTAATCTTGTTATTTTTTTGTACATCAAACGCGTTCGATTCTGTTTCACGGTGATAGATAGATGGTGTTAGCAGCGACTTGAAAGTAAAAGGATTTATTAGGTTCGTGAATATTTTTTTCTTTAAATACAGTGAAGGTTCGTTTCATAGTATTTTTTTGAACGTATTTACAAATTTTTCGCAGCAAAATGTGTTACAATGCAAATTTTAACAATCTAGTGTAATGCCTCAGAAATTTAAAAATGCGCCATCTATTGGCATCAATTTTAAGTGATCCGTTGAAATAATCTTTGAAATGTGAATTAAGAGCTCAATATTCCATAATTTTGTACTTAGGAGAGTTGATTAAACAAGAACATACAATTTTTATGTTGTAATTCCAGAAAATGTTAATTTTACACACATTCAATAACAGACAGGTGCATATTGCGCCATCTAGTGAGATTTATTTGAACCACATTTTCTTTGTTAGCAATGAGACCCCGTGCCTAAGGCTATCATATTTTTAATTTTGACACGCTGCTTTAGCGTTCTCATAAGAACATAAATCTTTTATTTTCATTTCGTTTACCGTACTTATAATATTAGGACTTACCTTAGGCTATCATATTTTTAATTTTGACACGCTGCTTTAGCGTTCTTCCAAAAACAAAAAAAAACTTAATTTGAATTACTAGGGAAAGACTACCCCTGAATTACTGTCACTTTGACAGTGACATTTCTTTGTTTAAATTTTTGATCTCATTATCTGGGTTTTAGTAATAGACACGCTTCGATCGACTATCAATTGAATACATAATTATGACACAATATCTTCTGAAAACCAGATTCAAAAAATAAAACGCCCATAACTTTATTGATCAAAATCGGCTCATCTGTTTAGGAGCTATGATGCCACAGACAGATACACAAAAACACATGACACCCCTTTCTTTACGTCGGGGGTTAAAAACGTATTACATACTTTCTGTTTTTAGTATTTGCTGTTATAGCGGCAACAGAAATACATCTGTGAAAATTTCAACTGTCTAGCTATCACGGTTCATGAACGGTTGGTTGGAATGGTTTTTTCTAGGCAAGCGTGATTCACCATCGACCACATCATCGCTTACCATCAGGTGAGATAGTGGACAAACGCGAGCCTATAGGACATAAAAAAAAATGAGATACAGCCTGGTGACAGACGGACGGGGTCCCTAAAAAATGGAGCATTACAATGCAAAACCCAGCCTTAAAGGCTATAAAATTTAATAAATATAGCCACTAGTACTTTCGATATATTTTCAGAGATGCTTGGACAATAACGCTAATTTATCAAGTGATTTTGAAGTGAGAAGGCGAACGGACCGTGTTGTCTTTCCACGGAACCAGAATAGAATAGAAATAAAAGTAGGTAGTTGAACGTTACTCTGTATAGATTGCAGAATGTTGTATTACATAGTTATGTACCTATATAAGTATTTTTAACCGACAGGATGAAGTTATCAATTTGACATGTTTGTATATATATTGTTTTTATGTATATGCATAACTTTTTATAGAGCATGGTCCGATTTCAAAAAATATTTTTGATTGGAAAGAGTATAAGTACTTCAAAGTTGTAGTCTCATTTAAATACAGATTATAAAATGCACCCCTAAAAATAAAAAAGGATTTATTGTCAATTTTCCCACTGAATTTGAAATCCCCCGATTCTGTTCAAAATAAGTAAACTGAAAAACGAAACAAATAACCTTTATAAACAAAAATTATACCGACGAAATAACAAACTGGTAAGAAAAAAATAAGTCACAAACATTTAGTCTAGCATTTTGAGGTGGCGCCAAACAAACGGTCAACGAAGATCGACCTAGCTACAAATCTACAATCATTCTACGCTCTACGTAATTAATTTGCAAGTTTGTTTGCTCACTCAAAATGCTAGACTAAAAGTTTTTTATTTATTTTTTGCTTTTTAGTTTGTTTGTTTGTGTTCGTTGTAAGTTGAGATAAGTTTCATAGAAAAACAAAATACAGCATCACTTCATTAAGAACATAGTTTGTTACTTCGTCAGTTTAAATTTTTGTTAAAAAGGTTTTTTTGTGTGTACGTACATAAATTCCGCTACAATATTTTTAAACTGCAATGTCACTAATAGCTTTGTTCGACCCAATGCCGAGTGTAAACTTGGCAATGCTGGATCGAATAATGCTGACTTACTAATCAGTTTAAAATCATCGTCATTTCACATCATCGTCTTTATTGAACTCAATAAAGCTGCATTGAAGCTGCTCTTTAGATTTTTGTTTTATTAAAAACTTAGGTAATAAAACTATATTTTACTGTATATATTATTGACATTATTTATTACCTTTTTTTATTAATCAATTAAATAGTTAACGCCTTAAAATATAACTTTATTTTTCCTAAAATAGTACTAGTTTTAATTTATCGTAGTAGGTGGCGTTCTGCCCCTATGGATATGTAGAAAATTTCTACAAAATATTTTAGCCCCTTTTTAAATACACGCCATCTAGTGGTAAACTTTGTAAACGTAGGAAATACGTCTATGCGTGTGTAAAAGACTGTATATTCAATAACAGTTGTTATTTTGAGATTCAGTGTCAAATTGGGTGGATTTTGAGGCATTGTTATGATCAAGTTCTTTAAAAGGTAATGACCGAGTGCCGCTAACACTACTTCTACGACTTATTAATGCTCCGATTTCACATAAAACGAAATAAACTAAAAATAATGATTTCAGCGCCATCTAGCGGGAAAAGTGCCGGGAACAGACCATATCTTTCACACCTTAATAGCTTTGTTCTACCCAAATGCTGTGTAAACTCAGCAAATGCTGGGTCGAATAATGCTAGCTTATTGGAAACTTGACAAGGTTGACAAATCCAATTGTTGGGATGCAGATACTAATGAGTTTCTTATAATTTCAGATTGAAGAAGGAAGTTGCGCAAACTTTATGGATAATTTGAAAGAAACATTAGACAACTGGCGTGGAAGGATAAAGCATATGTTGCACATTTAAAAAGATTTATAACAACAATTATTTTGAATTTGTATTTTGTTTTATTAAAGTATTTGAAGTAAATGAAGTAATTCATGAAAGTAGATATATTTTTATTTGCAAATCACCGATACAATCACAGATATAGACCTAACATACAAAAATATACAATTACAAGAATATAATCTAGTGACCGACCGAAGGTTCGGGTTTCGGTTTCAGCCAGTTTTGGCCAAATAATCAGGTTTCGGTTTCAGTTGCACCGAAACTCCGTGTTCGTGATTGGGAAAAAATATTGTGATTTTTTAAACTTTACATGCCTTAAACATTTTATTTTCAATTTATTATAAGCAATTGAAAAAGAATAAACACTCAACACGAGCGGTTTAATTTCATCATCCCCGGATTTCCATTATCACAAGTGTACAGAAAAATCATCGTACGCTTGGACTATCATCGTACAATAAAGAGTAATGGCGAATACAAAAGAATGGGCTGATGCTCAAGGTAGGTACTACCTCCATTATGTTCAACATTTATAGGCGAACTCTAAACAGATGCCGCACTCAAGTCGGCTACAGCAAAGAAAACCTCCCTCCATAGGTAGTTCTCGAATGATGCCGATGTTCAGTCCGGTCCAAGCCCAGATGATACTGTGTGGCCTCTCTCCGCAGACCATAATAGCCCACCTTTCGACCTGTACCACATGCCCTGTAACCTGCAAATGTGAGGACCTTACGGCTGCGTCGGCGAGGGGTGTTGCCGTGGCTGAATACTGGGTCAAACATAACATTTGAAAGTTGTATTTGCCATCGACACGCTAAGAAGAAGAAGACTACATTTCAGTATACAGTAGAAAATGTTCAATATTTTTAAGTAAGTTTCGGTTTCGGCCAAAACTGAGACCAATGCCGAAAGTACGCCTTTGATTTCGGCTGAAAAACCAGTTTCGGGCGGACACTAATAACAAAAATTACTACAAATACACATCGAAACTTTAAACGTCTCATGCGACTACGGCGAAGCAAAAGGGATGGATATGTTTTTGACCGGTATGTGTGTATGTATGTAAGTTCATCTGTTCCCTCATAACTTCTAAACTACTTACCATAATTTGACAAATTAGGTGCTGTTGGAAGCGTCTTAATTGTCCGCTGGTTATAGGCTATGTGTCGTCACATTAAATTCAATATGGCGCCCTCTAGGGGGCAGGAAGTAAAGAAAAAGAAATCACCCCACCCCAACATGTGTGTGTATCTTTGAACAGGGATTTTAAAATGAAGGTAGGTTTTGGTTCATCATATTTTTGTCAAGCATACCGTTTGCGAGAAATATCCCGTCAAAGTCATGAAAACTAATTTTATACCTGACTACGGCGTCGCAAAGTGTTTGTTGATCGGTATGTAATTATGAAAGTATGCATCTATGTTCATTTGTTCCCTCAGGCTCTGCAAAAACCCCAAAATATTTAAAATCAATCATCAATACATATAATTAGTCTGTAGCAAAGTAATTTTTGTACATCGCTAATATTTCCAAATAAAATAGCCAGGGTGTTAAAGGATAACCAACAGAACCTATTGCCGGCATTTTTGGATTTTTTGTCTGTTTATTTGTGCACGCATCACGTGAAATATACGTAACCAATGTAAATAACTTTTATACATAAAAATTGTGCGTAACTTGAAGAATTACTTTTTGTTTCATCGCAATCGGTGCACTCTATCAAAAGTTAGATGATTTTAAAGTGTTCAAGAAGTAAAATTATCACAACACGTAATTCAGATACTCGGGCAGTTGAACTCGATATTCGATAGATGGCGATGTGCATTTGAAGTCATTTTCTGAATGGCGGTGTTAAGATTATCCGCGAAACAATGATGACTATAGAAACTAAATTGGTAGGTAGGTAAGTAGCAAAGAGTAAACTAATATAAAGTAGGGTAGGCAGGAAGGTTAGTAGGGTAGGGTTGGCAGACAGATGACGGGAGCGAAGCCGCGGGCACAGCTAGTAAAAAATAAGTTCAAAAACTAAAACTAATTTCCCGTAAATTTACCGTGGTCGTATGCTACTTTGCAGAATGTATTGTTTTGTTACAGTACGGCCATACGACTCCTTGCCGGATTGCCGCCATGGGATCTGGAGGCAAAAGTCCTCGCGCACATTTAGGAGTGGTGCGAGGAGGGGAAACGAAGAGGAGGAACTCTGTTGCCGCGACAAATCGCGGCTCGGCGGGAAGAGCTTTGGTAGGATCTCATGGCGACATAGAGCGAGCGACTGTTGCAACCTTGCGCTGGGCACGCCACAATTGCGGCGATAAGGTGTGTCTTAAGTGCCTTGGAGGAGTGGGTTGAGAGGCGCCACGGTGTCCTCAAATTCCGCCTGACGCAGGTCCTCACCGGACACGGCTGCTTCGGGAGGTTCCTGTTCAGGATAAGGTGTGAGGAAACGCCCGGGTGTCACCATTGTGTGGATCGCCCCAAGGACACGGTGGAGCATACGGTGGAGGTCTGCCCCGCTTGGGCGGAGCACCGCCTGTCCTCGTGTAGTCGATCAGTGGTGGCGACCTCTCGCGTTCAGCCCTGGTTCAGGCCATGATACGGAGCGAGAGGGCATGGGAAGCTGTCACCTCCTTCTGCAAAGCAGTAATGCTCGCGAAGGAGGAGGCAGAACGAGTGAGGGAGACGCAGCGGAGACGTGTCACGCTCCTAGACACCGCAGGAGACGCCCCGGGTATCAGGAGTCGCAAGCCGATTCGCGGGCACCGTGGTAGCTCGCCATCCGTTAAGGACTAGGCCCGAGTCAACAGCGCGTAATGTTCCACGCGCGCCTCAAAGAGCTGTCAGCAATAAATTGTAGTTCTAAAACTAAAAAACACGCTTTAATAGTAAATTAAACTAAAAAGTCGCTAATCCTGAAGATCTTGGTAAGGCTAATGGGACAAACAATTTAAACGCGCACGGTAGAATCAACTTTTATTACTTGTAAATTTTCATTTTTGTTTGACTTTCAAAAGTGCCGCTTATTGGCCTTGTTGGATAAATATATTTGACTTTGACTTTGACTAAATTATTGCATTGTCATCGGTCCTTGATAGGTGTGCAAAGTTTCAAATCAATCCGACGTTTTCAAGGGGGTGAAAATCACGTTCAAAGAATCTGTTACATTGATACATAGATCATAGTTACATAGATACACACCAAGCTAATAAAAGCGTGTTAAAAACTGACGGGGTCCGCTAGGGCCGATGGGTCGCGGATATTGAAAGAGTGTTACCGCGTGCTGGCACAAGCAACTGAAGGAATACGGGTGGGTTTTAGCCAGTAAGTCTGTCACGACCTCCCGCTTCACTCAGAGCGGGAGAAGTCATTGGATGATTTGCCAACCGAAAAAAAAAACAAAAAGAAAAAGGTAGCATAGGTAAATTTACGGGAATGTTTTCTTGTAACATACTTTTTAGAGCGTGATTTTTCAGTAGTCGGGTTTAATTTTTTTTATCGTTATGTCTTGCCTTAAATGATTTGCTTTTTCTTCAATATACAATTTATTTGCCCAAAAATCTAAGTTACAATTGTATGGAGTTACTATATACTTCGTAAAACTACACTTTTTATTTGAAACGATATATGAAAATTTTGTCGAACAAACACAATATTGAATTCCAGCTTGAAAAGACGATCGTAGCAGAACTGGCAATGAAATGGAGATGAAATCAGACAAGGGCATGGTTTAAATAAGTATTTTGAGGTATATGTATATCCGATTATGTTTATCCAATCCGAGCGAAATAGGCGTCAAAATGTAGCCCTGAGTGCACCTAAGTATTGAGGTGCTTAAGCATGCAGAATATTTTAAACACTCCGTTATAGTACCAAGTTCCTCAAGGAACGAAAAGCACACTGATTTTAGAATTACATCTTGTACCTACGACATGTTGTCTTACTTATTATTTTGGCACAGGAAAACAAGTCTTTCATCAAGTCATATTTGCGAAACCAGCCTTGTTTCCTTTTTGATGGATGCTTTCTTTTCATGATTTCTTGCTGGAGGTACTTGAAAATTATTGTATGGTTTACATTTTTACATTGTTTCTTATCGACTGCTGACGATATTTTCGAATTGAAAGACTATCTTTAATCCAGGGTATCTCAGTATCTGTATCTGTTGATCCCTAGCCCCGGTTATGAAGGCCTATGAAGGTCCTTGGAAATTTAACGGCTCTGTATCTCGATGATCATGTTTTTATTGTTTTACATTGAACATTTTATAAACCCAGGGTATCCGCTGATCCCTCGAATACTTCAATGTTGCAAAGGCCAATTGGCAGGCGATTAGGCTCTTTAGTTAGAGAACCAGACTCTTTCTCTCATCGGTGCAAACAAACACCATCTTGATGGCCATGGTATTTGAGTGATTCCCTGACTCCAAGCATGTTCTACCAGTCGAAAAACCTGGGGTATCTGCTCTTCTCTAGCATAGTTCCCGAGGATCCTTAAATTTTACGTTTTGCAAGTGGAGGAGGCGTTTTTGGCTTTATCCAAGAGCGCCTGCGTTATTTGTATACTCCTGGGCATCGCGGCGTTGCACGAGGGGATGTAGGGCGGCAGCTGGTGCGTGATGTTGGCGGCGCGCGCGTGGTCGTAGTCGTACTCGCGCGGCCGCCAGCACAGCTCGGTGTAGCCGCATCTGCACGTCATCTCACGGCATATCTGAGAGAAATATATGTTAGAAATTAATGATAAGTCATCAACATCATCATCATTTCAGCCAAAAGACGTCCACTGCTGGACATAGGCCTCCCCCAGGCGTCGCCACATTGACCGATCCCGTACGTCTCGCATCCAGCGCCTTCCCGCAACCTTAACCAGTCATCGGTCCACCTAGTGGGAGGCCTTCCAACGTATCGTCTTCCAGTTCGCGGTCGCCTTTCCCTTTTCGGCCCCATCGGCAATGATAAGTAGAAAGCTGAAATAAGAGGACAAGTTTCTTCTTCCTAATCGCATATCACTGCTTATAATCTAATTCCGTTTTCACTATCTGTGGCGAGACTAGTATGCATGTGAGGTTAGGAGGTATGAGCTGTCCATTTCTGTGGAGGCACTACTCATGGCTGGACCCACACAACCAGATTTTTGTTCAGAACTTTGGCACTGAGACGTAGTTGTGCATCTCGGTTGCCGTGAGTCAGCAGCCTTGCCCTCTAAATGGCTGGCTATGATTCTATGGCTAATGTATACTGACCGAGGCGAGATACTCGTCCCTGCAAGCGTCGGGACAGCCGCAGGTCCAGTTGGTGGGGGGCACGCAGGGACAGATGGGCGGCGTGTAGCACGTGTTGGGGTGGTAGCAGCACGTCGGACAACAACACTGCTGGCACATCGTGTACACCTGCAATTAAACATTTGTTTTTTTAGTAGAATTTACCCGCGTATACGCTTCTGTGGCCCTATACTACAAGAACCAATGTCAGTGAAAGAATGCTTTCATTTTTCGAATAACTTTTGTTTCCCGTCCATTAATATATAGAAGAAGCTTGATCGTGAAAATGCACCCCTGCTTTGACCTTAGCTTCATAACTTATCCTTCTCGCGTCGACCATTCATTCATCTATCTAGTCTATTTTGTCCCACAGCTGGGCAAGACTTTCATTTGCACTCAATTTAGTCTTTTTTTTGGCGGGTCAAACACATTTTGTCCGAAAAGTATAATAGCGTAAAAGTTCCGTAAAGTACCGCAAAAGTTCTAGACGGCTCTGAAGTTTACTTTATAGAAATTGTATACCAGTACGAACAATTTTTCTGTCTTTACTTACCAACCAAATAGCTCGAGCTATTTCGTTCCTAACGTAAGGCAGAGAAGAATACAGAAGACATTGCTCAAACTTGGTCAGCTCTGGTACTCCCAAGTTTTTCTCTACTCCAGAAGGACCCAGTATGACCTGGAAAAAAATGTTTTAAGTTTCCACCATAAAAATATATTTTTTAATAAAATATGATTAGGTTTGATACCATACCCGTTGATGGTCCAATGGTTGAGCGATCGGCTGCTGCACTGCGCGTCGCGGGTTAGATTCCCGTACGAAACAAATATTTGTATGGCCTACAGATAATTGTTTTGGGTCTGGCTGTTTCTGTATGTGAGTTTATATGTTTCTAAATGCACCCACTATTTAGGAGAAAGTCCTAGTGTTGGGCGACGTCAAAAAACCGGCCAAGTGCGAGTCGGACTCGCGCAAGAAGGGTTCCGTACCATTATCGCAAAAAACGGCTAAACATTCACGATTGTTGTATGGGAGCCCCACTTAAACATTTATTTTATTCTGTTTTTATAACTTGATGTTATAGCGGCAACAGAAATACATCATCTGTGAAAATTTCAACTGTCTAGCTATCACGGTTCATGAGATACAGCCTGGTGACAGACAGACAGACAGACAGACAGACGGACCGCGGAGTCTTAGTAATAGGGTCCCGTTTTTACCCTTTGGGAACGGAACCCTAAAAAATCAAGGCAAGTTAAATGAATAGCTTGAAAAACTCACTTCGCTAGCAAAGTATTGGCAGTCAGGAGCGCAGGTGCCCAGGTTGTCAACGTAGCCGCACTGAGTGGTTCTCTTGCCCTGCATGCCCTTTACCACGTTGATAGCGGTGCGCGCTATGGCATAGGCACCGGCCAGGCAGGGGGTTGCCGTCGAGCAACCTTTTGCCGCACAAACTGCCTCGGTGCCGTTCATTATGCACGATGTCACGCATTCGACCTGGAAAGATTTATAGCACAATCAGCTATTATGCTGCTACTGTTGCTACAGTCCACCTCTCTGAGAGAGAATATAATCTATATAATAATAACATAATACGCGGGGCCATTCTGGATTTATAGATGTCACATGTCTTCGAATTTTTGCTTTGACTCGTAAGTCGGGGCCGGAACAACAGATAATTAAAATTATTTAAAGCCACAGAACAGAGTTTTTTGTTCTGTGTTTAAAGCAGAGTTTTTTTTTCCTCAAGTTAAAAACGACAAGAGGTAGGTCACTTTGTCTTGGCAAACAAACTACCAACGATGATATAAAAAATTCGAACGTGATCAAACTGATTTTCAGTGGAGCCAAATATTCGGCCACTTTTTATTTACTATTTATGTACACACAAAACACTTAACAGAGAAAATAAATAACACAGATAGAAGAGCTTTTTGTTTTCTTTATCAATTTTTATTTTCCGGAACTGGCCCTACTTATTTTATTTCACCGTCCCCATTTCAAATAGTATCCTGGAAAACAAAGATGCCTTTTTCTAAGAGAGCTTCATACGCACCTGTTGTTGAGTCATGCTACAGGGATGTACGGCAGCTGACAGCACGGGCACCATGGTTTTTGGAGTGGCACCACCTACGACAGGAACCCTGACTGCTTCAGGGGGAACCTTCAAGGAAAGTCATTATTAATAATTTCATCGTCATTCGTCACACGTTTCTTCAGATTTAAGCAGTTTTTGTTCGTGGATGGGTCATCCAATACGGGCTGTGACTCGTCCGTGCCTCAGAAAAAACGTTCAGCAGACATTTTTAGATCCTTGATAGTCGTTACGGTTTTCAGCAGCCAGAAAATGTGACACCAGTCTCATCATCATCATCATCAGCCTATTAATGTTCCCACTGCTGGGACACAGGTCTCCTCTCTGTGAGAGGGAATGGGCCGTAATCCACCACGCGGGCCGGACATGTCTTTGAATTTTTGATTCTAGGACATGCCGGTTTCCTAACGATGTTTTCCTTCACCGTTTTGAGAGCAGTGGTGATGAAATAATTTACACAAAGTAAAGCGCCTGCCTGGGCTCGAACCCACGACTTACAACTTGTAAGTCGCGGCCGATACCACTGGGCCACCACTGCTCTAGTCTCGCCAAGGGATATTAGCTCAGTTACTGGACTAAGCCGGCTGGACTGGAAGCCGTCCCCAACTAAGTTGGGATAGTTGCCTTTAGCCAGCTGGATTGATAACATTAGAGTAACTAGAAATCAGTTGCAAGGTAAACCTTTATGAACGTACCTTCAGGAAGTCGGCCAGCACCGTGTTAGCTCGCACACAGTTCAGCTCAACACACCCCATGAGCAGGCGTGGATTGTAGACGCCACGTAGGCGGCTGATCTCGCCAACCAGAGGAACCATGCTTTCCACCGGCTCCGTCGCCACTAATGTGAATGCCTGATGGAGGATATGGAATAGTTTTTAAGTAGAACGAAGCACGTAGACAATGTGAGTGCGTGCAATTTTTGTAATAAGAACTTTACATCAGTCGGTATTAGGTTCAAAATACAATTGCCAGCTAGATGGTATAACAAGAACAGGGGGCCTACCGTAAGGGACAGCTATGTATATGACTTGTATACATCTATCCCTTACGCACAGCGGCAATAATTAAAATTAAAAAAAAAAAAAAAAAATTGGTTCTAGGATGATTACAAAATTATTGTTATTGTAGCATGTTCGAGTATGTGTAGTGTTAGTGTGTGTGTATGTATGTGTGGAGGGATGGATGAGCGGGGTGTGTGGGAGTGAGTAAGTAAGTGTGTGTGTGTGCTAATAAATGATTAACTGATGTTTTTTATAATTGGGTATTGGTTCTTCTTTAGCATACTCTGGTAAATAAAAGTTCAATTTCATCGTACGTTTGTAATTTTAACCATTCCGTTAGGGTATTTTTACATTCGTAACGCAACATGGGGTAAATATTCAGTTTGAGTTTTAATTTATTATAAATATAAGTTGATTGAGTACTATACTGACGCCTGGCGAAGATCGTACGGACCCGAGGGGAGTGGGCCACAATGTCTTTACGTCTTTTATCTAGTTTTAAAGGATCAAATGAGAGGGTCTTGTGCAGATGTATGGTTATGTTCAATATGTATAATTTCCTAACAGTAAGCAGATTACTAATCTTATAAAGGTTATCTGTTGAATATCGAAAGGGTTTAAAGTACATAACTTTTATGAGAGACCTTTGGGCCCTTTCTAGGTCTATAAATTTGGTCTTGGTGGCCCCTCCCCAGATCGGTATACAGTATGTGATGACCGATTGTGCCAGAGCAGTATAGACTTTATTAAGTAACATCGGTGGCATTACATGTCGCAACGTTTTAAAAATCCATATAAGTTTTCTGACCCTGGCCATGGTGTTTTCGATATGGGTGTGCCAGGACAATCTTTGGTCTACTGTTATACCAAGATATTTGGTGAATCTGACTTGCTGTATGCTTTGACAGTTACAGGGATAATGGGGGTTTGCACACTCATGCACCACGATCCCGAATTCAGCACCCGGCTGTGTCCTCTGATTAGGAGTAAAACAGATGAAGTTCGTTTTAGCTACGTTAAGGGTTAAAAGATTAGCATTTAACCAACTAGCTAGTATCGCTAATCCACGTTCAGCAGCAGCACGCACAGTATCCCAAGAGTCACCGAAAACTACTGCTGTGTCATCTGCATAGGAAAATACTCGTCCGCCACTGTTCCCGATATTACACAAATCATTTATATATATCAGGAACAGCGTCGGGGCGAGCACACTTCCCTGAGGTAGGTACTCCAAAACATACCGTTTTTTCATCACTAGTTAATTTGCCAACCTTTACCTGCTGTTTTCGGTTCGACAGATAACTACCAAAAAGAGAGAGAGCCGTACCCCTTATGCCGATTGTTTCAAGCCTGTGCAGAAGGATGGGGACAGAAACAGTGTCAAATGCCTTTTTTAGGTCTAAAAAGACTGTAAGGCATTTCAGACCTTTGTCTACACAATTTACTATATCGCCAGTAATAAACTTCTTAATTATTTTAAAATGACATACAACATAAAGTCATTATAAAGCAAACCTGGCTCTAAGAGCTCATGGTATGAAGATAAACCTTGTTTTAACTGAATTTCTAAAAAGGAGGTTCTATGTTCGAGTTTCTTTTTTTGTGTTTGCTCACCGATTTCTCCGTCAATTGTAAACCGATTTAAAACCCTAAATAAAATAGTAAGTTCCCAAACTGGTCCCATTTAAATTTGGTGAAGATCTGATGAAGAACTCTCGATTAGCAACCAGACTCAACCAAAAAGACGTCTTAGTGTCAAAACTCCACGGCGACCCATAACTGTCCACGGTGCCTCAACAATGGTTCATGTATGTGTCCGTAGCTAAAATTCACACCAGACATAGGGAATATCTGATGAAGAACTCTCGATTAGCAACCAGACTCAACCAAAAAGACGTCTTAGTGTCAAAACTCCACGGCGACCCATAACTGTCCACGGCGCCTTAACAATGGTTCATGTATGTGTCCGTAGCTAAAATTCATACCAAACATAAGGTACTTAGGCGCGTTGATCGACAAACACTTAGGTTGGTACAATCATTTTGACAACTTATTGGCCAGAACGCGGCAACTCATAAATATCTTTAAATAAATTGTAGTTCTAAAAACTAAAAAAACGCTTTAATGGTAAATTGAACTAAAAAGTCGCTAATCCTGAAGATCTTGGTAAGGAAAAAAAAACAACAAACACACAAACAAACTATTTAAACGCGCCCGATAGAATCAAACTTCATTATTTGTAAATTTTAATTTTTGTTTGACGTTCAAGAGTGCCGCTTATTGGCCTAGTTGAATAAACATATTTGACTTTGCTAAATTATTGCATTATCATCGGTCCTTAAAAAGTGTGCAAAGTTTCAAATCAATCCCACGTTTTGAAGGGGGTGAAAATCACGTTCAAATATTCCGTTACATAGATACATACCAAGCTAATAAAAGCGTGTTAAAAACTACGTCACTCGGCTGAATCAGATACCAATGAAAAATAAAAAACTTTTTTACAAAAAAATACAACCTTTTCCAAATAAAAACACTACAAAGTGAAAAAAAACACGAAGAAAAGAAAACAGTAGGTAACACCGATTGCCGAAAAAGAAGTATTTTTTCAGTTTGTAGTGTTTTTTTGTAAAAAGTTTTTGGGAGCTAATGCTTAAATTAATCCAAAAGTCGATAAAAAATGTTTACAACGCATGAAACATTCCAAACTAAAATCGATGCCAGAGATTGTTGCATTAACAAATTCAGTGTTCTGAAAATCAGTGGTATAAACTCCACGTTGTGATTGAATATTCACAAACAAAAACAAATGAAAGTATAAGATACAGATAGTATCTGCAGTCCAGGTTAAAGCCGTGGACGCATGGCGCCGTAATTATTATACTTAAAGTGGCATCAACACGTCCTAGTGACATGAATACGGTTATTTTCATGGAAAAAGGTAGCTTTAAAATTGATGGCAGTTTTCGTGTCCTCAGTAGAAAATATCTTTATAGCGTATTATGTAATTTTATTGTATCAACATAAACCTGTTGCAATGGCGCACTCACCAAAACCTTAAATATATGAATACAAATACCTGCTTATCATTATTCAGCAGATAGTGTTGGTCACAATGCATTGTAACCATGAAATTTTCACGATTTTTGAAGTCGTAAATATCTGCTATCAATAATTAAAACGACACAGGTGCGTCGTCTACAAGCCCTTGAGCGACACTGAATGCCTCGCGCGAGCGCAACGGTTTATAAGGCAATATTTAGACAGTTTATTAAAATAAAATAAGTACTCAAAAATAAAATATCAAAATTGGATTCGATTATTTTACGCAAAATACGCGCTTAGTCGTGGAGTTGCGGAAAACAGCCCGTTTTAACCTAACCTAACCTATCTGCTATCAATTTTAAAAATGACTTACATAGGGGCATATGTTACATATCTGCAACGCTATCTCCGTGACGACGGGCGCGCTGTACTCGAAGCTGTCCTGCTGGTTGCGCGCCATGATCACCACTATCCTGGAGCCCTAAAACCACAACAAACTCATTTACTAATAGCTTCGTTAAAGCCTGTGCACATCGACGACTATTTCATGCTTTACAGCAAGCATAGTTTGCCAACGAATTCACCTGCGTAAAAGTCAACAAATAATCGAATGAAAAGTACTATCGGGTCAAAAATCTCCTGCATCCTATAAACTTGTTATCCAAGCGACGTAAAATTATTAATAAATAAAACGTCCAATAAAATCTGTCGTTGGCTAGAAAGTATAATAGGATTTTATGAAAAATGTAACAGGACACGGAAGGTCTCATATCTTACATTTAGATTATAATTATTTGTTCCAAATTTGGACTGCGAACGTTTAGCAAAAACCGGCCAAGTGCGAGTCGGACTCGCGCACGAAGGGTTCCGTACCATTATCGTAAAAAAACGGCAGAAAAATCACGATTATTGTATGCGAGCCCCACTTAAATATTTATTTTATTCTATTTTTAGTATTTGTTGTTATAACGGCAACAGAAATACATCATCTGTGAAAATTTCAACTATCTAGCTATCACGGTTCATGAGATACAGCCTGGTGACAGAAAGACAGACGGACCGCGGAGTCTTAGTAATAGGGTCCCGTTTTTACCCTTTGAGTACGGAACCCTAAAAATAGAAAATCAAACAAAGGTTCAACGAACACGGTAATCTTCATATATAAAACAAAGTCGTGTTAGTTACACCATTTATAACTCGAGAACTGCTGGATCGATTTTCATGATCTTTGATTTGTTGGATTTATATCCGCCCCGATTAACAGAATAATTATTGAAATATCGGAAATATTAACGAAAAACAAAATTATGAAGAAAATTCATTTACCATACGTTTTGCGAACACAGCGCCATCTCAGATACATGATATAAATAAACCACGGACCAAAATGAACATAGCGTTGTATACTCATGGTTCCAGTAATGCTGTGTCGATTATTTTGAAATTCAAAACAAAACCGGGTTAAGTTACACCATTTTCCCATAAATTTGTTTGAGGATGGTTAGAGGTGGTACGAAGTTCGCCGGGACAGCTTGTGTATTATAAAATACTAGCAGTTCCCCGCGGCTTCGCTCCCGTGGACCACCCCACAGGACCCGTTTTAGGGATTAAAAATAGCCTATATAACTCAGGAATAATGTAGCTTTCTATTTCTATTGGTGAAAGATTTTTTTAAATCGGTCCAGTAGTTTCGGAGCCTATTCGGTACAAACAAACAAAAAAAATCTTTCCTCTTTATAATATTAGTATAGATAAAAAAAAAACTTAAAATCTGCCAAGACTTATTACATCGTGTGCCTTCACAAAACGCTGTTTTTGTAAGTGCTTCTACGTACATTCTACGACCGTAACACGCGCTGCTACGAAGCGTAGCACGGTGTAGCGGCTACGCAAATAACGTAGCCACATGCCTACGCGACACCAAAATGTGTTAAGTAAAAATGAAGGTGGCAATTTTCTTCGCGCTTGCAAGAGTTTAGGAGGGAAGTAGGCTTAACTCATCGACCACATAGCCACGTGTGGTCGCTGGCTTAACTATATCCTACTTGCGTATCCGACTGTATTTTTTTTAGTCAAACACGCATCTACGAATTAATTAAATTGGATTGGATTGAATTCGATTGAATTGGGTCCAACTAAATTAATTTACTTTAATATTATCAGGTTGTCGGTCATTTAATATTATCAGATTCAGACACCCAGATCATCGGTTCAGGTTATGACAGATAACCTTTACCGATGATCTGTTTAAGAGTCCCTACAAGTTTCACGAGCTAAAAACAGAAAACAGCTACTTTTCCAGCGCAAATTTCTCAATAACTAATAGATATATGATAAATCTTTTAATGCAACTTTTTGCGTCACATAATTATCTAGTAAATTTACATAACATATGTTTGATAACTGCTCAATTTAAATTAGAAAAATAAATTCCTAACACACATTTTTACGTAATCTCGAAACACCAGGTTTTTCAATTGCTTTTTCAGCTTACTGGTGGCGAATAACAATCTGCAAAATATTGTGTGGACTGGGCATAACGCAAAAAAAATGGTACCTACGAAAGACACCGACTTCCAAAAATAAAGTTATTTTTCACTTTGTAGTTTTCTTATTTGGAAGTCGGTAGAATTTTTTGGTAAAAAAGTTTTTTTTAAAAGTTTATTGTATTTGTACTTAAAAAAAAACTATTGTCCACTCGGAAAAAAGGCAATTTTATCATGTGCGAAAGTGTCGCCTACGTGAAAGAATATGTTGAATATAAAAATAACTGGTAAATAATTTGAAATTTGAGGTATTTATCAATCGAATCCATTTTTTTTAAATACTTATTTTATTTAAAAAGACTCTCTAAATATTGCCTTATAAACCGTTGCGCTCGCGCGAGGCATACAGTTTCGCTCAAGGGCTTGTAGACGATGCACCTGTGTCGTTTTAATTATTGTCATTATATTTTTTATCATATATCTTGTAGTTATTGAGAAATTTTCGCTGAAAAAGTTGCTCTTTTCTGTTTTTGGCTCGTGTAACTGGTAGGGGCTCTTAAGGTTGCGGTGGATGCGAGACGCACGGGATCGGTCAATGTGGCGACGCCTGGGGGAGGCCTATGTCCAGCAGTGGACGACTTTCGGCTGAAATGATGATGATGATTCATTGTACAGGCTTGCCTAAGCTGGAAAATCAACGAGTCTTAGTTCCTCTATGCTGCGGCTGGTTCGCGGTGAGTGCTAACGCGTGCCCGTGTTCCCGCCATAAGTGGCACAGGAGGACACCGTGGTGTTTTAGTGGGTTCGAATTGTGGTATCTCCCCGTGGTAGCGCAGTATGCATGAACATTTCGCCAGGCCAAAAAATATAAAAGTTCGCCTATGCTACTTGGACGTTTGGAAAAGTTTTGCAAGTTGATGGTAGAGTATGTGCGTAGTGCCTGTGACACAGGTTGATTCCTAGTGCGGGACTGGGTCATGCTCTGCCCCCTGCTGCATCGCGCCTCATTCACCTGCTACATTCACGTGGTAGTATTAAGGTTATTTGCGAGACGCACGGGACCGGTCAATGTGGCGACGCTTGGGGGAGCCCTATGTCCAACAGTGGACGTATTTCGGCTGATACGATGATGATGATTATTTATGTTTATTTATTATTTATGTAGTCAAAATTTGTTGATGATTAAAATTAAAATTAAAACGGCTGAACGGATTTAATGAAATTTCGGATAGATCATGGCCTGGGTAGAATATATGATACTTTTGCCCGGTAATAGTGCTTTCCTGTGGTAAACTTGTCGAGTTTCACGCGGGTAAAACAATTCTCAAAAGCTGCTAAAATCATAATTATCAAGGTATTGTACTTGAAGTGCCTGGCACAGCATGTGTCTCCCGGAGAACGAGGATATTTTAGACTTGGTGTCGACGTGGCTGAGTTCCATGCCATAGCCACAGTTAGGTAACTGGTCGTACAGCGCTATCTCATCTATTAGTGGACACTGCTTCAGTAACAGGGCTAGTGGCTGGCCTGCGGGAAAAAATAGGATAGAAAACATTTATTCGAGACACAACACAACAGCAACAATAACAAAGTAACAGAGAAGAACAGTAAAAAATCTCAAACAAGGTTCAAAAATTACGCCGGGCATATGCTGAGTTGGTAAACCTTTCGGTATGGGTACAGGTTGACCAACTCAGCATTTGCTGGGCGTCAGACACCCAGCGAGGAAAATGTTACATACTTAAACAAAGAAGTTTCCTGAAAAACTGAAATGGTAGTCGATTTATCAAATCGTCTTCGTGAATATATACCCGATTTCATGCTAAATAAGTTTCTCCTAGGCTAAACCAGTTTACCCTGTGCGTGTCTAAATATACTAGATTGACCTAGGACCTATATAGTTTGGCCTAAATATAGTTTAGCCTAGGACAAATTATGTAAGCTTGAATTCAGTTTTATCTGGAAACATATACACATAACCTTCCTTGTTTATCGCTTTTCTGTTACTGAAAACGGTATCAAAATCTGTTGTGTGGTTTAGAAGAAGTAGGCGGAGAAACAAAGACACACACATCATCACATCACATCATCAGCCTATTAATGTTCCCATTGCTGGGACACAGGCCTCCTCTCTGTGAGAGGGAATGGGCCGTTACCCACCACGCGGGTCCAGTGCGGGTTGGTGAATGCCACATTGTCTTCGATTTTTTGGTTCTAGGACATGCCGGTTTCCTCACGATGTATTCCTTCACCGTTTTGTGAGCAATGGTGATGAAATAATTTATACAAAGTAAAGCGCCTGCCTGGGCTCGAACCCACGACCTACAACTTGTAAGTCGCGGCCGATACCACTGAGCCACCATTGCCCAATGTACACAGGGTTTCCTAAATCTATGTTTGCAAATTTTCCTTTAAAAACTTGGTAAATTAAATTGAATTAAGTTTATCAATCAATAGGTAGGTTGTTTATCGTTAGGTGTTTGGAGGGTAGTTAAATATTTAGTTTAGTTACCGGTGCAGCCAGCAGCACCACAGATTGTGACCTTCAAGCCGGAGGGACTAGGACAGGTACTATATGGCCTCCTAGCATTTCTGCCACGAAACTCGTCACAACCCAAAGCGCTGCATCTCCCGTCCAAAACTTGCCGTCTACACCCACGGCATCCTGTTAAAAATGATCTCCAAATAACCATATTTGTTTTCACTTATTAATTTTTCATATTTTTTTTTGCATGACTAAAAATTTATGTTTTTGAAGTGTGACTTTTATTTTTCTTCTGTCATGTTGATGGTTGACAGTGGCTTCACGGTCTTAAATCTTTGGTGCTCTTGAAAAAGAATCTTCTGTATCATTGTGACTATGGTAAAAGATCAAAGGCAGTAGGTCCCCATTCGAATCTTAACACTCAAGAGTATTTGAAACATTTATCATGGAGTCAGAAAATCATTTCTGAAAAGCAATGAATTTATACATCGCAAGCCCGAGAAAAGTTTCTCAGCTAAACTTGATCCTGAAATAGGACTGCTATCAATATCCAAAGTAAGCTTGTATTCCAAGGTTACGAACCATGCTTTTTATCAAAATTAGCTGTCTGAACGTGATACCTTGTATTCGAGGGACATGCATTGTAATGTTTCAGAATCGTATTGAAATAATAACACAGCAAGCATATATTTTTCGTGTAATTGTAAGCTAGATAACAGCTTATTATATGTGTAACCGTGTCTCTATGGTTAGCTTTACGTAACAGTTTAAGATTACACAATCAGCAAGAATGTTTGTGCCGTTGATATAAATTTAATACCACGTTGTGCACACATACACGAAACACTCTTTGAATAAATAATGTGCAGAGATCCTATCGCCTCACTTTGTATAGTAATTGTGTTTTACAATCGCTTGTTCGTGCTGCGCTTATTCATTTCATACGAGACGTTAGTTGGCCGTGTAAATTGATATCCTTCACTGCTTGTCTAACAATGTTTTCGAACGTAAAGAAATATTTTTATGCAAGCACTAACGACAAACTCAATATCCGCCAAATATTCAAACCTCTCTACATCGCCTTGTCAATGCTTGGTCTGTTTCCCTACAGCGTTAAATTTAACAATAGCAAACGTGGTTTAACCATCATCAAGAAGTCGATATACATCAATTCTGTGTGTGCTATATCTTACTTATTACTTCTAATGTGTTTCTTAGTGATGCATGTACAGTATGTGCACGACTCCATCGGCGACACAGTCATGACTCGAGAACTACTGACTCAAATGAACTACATCGTAGAACTTGTTATTTACATCATTTTCTGCCTAGCTGCATACTTCTGTGCATTTAAAAACCGTTGCACATACGTGAAAATAATAAACAAAATAGCAAATAACACTGATCCACCTAATGCAGAGACTGCAATGAAGCAGTTTAAATTCCAAATGAATACGGTAATGTTTTCTCTTCTAGCTGTATTGTTACTGCAAATATCTGTGAACTTCTCTCGAGATGATTCATTCTGGAAGATGATTTTAGTGACCATCTCGTTCATGTTACCGCAAATGATGCAGTTTACTGTAATAGCATTTTACTACGTGCTTATCTTGATGCTAGTGGTTCTGCTGAAGAATATAAGAGAGTACATAGCCAAACTATCGAGAGAAAAAGTAGTTGTAATGGATTATTTTGAAAAAGTTGACAGCAAAGTATTGACGCTGCAATATGTGGAATCATTGTATGAAAAAGCTTTTGAAGCTAAGAGAGATATTAACGAAGCATTTCAAGCGCCTCTGTTGATCACAACGCTGCAGTGTTTCCACGCCATGGTGAGCGAGTCTCACATCATATACCACGGCCTGATGGTCGAGAGAGACTTCTCCATACACCCCGTAGTTAACTGTTCAATATGGATCATTTATCAGGTCATTAAAGTTTACATTATGGCCAGATCAGGACATATATTGAAGCAGGAGGTAACAACTAGACTTAAAAATTTGTGGAATATATCATCATCTTCTCTTCCTGGCCTAGTCTTATAATATGTTACTTTGTCGACGCAACATGTTTTCTTCTTACATCTCCCCTATCAACCTATACGCTATCTCTTCATTCATTATTAGAAATGTGGTCTAATTTTAATCTAATTATAAGTAACTACAAAATGTTACATTTATTTAATATATGTATCATAATCTTCCTTTCCTGTCTTAGTCTTATATGTTACATTGTCGGCGCAACAGGTTTTCTTCTTACATTATCTCCTCTCGCTATCGCTTCATTCATTATTAGAAATGTGGTCTAATTTTAATCTAATTATAAGTAGCTACAAAATGTTACATTTATTTAATATATCATCATCTTCCCTTCCTGTCCTAGTCTTATATGTTACATTGTCGGCGCAACAGGTTTTCTTCTGACATTATCTCCTCTCGCTATCGCTACATTCATTATTAGAAATGTGGTCTAATTATAAGTAACTACAAAATTTCACATTTATTTTTAAGGTGACGAAAATAGGTCAAGCACTGCACGGTATTCCAACAGAAAAACACGACATAAGATTGTTATTGGAGGTAAAATTTGTTCATGTAACTATAACGATTATCTCGTCATTAATAGATATTTACAATTTCTAACTATTATCTGCGATATACAAATTCTGCTTTTGGACAAATTTCAGATACAACACTTTTCATCGATGATTGTGTATCAAGGTGCAGAAGTTACAGCTTATGGATTGTTTTCACTGGATGCCGCTCTACTGTCCAAGGTACTCGAGATTATTTATTAAAAGGAAATAGGAGACGTTTAGCTTCGCCAAATATAATAAACCCGTTACTTTTCTTTTTTATATTTTTACCGAAAGAAACATGAGAATCTATACTTTAATGGGTGTAACGGAAAGGTGTGATCTTTTTTTTAATATATTGATCATATTTATTTAAAGAGGAAAGATTTTTTTGTTTGTTTGTTTGTACCGAATAAGCTCCGAAACTACTAGACCGATTTTAACCATTTTTTCACCAATAGAAGGTTAAATTATCAGGAAGTAATATAAGCTATAAATAATTTAAAAATAAAATAGCCGGCCAAGTGCATGTCGGGCCACATGCCGAAGTTGCATAGTGATGCGGACTAAGTAGAGGGTTATTTTATTGTTACATGAACATTAAAACGGTTTCAGCGGCACACAACGTCTAAAAACGGGCCCACATAGGATGACGTTTTTTTTTTAATCTATATAATCGCGTTTGACCACTATCTCGCCTGATGGTATGCGATGATGTCGTCTATGGTGAAGCACGCTTGCCTAGAAGTAACCTATTCACTCTTGACTTAAACTAAAGAAGGACTAACTGGTAACTGAAGAAGGAGTTATAAAATACTACTTCGCAACTGAAGTTAGAAAAATATTATCTAGTTGAGTACCACCGCGGGTGCGAATTGCGATACGAGCGCGCGTTAGAGCCACGGAGAATGGTATGGTTCGTTCCTGGATCCTTGCGGATTCGCACGCTCCATGTTTATTTCTCTACGGAATTTGAAAAATTTCGTATGTATTCACCTCTAATCTGCAGTATTCACTATTTATTTATGGAAATTTTTTGGCTACGCAATTAGTGATGTAGTTGGATCGAATATTGACTTTGTAGATGGATATCGACAAAAGTAAATAATTAATTTGCTTGGCAATCGAATCTAATTTGACTTTAGATTTCAAAATGTCGAAAATACTTCTGCACTAACACAAAACGCGCGCATGCGCCGTATGGATTACGGACCCGTAGGCTTATTACGTATCTTTTGCAAGAGCAAAACGATAACGATCAAACGCTTGATGGCATAAACGTCGGAATTACCTGCAGTGTAGGTATGGTAGGTACACAATCGTTTGTTAATCGCTCGCTGTATGTCAAATGCACTTGTTTTAAAAAAAACGCCAACAACTCTAAAACTTTTGTATTGAAGAGCAATTATTTCGCAAAAATCTCTATAGTTTTGCTCTTGCAAAAGATACGTAATAAACCTGCGGTAATGCCAACGACTCCGGCCACTCCAATGCGTTATTCGAGCTTACACATTATTAATTTAGAAATCATTATTATTACGGATGTTATGATTTTGTTTTTGGATATTTTTACATGGTTTATATTTTTTTTATTTATTTAATATCTTTTTTACACAGCTAACAACGTTATTTAAGTAATTTTTCAATGGCATTTGTACAAAAATTTTACTGTGCCAAGTACATTTTATAAGTTGGTCGACTATTACTCGTAAACTTGTAAATTCTACTTTTCTGTGATAGTTTTCCTTTTAATTTCGTTATATTTATACTGCCGTGATTTTTTTCACATAGCCAGGGGGGACACACTTGACTCTAACATAAATTTGCAATTTAAAGCTTAATTTTACGCAAACGGAACTCTGAATCGAAAAATGGTCTTAACAAACCCATAATATTTTTGAATGGCCTATCCAACGATACCCCACACCATGGGATAGACGAGAAAAAAATACATCCCCACTTTACGTCTATAGGAGCAACCCCAAACAAAATTTTTTTTCATGATTTTATTTTACCACTTTGTCGGAATTATTAATATGTATATCCATGCCAAATTATAGCTCTCTAGTACTTAGATTATCTGAGCTAAGCTGCGGACGGACAGACGGACAGACACACAGAGCGAAACTATAAGGGTTCCTTGTGAAAAATTGAGAACCTTAAGAAAATTGCATTTATTTCACCCAAAGTAGCAAAATTTGCCTAAATTCATTATTTGGCGTGCGCTGACAAAACTATTGATGATACATAAGAATTATGTAGTACAGTGTACATAAGTGGAGCCAAAGACGACGTGTCCAACTATCGGCCAATCTCAGTACTTAGGTCTTTATCCAAAATACTCGAAAGAATTCTTAACAACAATTTGACAATTTTTTTTATCAAAAAATAAACTAATCGCAAGCAACCATTACGGTTTTCGCTCAGGAGTCTCCAAAGAAGACGCTGCCTCCGCTTTTACAAATGCCTTGGTTGATAAATTGGACAATCGCCTTAAATGTTATTGTGTCTTCCTATACTCCATTTACTATAGCATTAGACAGAAGTTAAAAAAGGCTCTTTTAGGTGCACACTTTGTAATAAAAATACAACTAACACTATTACAGTCAAGATTGATGTGGAGTTAAATATCATCAATTTAAATAACAGTTGTCACACTTAATTGCACTTATTTAACCTATCTACCTTCTGAAATTACAAGGCCTTCATTTAATATTATTTAGTTTTTACATAAAATAATGTCGTGTCAATGTTTAAAACCTAAAAGAAGCAGGGGCGGACAGTACCGGAAACGTTTTTCATGTCACTATAACTAGACCAAATCTAAAATGTTACCTATTCCCTTAATAAGTTGTGGCAGCACGTGTTTTTTAATTTTGTCGGATTATGATGTCATCTTTCCGTCAAATTGCATAAATAATCTGCAGTTGTCAATTGTCATTCGCTTGTGGATACTTGTGAATGCTACGCCTTTTCTCGTTGTTATTGCTGAATTTTCGTGGTTTAGTTGTTATTTGTTTCTGTTGTTATTGTTTTGTTATCGTTATAAGTGTTAGTTATGTGTTGTTCGTACAAAGCGGTACGTTTTGTTGAACTATGGACAGGGACGATCCTGGTGCAGGCCCGAGTGGCTTGCAAGCGCAACATATACGCTCTGAAACTGCTGGTAACGCTGATCAGTGTCAACAGCGTAAAAAACGTGGCCCCAACGTTGATCACGACGTTAAAATATTGTCTCCCAAGAAAAAGAGAACAAAGCAAACAACGCTTCGTGCTGCAGAAAAAAGAACATTCGTAAATATTTATAAACATGTTAAGGGGTCCAGCCTTATAGGACGCAGTTAATTAACAAAACTGCAGAAATTGCAGGTAAGGATCATAAAATTTTTTACCATAATAAATAAACGTATTTGAAAGTAACATGATTTGTGAGGTAATAACATACATTATTAATCTTATTTTATAGGCATATCTCGTGCAACAGTCTATAATGTACTGAAAGATTACAATACAGAAGGTCGCCTGCAATCACCCCCTCCTCGCCAACGGAAATACTCAAAATCTGACGATTATGATGATATAACGTTAAGTGTAATACTCATACAGAGAAAAATTCATTCTTTTTTCTTTGATAATGAGTTAACATACGTTGGACAAGATTCTGGAAGCTGTAAATAGTGATGAGTCTCTACCCGATTTTAAAAGAAGCACTTTTACAACATCATCAAGAAAAAAATTAAATTTTCTTACATTAAAAGAAGCAGAAAAAGTGCCCTAATTGATAAACAAGAGATTGTATTATGGAGAATGAAATATCTCCATGAAATTAAGAGATTAAGGATCGAAGGAAAAAAAATATTATTTAGATGAGACTTGGCTAAATGAAGGTACAGTGCTGCTAATATTTATAGTCTGAAAGAAGGTTACATAACTTGGTAGGCTATGTAAAGTCTCCTTTATGCAAAACAATACAGTGAAGTATTAATACTTCAACATAAGTCGATATAATATTGTATTTACATCTATAATTTTAATTATACATACAGGACACACGAAATGCAAGGTATGGCAAGACAATACTATTAAGTCAAAAGAAGCACACCGGGCAGGTTTATCATCTGGTTTAAAGAACCCAACTGGAAAAGGAAGATGGCTTATTATTTCTTTTGATAATTTCAAAAGAAATACATTTAAATCAAGAATTGATCAACGAGTGATCATTTTACTAATGATTTGGTAATGTGACATTACCAAATGATCACTCCGTTCTCTGTCACTGAAATCTGGTTAAGTCTTAATGCCTCCCCTCGGAGAAAGATATTTATGGTTGTAGATTAACCTGTTCAAGGACAGTAATGATGCAGTTAATTTCGGTTGCTACTTAAAAGTTAAAATCTATTTCCAGCGATCAAGTAATCTATGCCACCGGTACACAATTATTGATTTACTTTTATTTCATTTCACAGGATTATCGGATGGGTTTTTAATGAATGGTGAATTCATATTTGAAATCAAAAAGGGTGATGGAGACTACCATTCTGAAATGGATGCACACAATTTTGAAAAGTGGTTCAAATTAATATTGTCAAAAATCGAGAGTTGTGCAGTTATTGTTGAATAATGCACCATTTCATTCGAGGAAATTGGAGAAGCTGCCAACTACAGCCACACGAAAGGCAGATATTCAGTAGTGGCTAAAAAAAACAAAAATATTCCTTTTAAGGAAAAAGACCTCATCATCATAAATCTCATCTCACACATCTGTCTCTGGAAAATGTTTTCTTAGTTGGTATTTAGCTGGTGAAAATGTATTTTTGTTAATTCTCTGTCATTCTAAATTATTATAGTTAAAATTATGACTATTTTTACCACCCATGTCAATTAATTATTATCATTTGTGATGACTGATGGTAGCAGTGACTAAATTGTTAAGTGGTGTTTTGTGTTGTATTTGTTTGGTTGATTGAAAACATGGACATATTGTGATAAAGTTGTTTTTAATAAACTGATTGTTACTAATTTTTTTTTTCATTTCATGTACCTATCCAAGAATCGTGACGAGTAGATAGATAGAATACGCTTTATTGTATGCCATACATTGTGACTTACAAAAAAAACATATCCATTTTTATTAAAATTGTTTGAACTTGACTTGAAAATAAAAGGTTGTAGGGTGAATGAGACGAAATAAAGCTTTGTAGAGAACTTTACACAATATAATCACTCAGACCAATACAAATTACAGAAAATACTTAAAAGTTAACTTAATTCGAGTATGACAAAGAGACAGTGCAAAAATCGTGCCGCTTGCGAGCGTGATGCGAACCGGACTACCTGCCTCTCTGAGCAGGGTGCGGACGACCCCGCAACAAGGGGTGCGGGTGGCGCGGGCGCTTATGTGCGCATACTCATCATAAAAACTAATCTTCCTACATACTCCCCCTTTTGACCAACCGAGTGCCCCCACAGGTGGTCAAACGTCAACTATGACACGTTGCTTACGCGGCCTACCACGAGAACGTTTAGGAGCAACCGGCTGCGGAACCTCAGGGCATTCAGCATCTCGAGAATGATACCTCCTTAAGTCGCAAATGTGGTATTTGCCGATGACTTCGTCTGGTGAACCAGGGAACGTTAAGAGGTAAGTAGTCGGACTAACCTTCTTCTGCACCAAGTAAGGGCCATCCCTCTTAGGCATCAGCTTCGAGCTGACACCTTTAGAAGCATTACTGAGGACGTGCGACTTCATCAGGACAAGATCACCGACAGCCAGCTCGTCAGCCTTACGAGTCTTGTCTTTCGCAGCCTTACGAAGGTCCTGCTGATGTTCAATGCACTCCTTGCTGTTGCTGAGTGTCTCCGCAAGCTTCAACAGATACGGCGTAATCTGTGGGACATAGTTTTCAGCCTCTATGACAGCACGAAGATCGGTTTGTACTGCAATAGGTGAGCGGAGTTCACGAGCAAATGTTAAGTAAGCAGGTGTCTGTTGAGTTGCCTTAGTCAGTGATGTGTTCAACGCAAAGCGGATGAACGGTAGAACTTCTGGCCACTGCTGATGGTGTCCTTCTACCAAGATCGCCAACTGAGTCTTGAGGTCGCGATTTTTACGCTCGACTGGGTTGGCCTCTGGATGGTAGAGAGGCACAAGGCTCTGCTTTACACCAAGCGTGAACATTGCATGTTGCATGACATCGGCAACAAACTGTACACCGTTATCGGAAATGAGACGCCGAGGAACACCGAAACGTAAGAAAACCTCCTCAATTAATATTTTTGCGCATGCGTCAGCTGTGGCTTCGGAGAGGGCGAACAGCTCGACCCATTTGCTAGCTGTGTCTTCAACGATCAAAACCCACCTTTCCCCATTAGCTCCTTTGGGAAGTGGCCCAAAGAGATCGACAGCCAAGACTTCGAAACGCTGAGCGGGAACTGGAGTCTGTAGCAGTCCCGCAGGTTTCTCATTGGAAGCTTTGTAGCGCTGGCATTCGATGCAGGTCTTCAGGTACTCTGCTACGTAACGTCGCATACCGGGAAAGTAAAATCTCTGACTTATACGGTGCAGGGTTCTGTCTAAGCCGCCGTGACCTGAAGTAGCAGAGTCGTGACACTCAACCAGTACCTGTTTTCGTCGGTTTTCAGGGATAACGAGCTGCGGTTCTTCAGTCTCCGCCTCAGTATAACGGTATAGTACACCTCTGCATGTATGATATCCTCTCTCCGACCAACGGGTAAGTTCTAAGTCGTCCTTGCCTTCCAGAGCCTTAATGATCTTCGCCACTTCGGGGTCTGCGAGCTGGTCTTCACGAAGAGGAGCAGCATCCCAGTGCGGCGGGTCGACAAACACCGTGCTGACTCCACAGGAATCACGAGCCTCCTCCTCACCCGGCGGACGACTGAGTGAATCAGCAACGACATTCGTTTTCCCTGGAGTGTAGTCAACTTGCAGATCAAAGGACTGGAGTTTCATAGCCCACCGTACGAGACGACCGGCAGGTGACTTCAAGGTGAGTAGCCATTTTAGGGGCTGATGGTCGCTGCCGATACGTACGGGGTGGCCATCGACGTACCCACGATACTTCTCGACTGCCCAGACAACTGCCAACGCCTCGCGCTCGGTGGTGGAGTAGTTCCGCTCCGCCGAGGTAAGCAGGCGACTGGCATACGCAATGGGTCTCTCTGTACGCGGTGACTCCCCCTGTAGTAGAGCTGCACCCAGTGCGTAGTTGCTAGCATCAGTCCTGAGAATGAATGGCACATTATAATTTGGCTGAATAAGAATCGGAGGTGAGGTAAGCAATCCTTTTAGGTCTTTAAATGCCTTAGCCTGTTCTTCGCCCCACAACCAGGACTGATCCTTGCGCGTTAGCATAGTCAGTGGTTGCGCAACTTGGGAGAAGTTTGGCATAAATTTCCGGAACCATGAGCAACTCTGCAGAAAGGATTTTAGATGCTTAACATTAGCTGGTTCCTTCATATCTAATATCGCAGAAATCTTATCTGGGTCTGGGGTCACTCCTTCAGAGGTGATAATATGTCCCAGGTATTTCACACTCTCTCGAGCAAATGTGCACTTATCGCGATTTGCGTGGAGGTTAAAGACACGTAAGCGGTCGAATACCGCACGTAAGTCCTGAATATGCTGGTGAAATGATCCGGATATCAATATCAAGTCATCGATATACCCAAGGAGGGTCACCCCCTTAAGTGAAGATGCAGATCGAAATCGGTCTATTAAACGTTGAAAGGTTGCGGGCGCATTCCGCAGACCAAACGGCATGCGTGTAAATTTATGAAGCCCAAACGGAGAAACGAATGCAGTCTTATCCTGGTCTTCAGGTCTTACACTGACCTGCCAGTAACCAGATCGAAGGTCAATCGTGCTCATAAAACAGCTCTTACCAGTGTACTGAAGAAGGTCATCGATCACCGGCAGCGGGTACGAGTCACTCTTAGTGATGGCGTTCAGCTTGCGATAGTCGACGCAAAACCGGTAAGTACCATCCTTCTTCGGTACCAGAAGAGCTGGTGCTGCCCACGGAGATTCACACTCCGTGATGATACCTTCGCGTAGCATCTTCTCTATCTCCGCCTCCATGATGGCTTTCTTAGCGGGCGTGAGTCGATACGGTGGCACTGCAATCGGCGGATGATCACCGCAATCGATACGATGCTGAGCGAATGATGTAGGTTCTCCCCCTTCTGCGAAGATATCTCTATACTCCTGGAGCACCTGAGTGAGACAATTCTTCTCTGAAGATGACAGCATCGAACCCTCATTACTACGTAAGACATCCGCGGAAGCGCATCCTACGACGTCACGTGAGGTTTCACACCGCAAGGGGTGAATGTCCTGAGGTCGATCATCTGTGAACCAAGTATTGTTCGCCATATTGATAACGATACCGACTTTACGCAAGAAATCAATACCGAGCAACGTGTCATTATTTACTGAATCTGGAAAAATAACAAAAGTGATGGGTACTGCCGACCCCCTAAATAATACGTCAACATCCGCGAGTAAAACTTTAAGGTCCCGCATTATACCGTCGGCTAATTTTACCGACATAAAACAACTACGAAACGAATAGTTTTGTTTACGAAGTAGTGCGTAAAGTCTCGAACCGGCTACACTACGCTTGGCAGCCGTATCAACTAAACCCGTACCACGAAAACCACCTATCTCAATATCGAGTATTGGGCGACCGTTGGTACATATGTTGGACGCGGGCAGGTTACCTACTCGACTCGGCAATGCATCACATTCGCTAACACACTTACATAAATGACACGATTGAGACACGTTACATATATTGTTTTCATGCACAACATTACAGCTATCAGAGTCTAACATGTTAATATCAAGAACAGAAAATGATTCCTTAGTACTATTAACAGAACATTTAGGACAATTAGTTCGTATTACACCGTTAGCTCCACAACCATAACACTTCACTGAACTTTTATCGGTCTTTTCTTTAATATTTTTACAAGAGTCGCGAGTGTGTCCGACTTTACGGCAATAAACACAAAATAGTCGTTTACCTTTTTCACCCGTATTGTTATTGTTTACCACAGTCGGCGGGGGCGGAGCACTACTTGTAGCGCTCGACGACCCATTAGGTATATCCACAGGAGCGCTCGGCGCACACGTCGCGGAGGCCGAAGGGGCGCGCGCGAGCGGCGCAGGCCGGGGCTGCGGTGACGGCGTGTGTCGCACATGCGCGCTAGCGGCGCGGCCACGCGCTTCGTTTGACACTTCGGACAGCGACTCTTCTATGTTTCGCGCCTTCTCAACCAACATGTCCAGGTTGATAACGGATTCACGGGTTAAACGTTTCCTTATACGTCTATGTAGTAACCCGTAAATCATGTCGACTTCCATATCATTTTCCACGATGTATGGCAGCTTGGCGATAAGCGAGCGAAGGCGAGCAACAAAGACCTCTGTGCGTTCTTCTGTTTGTTCCGCGGCAAATATATCGCGGAATAGCTTGTGCGGTGGTCGGGAAACACCGTACATGGCGCGTAATCTTTGCAGCGCGTCTTTCCATGACGACACTGATGATTTAACACCGCGAAACCACACAGCTGCTTCCCCTTCTAGAAGCATGGGTAGGCCGCGAAGTGCATGTTCGTCGCTGATCGATGTACACTCCTTGTATATCTCGATAGAATCGACGAATGCTTCGAAGGCCTCTGAGTCACGGCATGATCCACTAAATCTCGCCGTACAGCGCGCGAAGTTTCCTTGTTTTGTTGGTGCAGGCGATGGAGACGGTGAGGCTACGACGTTGTTGGCCGACGTTGCCAGCAGGCTCTGAACCAGTTGACGGTTCGATTCCGCTTGAGCCTTGGCGAACGCCTCCAGGAACGACGAAAGTGTCCCTTCCGAAAGCGGCACGGGCGTCAGAGACGCCGGTGCGCCACTCGTGGTGTCGTCATCGTTGCCTCTACTTTTGCGGCGAGGCATTATTGTAACAGTCAACTAAACACGAGGATTTTGTTAGGTACGATGTGCACTAGAGTTCGTAGCGTCCACTGAGAAAACCGTTACTTTGTAAGTATGTACTTGAGTTCGCGTCGCGTAGGTTACGTACGCGTGCCGCGTTGGAGCGCCAGTTTGTAGGGTGAATGAGACGAAATAAAGCTTTGTAGAGAACTTTACACAATATAATCACTCAGACCAATACAAATTACAGAAAATACTTAAAAGTTAACTTAATTCGAGTATGACAAAGAGACAGTGCAAAAATCGTGCCGCTTGCGAGCGTGATGCGAACCGGACTACCTGCCTCTCTGAGCAGGGTGCGGACGACCCCGCAACAAGGGGTGCGGGTGGCGCGGGCGCTTATGTGCGCATACTCATCATAAAAACTAATCTTCCTACAAGGTTTCGTACTCCTGCTTCTGCGAGCCTCTTTTGTCTAATGTTATAATAAATGGAGTATAGCTAGTATTAAATATTTAGGGGTTTATATCGACGAGACGTTGGATTGGCGCGTTCATACGGATAGTCTATACTCCCGGCTTCGAAAACGAATGTACTTATTGAAGGAACTCAGACATTCGGCTGACATTGATACAGCTTCCTTTGTATATCGTTCCCTGTGTGAATCGATAATAACTTACTGCATACTAGTGTGTATTAGTACGGGACTTTCAAAACCGTGATGCTTAAGGTGTAACGAGCTCGGCGGGCGGTTCTCAAAGACATGCATTTCCGTAAAAGGGACTACCCCACAGCCTAGCTGTACTCCGATGCTCAGGTACTTACGGTGATACAACTTTATATCCTCAGCGCTGTCCTGCGCAATCATTCCATGATGCCACTTGATAAAAACCTTACCTGTCGACGAATTGGCTTTCTTGTTTGTAAATCCGTCCAGTGTCGTTCTGCACTGGCTCGACGTCACTATCGTGCCCAAAGCTCCCAAATTTTATTACAATAGGGTCAACAAGAACCTCGCAATTTACAGACTTACTGTGCATAAAGTCAAGCAGAGCCTTAGGCCATGGTTATTGTCCCTCAGCTACGAAGAAACAGAGCAAATCCTTCCATTAGCACAATACACGTAGACACATTATCAGATACGTGCACACACAAATACACAGGCACAAACACACTCGCGCCTGAGCCGCCTCACTTTGAATTTTATTTCCTTTATTTAACAGTTTTCTTATTATTTACATTTTTAAATATTTTTATAAAATAAATTAAAAAACAAAAACATTTAAAAATATAAAAAATAGAGGCCCACCGGTATCGGGAACAGGGTCCAAGCTACCGGCGGTCAGGGCTCCAGAGAGAGGAACCTCCTAACTATACGAGCCGTGTCCAGCAGTACTGCTTTCTGGATCAGGCCCTTGACCCAGCTGCCTAACGAGAGCCTTCTAAGATGTTGGTCGAGGCTCGTGGCTATTAAGCCATTGGCTGACACGACTATCGGTACAATGATCGCTGTGTCCACATCCCACATGTCGACAACCTCGCGAGCCAAGTCAAGATACTTGATTTGTTTATCTTTCTCGGCTTTCACGAGGTTCCCGTCATGCGGGACAGTTATGTCAACAATCATTGCACGCCTCTCGATTCGGTCCACCACCACTATATCAGGCTTGTTAGCGATAATAGTCCTGTCAGTGATGATGGACCGATCCCAGTACAATGTGATATTGCCATTTTCGAGAACTGGGTCGGGCACATACCTGTAGTACGGTACCTCCGATGCCACAAGAGTGTATTTCAGAGCAAGTTGCTGGTGGATGATCCTGGCTACAAGATTGTGTCTATGCAAATACTCTTCGTTAGCTAGACGAGAACATCCAGAGATAATGTGGCGGATCGATTCACCCGGGCGGTGACATGCCCGACAGATGTCAACCGTGCCATCCTTCACAATAAATCTCCGGTAGTTATTCGTCATGATAACTTCGTCCATAATTGCACAGACAAAACCTTCGGTTTCCCCAAAGAGGTCACCGAAACGCAGCCAGGCTACGGACGCTGCTTGGTCTACATCAGACCCATGTAGGGCCCGGAAAAAGCGTCCGTGAAGCTCCTTACTCTGCCATACTTCCCTACGGTCGTTAGTTTCAAGCACTACAGGCTTGCGCCAGTTCTCATTCGCCATGGAGAGCGGGGTGAGTCCCTTGTCCACTGCTACTACATCTCGATGCATACCTACGTCGGTGTGTAGAAAATATTCCCTGAGATTGCATATCTCGCGGTTGTGGAGGTTTTTGGCATTTAAAAAGCCTCGGCCTCCACACTTCCGCGGGATATACAATCTCATGACTGACGATCGTGGGTGATGCATTCGATTTGCAGTCAGCAGTGTACGGACCCGCCTATCCAGGGCGTCGAGTTCCGTTTGAGTCCATTTGAGTACGCCGAAAGAGTACATCAATACCGGCATGACCCAACCGTTGAAGGCGCGCACCTTGTTTCCGCCTGAAAGAAGGCTATTGAATACCTTTTTCAAGCGGCCAAAGAAGCGTTCCCTCAACGATTGCTTCATGTCAGTAGTGCTGATACTGAATTTTATTTTATTATTAGTTTGAATGTTTACTTTAGTTTTAATTTTACCCTGTTAATTTTCATAAGAATAAGCTGTAATTCCTCCCAGGAAGAGGGCAGTGGCTCCTGTAACACAGGTCAATCACCTAGCGCAGGAGTCAGGGAAACCATGTATTTGTAAGTTTCCATATGTAAATAAAGTTGTTATTATTATTTATTTACAAAAAAGTCCGCAAGAGAATATATCTAAATATCATAGTTAAATCACAATAGCTTTTGTGTTCTAAAATTAAATCGATCGCGGCGGTAGAATCAAAAGTTGGTTACATTCGTATCGTAGTTATTTGAATACTAGCTATCCCACGCGGCTTCGCTCCCGTCAACTGGCTACGTACCTACCCTACACCTACCCTACACCTACCCTACACCTACCCTACACCTACCCTACACCTACCCTACACCTACCCTACACCTACCCTACACCTACCCTACACCTACCCTACACCTACCCTACACCTACCCTACACCTACCCTACACCTACCCTACACCTACCCTACACCTACCCTACACCTACCCTACACCTACCCTACACCTACCCTACACCTACCCTACACCTACCCTACACCTACCCTACACCTACCCTACACCTACCCTACACCTACCCTACACCTACCCTACACCTACCCTACACCTACCCTACACCTACCCCAGCGCATGCAACAAAAGCTCTCAAAAAGTTATATTTTTGCCCGTTTTTGCAACATTTTTCATTTATGCTCGGCTCCTATTGGTTGTAGCGTGATGTTATATAGCCTATAACCTTCCTCGATAAATGGACTATCCAACACAAAAAGAATTTTTCAATTCCAACCAGTAGTTCCTGAGATTAGCGCGTTCAAACAAGTATAGATGAATTAATATTCTTATTCAAATAAATAGTTTAACAAATTGGTAGGCAGGGTAGGGTAGGTAGGTTGGTAGGTAAGGTATGATAGGTAGGTAATGTAGGGTAGAGTAGGGTAGTTATGTAGCCAGTTGACGGGAACGAAGCGACGAGGGACAGCTAGTTTTTTAAAAAGTTGTCTCAACTGACCAAAATTTTTATCGGGGTTTTTTTATTGAGATTTGATTATGACTTGGAGAAAACATTTCGTATACCTTTCCGTTACATCCTGTATATGATAAATGAGATCACAGTAATATTATAAAGGCGAAAGTCTGTGAGTGTGTTTGTATGTTTGTTACCTCTTCACACTCAAACGGCTTGACGGATCTGGATAAAATTTAGCACTGAGATAGAATATAGTCAGGAATAGCACATAGGATACTTTTTATCCCGGGAATATGTTCCCTCAGGATGATTGTCGACTATCACGCGGGCGAAGCCGCTGACAGAAGCTAGTATATATAAATGCGAAAGTACAGTCACAAATAATATAATACTGGTACAGTACTCCCCAATATTTTTGTTGGTCGGTCTAAAGATTACTACAATGGCTGCGCAGTAGCAAATCTCATACGCAAACAGCAGCACGCCGTGCCATGCGCATCGGCAAGCCTATGTGCAGTCCGGCCAACAAGATTGGAGAATACTGGTAACTCCCTCTATCTGATTCTTACCTTCACCCTAGTTGCGTAAGTGAATTCGGCAAAGGATAAGTATAGGTAAGAGTGACGACATCATAAAAATAAAGGCTTTCGTATCGCGTAATACACTCGAGAGAGTGGTCATGGAAAGGATATGTAAATTCAACTCATAGGGTTGTATTTTTTCCTACTCCTCCATTATTCTATTCTGATTAATTTCGTTGCGGGATCCAAGAAAAAAAAGCTGTCTATCAAGACAGTTAAATTCATTATCCGGGACTTCGTCGAGCTTCATTGCCTCGGCGCTTTTCTGGTGGTCGTCACTGTTGATCCTGGCTTTCAGGAGTTGCAGTGGTTAGGGAATAGTCCGGTGGGATTGTCATAGGGTAAAGGACGTACCCTTTCTAAATTATTTACGCAATACCGAAAACATCTTAACGAAATGTGTCATACTCTTTCATGGAATTGTTCCCTTTGCCCTGCCGAATTCACTTACGAAATTAGGCTGCAGGTTACCTTTCACGTTTTAACGGCTGAAAGGATTTAAATAAAACTTGGAGTACGCGGGCAAAGCCTCCGGCAGAAGAATTCCTTAAAGTAAAGTATAATCAGTCGAAATTAAAAGTTATGTTTCTTTTTTACAGATAGTAACATCGTCCGCTATGTATTTGACAATTCTGGTGCAGTTTGATAAGAAATGAAGTCTCAGTTAATACTTATAAGCGCAAATATATTATTTTTCACATATAAATCCGTATTTATTATACCTTATACCAGCATCATCATCATTTCAGCCGAAAGACGTTCACTGCTGGACATAGGCACACACATACTAGGTAAGTGTCTCAGCATCACCCAAAGGTAGACTGGTAATTTTTTACCATTCTACCTGCCTAAGGCATTAAGTCCGCCTCTGTAAGTTTGTGTTCATGAAGTATTAAATAATTAAATAGGCCTTCCGCAAGCGTCACCACACTGATCGGACCGGTGTGTTTCACTGCCACCGGATTCCCACAGCCTTGACCAGCAGCCTAATTGCGTAAGTGAATACGGCAGAGCAAAAGGCATGACTCCAAAGAGTATGACAAATTCTCTTTTAATTGCCAAAAAATTATTGGACGCTTTCATGGGCTGGAAGTATTCCCTAAGACTACATACCTCGCGGTTGTGCAGGGTCTTAAGCATTTAAAAAGCCACGACCTCCGCACTTCCGCGGGATATACAGTCTCTTAACCGATGACCGTGGGTGATGCATATACGATTTGCGGTAAGCAGCGTGCGGACCCTCCTATCCAGGGCGTCAAGTTCTGTCTGAGTCCATTTGAGTATGCCGAAAGAGTACATCAACACCGGCATGACCCAGCCGTTGAAGGCGCGCACCTTGTTTCCGCCTGATAAAAGACTATTTAGTACTTTATTCAAGCGGCCAAAGAAGCGTTCCTTCAACGACTGTTTCACGTCACTAGCATTGTTTTTTTTGCAGGTCATCTCACCATAGAGGGAGGCCTACCAACGCTACATTTTCCAGTAGGTACGCGGTCGCCACTCCAGAAATTTTCTTCCTACTGCCACTTAAGATTGGCATTCTTCGGGTTATATCGGTAACCCTGGTCCTCTTGCGGATGTCTCATAGATTTCAGTCGTCGGAACACCACCCACGACGAGTGCAAGTCGAACATTCAAATGCTGGAAGAGGCAGTCATGTGAGTCATGACTGCTTTGAACTAGTTGGCCCCATCAAGAGACCAAACGCCGGAATATGCTACCCATAGAAATACAACATCAAATCGATGAAAGAAATCGCCTCAAAAGATTACACCGTATACACCCTGGCAATCAAGACCACGCGTGTGCGTACTGGCAAGCCAAATGGCACATGTCTCGCACAACAGTACCTGGAGATGATCTGGGCTAGAATCATTGAAGACTCGAGAGCTAAGATGTGAAGAATCCAACACGCTATGAAGCGCCTTGTTGCCCTGACAACCGGTCATCACGGGCTTTAATTCGGAACTAGAAATAATCGATAGCCTCGTAAACGCAGACATAGTAAACGAAGCATCAATCAAATGTACTCTGTGGCACCAATAGCCGAACAAGACCAGGGGACAGCATACACAGATTGCATACATCTGCAACATTATTTCGGCCCATCACACTGCTTAACATCATGGGCAAACTGTACTAACGCATCATGCACAATTTGAATCTGTCGACGAATCTATCCTTGAAGGCAGTCTCCGAATGGGGCGATGCCAATCTGGTCAGGTTCAATGCTGCTAAGACCCAGGCGTGTCTTTTTTCCGCTAAAAGGAGCCAGTTCCACCTGGCTCCTTCTTGCCGAGGTGTGACCTTGCCGATAGCGGACCGACTTGTGCTTCTTGGCGTTACGTTGATATCGACTCTCAATTTTGCTCCATTCATTGTGGCAAAAGCTCAGCAGGCTGCCAAAAGTGTTGGGGATCCTTGATGAGACGGTACTTACCCCAGAGCAGTTGCTCAACTTGTATCAAGCGCAAGTTAGATCATGCATGGTAGATCCGTCCCAGAGATGAGAGAAGTACTCCACTGCTCTCATCTCTGGGATGGTTCTACTAAATACCAACTGGATGCACTCGAGTCGATCGAAAAACGGGCCAAGAAGCTTATCGGCAATGAGATACTGGTTGAGTATTGGTTCCAGAGCCTTGAACATCGGCGCCGAGTTGCCAGCCTGTGGGTTTTTTTATCGGTTACATTTCGGGGAGTGTGCGGTGGAAATTGCATGAACTGATTCCTCCAAGCCCGTTCCCGACTACAAGATGTACGGCGATGCGTCATCGGTACATGGTGGACATCACACCCATACGCACCTTACGTTTTGGGAATACTTTTATTATGCGCACAGCAAAAGACTGGATTATCCTGCCGGGGTCTGTATTTCCCGATAGCTACAACCTGGGAGTCTTTAAGACAAGAGTGAATAGGTTTCTTCTAGGCAAGCGTGCTTCATCGTCGACCACATCATCGCTTACCATCAGGTGAGATAGTGGTCAAGCGCAAGCCTATTATTAATAAAAAATATAAAAATGGCGTCGCGTCGCGTCGGGTTTTAATTTAATAGTATGTTTCACAGATAAACTTATATATACGGACAGTATGTCTCGCCTTTAAAAGAATACAGCTAGGTTATCTGGGTATAAATATAACCATGGGGTTCCGTGGGGTGGGGATGGTACAAGGGTGTAGAAAAACCACCCCCCTCCCCTCCGCACCCTCTCCGTGCCAAAAATCAACGGCCATAATGGAAATTTTATCCAATTAAATATTACTCTGTAAATAAGTAATAGGTGGTGCTTGCAAAGGCAAGTTTGGCGCCCCCTCGTTCCTCGGTCCTTGGCGTCTTTGTAGCCTGTGGGTAAATTAGGCCCTAGGCATAACCCTCTTCCTACGCTACTTTCCCCAGAATCTTACGCTCCGTTAGCATTGATAAAGAAGAATCCTTACCTATCTGACGCAAGTATTGGACCGCGGTTTCGCCTCATATAATCAATACCCTTTGCAGACTGGAAACAATTTATTTATGGCCGAGCTAAGTTTACAACTAACAATGGCGCTAGTTTATTTTTAACAAATAGTGTTGCAAGAAAAGAAAATAAATGTTTGTTGGATTATAAAAATAGGAGTTCCCAGGTGTAAAAAAAAACCTTGAAATGTGGGAAACTTAAATACCACCGAATACTTCAACATTTTGGTCACGGTACTTCACACATACAAATACTACGCAAATTTAAAACTTCACAACTTTTTACATTTTGAAATGGTCCCACATACTTATTTTGCATAATATTTTAAACGATGTTTTTGCCATAGGGACTTAGCTCAGCTGTTTTTTTTCCACTTGTTGCTTTTTACCATTATTGCATCGAATGTCGCGAGTGTAAAAAATGTCGTGATGACGCGGATTATTGTTATTATTGTTATTTTGGTCACATAACACATTAATTATACTCACAATAAGATTATGAGGTCGGTCGCTTTGTTAGTTTAATGGTATTTCTTTTGGAAATCTATATTCCATTAACAGGCTGGTTATTAGTATTCCAAAGAGAAATTAATATAATTATTCTCCGTACTTGTCTTTTTTATTATGATGATTAAAATAATAATAGAATGTCAAGCTTGTGATGAGCTGATGTTGAGGTTAATTTTTTGTTTCCAATGTTTTATTTGCTCACTATCGAATAGCTATTTAGCAACCAGAACAAATATTTACAATTTGTTAAAATCTGCTTACAGCTTAATAATATGCAATAGAGAGTAACCTGTTTTATTTTGTTGCGTGTGGGAGTTTTAAATTTTTACTCTGACAACCGGTGAATCTAACAAATTTCAATTTCTTTTTGAAGCAGCTAGTAGTGCAGCTTTTTCGTGGTTAGTATTCAATTTCCGAATAATAAAATATCATTCAATTGTACACAAATAATTAATAGTTTATCTCTAACTTTTCAGTGTTCTTTCTCTAGCAAGTTACTTCAAAAAAGGAAATTACAAAATGGTAAGTTGTTATGTACCTACTACAGGAAAATTACTAGGTAATACCTGAGATAGTTTATTTTCAACTGGAATTACAGGATAAATGTGTGTAAAATATATTTTTTTATTATTAATTGATCTACCAAACTGAGTTTGTTATGATTAAGTAGGCGCCGGATGCCGGCATGCGGTGTAGCCATTTTGAGTTACTGTAATGGCTGGCGGCCGCCATGTCACAGATAGAACTAGAATCAATTTATAGATTGCATGCTCATTGCTCGTGAAAAATAAGTCGACCCAGTGCATCTAGAGTTCAGTCAAGTGAGATTTTCCGGTTTGCATCCAATTTCAAGGAATCTGAAACAGATTTTCGTGTAGCAAATTAGTTGAAAATTCTTGTAGGATTCTTGTGGGAGTGGTGAACTAGGTAGTGATTTATCGATATCTAACGATCTTAGGATAAATTACTATGTATGTCCTTAGACATCAGGTAAGTTTTCATTATTTTGACTCTGGTTATCCAGGCATAGGTCAGTTCACAATTTGTTGCAAATTTGCAATGTGTCGAGTATTTTCCGTACCTAACTTGACAGCTAATTGGGCTGCTAATAATTGCAGGTAGTGATGATTTTTTATTGTTGTTGAAATAGATGGACGGCAACGTAGTGCATCCGCACCCAGGAGTGGTCCCGGGCGGCATCCCTGGCGTGGTGCACGGTATGGCGGTGCATGGCGCTGGGCCAGACGGCGAGCACGCCCCGCACGGCCCGCGTCGTCGCTACCAGAACCGGCCCAAGCCCCCCAACAACCTGGAACGCTTGCCCCTTGATGAAGCAGCTAAGAGAGTAAGTATCTTACACTACCTACCCTCATATTTATACTATGATTGATTCACACTCAATCATTATTGTACCGCAGATAACATAACACTATCATCAAGAGGAAACCAAACATTTTTTATTTAGTAAATATTTTAATTCTTTGTTACCATGCATTGGAATTACATACTTAAAATTACTCCTTTTTCACTTGGGGTAGGCAGAAATTACAGAATGCCACATGTAATAATTGTATAATCCTCGCTCAAACTTCTTGGCGGCCCTGAATTTGGATTACCCCATGCGCGAGGCACGAAACTGTGCTGTTTTTGTATGAGATTTACTACTGCGCAGCCATTGTAGCCAACTTGAGGACTATAGAGGCTGATGTCCACAACTCCACATCAAAGCGTATAGATGGGATAAATAGATTGTTCAATCCACCCCAGTTCTTCAAGGAAAGCCAGCAGCATTCTGGTATTACTATTGCACAGAACGTACCTGGGTTTCTGAAGTACTTTGCTGTTTCCAGCTATAACCAGGCAGTTTAGGAGCAGATGAGCTGCTGTTTCATCCTCCTCCATACAGGCTGTGCAGAATGAGTTGCCTGTAACTCCTATGATAAAGAGGTGCTTGTTAAAGGTCTGGTAGCCAGTTGATACAGCTGTGAAAATATACATCTGTAGTTTAGTCAGTTGTAGGGCCTGTTTGTGAAGTGACATTCAATAACGGGAAATGACTCCTTGGCCTGCCTACTCTCACTCATAGTTTCTGGTGTTGGTCTTTGGTATGTTGCCTTACCAGATTGCATGGGCATCTGAACAAGAGTGGTACAATTGCTTCAGGCCCCGCCTCTGACATACTCTAGCTCCTTCTGACGAGATCAACCATTGCGTTATTGTCTCTGGAACTCTGAGAATTAATGACATACAGCAAACTTAAGGAAGGAGATAATTTTTGACGAAAAACCTATTTTTCTTAGGGTACCGCCCGATTAATCCTTAACTGATAAATTGTTCAAAATTAAGGCCATTGTTTTGATTGTACTGCATTCAGCACAATATTATTGATTCCACTTAGAATATTCTACAATGGTCGTCATTAATTTTGTATTATACCTACCTGACTTTGTAGATTTCGTTTTTCTACCTACTACCCACAAGAAATTTTTACTTTCCTTAAGTTTGCAGTGTGTCATTACTACCCAGAATTTAATCCTTATTAGCAACACTATGAGATGACGTGTGTGATTTATTTCACCCGACTGCTGAAGGAGGGTAATGTGTTTATCAGTCTATATATGTATGTATGTATGTTTGTTCCTATGTGGCGTTCCAAACGCGTTGATCGATTTTAATGATTCATACGTCAATCGATTTTTCCTAACCCTGCGAGTGTCACTGGTTGCATTAAAATTGGAAAATAGAAAAATGCCAAAAATTTAACTAAAAAGTTGTAAATAAAAAAAAAAAACATCATCAAAAAAACCGACTGCTTAAAAAGCGAACTCAAAAGACGTAAACAAGATGAAAATCATGCTGTGCTGTCGGAGGATACATCTGGTTTTGGTCACCCAGCTCGCGAATATGTATCTGGTTCCTGTCTGTAAAAAGCCCACTTGAAAACTCACCATGTATAAAAGAACAGCGTATTTTAGTAAGACGCCATAACAGCCCGAATCACTTAACACCTTCAATGCCACTCGTGAGACATTGGAAAATGTTTTGTTTGAGGTGTCAGAGTGGCATGTCATGCCACTCTGACACCGCAGCAGAACCAGTTTGAGAATATTATGTAAAAATTACAGGATAAAATGTAGATAATGTCTATATTTTTGTAGCTTAATATCAAAAATTGTATATTGTTAGTTTCTTGGAAAATATCAATTCAAAGTGCTGTTAGTTTCTTGGAAAATATCAATTCGAAGGGTCATGCTACAGCGCATACTCCCCAGCAGAACCACTTTAAAACAAATGTATATTTATTGTATGTCAAGATAACATGACAAAAATGTAGGTAAATGTATTCTTTTTTTACACTTATGTAGGTACCTATTTAGATCACCAAAAAAAAAAGTAAAATGTAATAGAGTGGCATTGAAGCTGGGTATTAGATAAAAGCTATAGTCTAGCCATTTTGAAGATACAATGATTACTTGAGAACAATATATCACGGGAAATTTAATTACAATGATTACTAACAAAGTGAAACAGCTGTTTTTTTAAGGCTACCCTCTACGCTTTGATATATAATGTTCTGACATCGATTTATCTGAGTGAGTACAGATGTAAGATAGTTTGAGAACATAAAATTCCAAGGTCTAGAAGATTAGATAAGAGCAAACCTAAAATATCTTTTTTTTTATCCCTGCTGTCAGCTGTCAGTGTTTTGTTTGTAAATGTTGTACCTTCATCTTGGCCAGAGTATAGAATTTTGGGCTGAAATTGTAGTGTAAAATGAGTACTAACTTTTCTTTACGAAAATCAACCGTTATAGGTAATTGAGTGATCCTTAACTTCCATGGTTATGAAATGAATGCCAGGGAAGGAAATGCCCAAGCGCACTCAGCTTGGAAAACCCTGTTTGTGGACCCGCAATGGTGTGGTTAGTATACTCTGGCCAACATGAAGGTACAATATTTACTAACAAAGTACTGACAGCAGGGGAGAAAAATATTTTTATCGTTAGGTTCACTCTAATCTAGACCTTGGTATTTTATGTTCTCAAACTATCTTTCATCTGTACTAACTCAGCTAAATCAATGTACAACACACTACATTCTATATCAAAGCATGTTTTTAAAAATATCGACAAGTTCACTAAAGTAGAAGATACGCACAACGTAAACACTCGCCATAAAAAGAGGTTATGCGCTCCATCCTCAAGAATCAAAATGTTAAGTGATAGTCCATATTATATGGCAATTAAAATATATAATAAGTTGCCCAACACATTTAAAACTGAAAAATCAGTAATAATTTTCCAAAAAAGGCTAAAACTATACCTAATCCAAAAGTGTTTCTACTCAGTAAAAGAATATTTAGAGTCTAGCTTAAAATGGCGAATTTATCTCAAGTGGCGATCTGTCCTATACAAACAATAAGATTTAGTCTATTTAGTCAAAATTATAATTAAAATTTGTACTAGGTACCTGTAAAAGATGACATTAATATTGCTGATTATTTGTATTAGATTCACTATTTTTGACATAACTATATTTTTCTCAATTTAATTATAATAATGTTAAATAAAATAATGATTTAATAATAAAATTAAATGCATGCTAATTTTGGATGATAAGGACAGTAGAATGATAATTGCAATGCTTGTAAAAGGCTGCTAAGTCTTGCACTCATATAACAAAACACCAACTATACACTTAGTTCGCAATAAACGTTTTGACTTTGACTTTGACTTTGACTTAGGATATCCCAAAAAAACAGCTGTTTTACTTTGTTGGTAATCATTGTATCTTAAAAATGGCTGGAGTATAGATTTTGCAATCCTCCCTAGAAGATACCCATTCTAGTAGATATCATGAATAATGAAAACACTCTTGTTTTAGGAAATGGAATCACTTCCATTGAAGACTCCAGTGTCAGTGCTACAAGAACTGCTGGCACGTCGTGGAACTGTTCCTAAATACGAGCTGGTACAGATAGAGGGCATGATACACGAGCCCACCTTCCGCTACCGAGTGACAGTTGCTGATCTTGTTGGTAAGTACCTGCTAGTGCGCACTGAACTGTGTGTTCATTCACGACCATGTAATAACAGATGTAATTACAGCTATGGGTACTGGACGCTCCAAGAAGGAAGCTAAGCACTCGGCAGCTAAAGCATTGCTTGACAAATTGACCGGAGCAGCGCCCGCTGATCAGTCTACTAATGGCAATGTGCCTGAGACGTAAGTGCAGTATTAAACAATCTTAATAAGATTTTATTCATAAATATTCAATGTTTATAAATAACTCCTTTGTTTACAGTGGAACTGTGGTATCGTCATTTGAAGATAAATTGATGGGAAATCCTGTTGGCTGGCTGCAAGAACTTTGCATGTCTCGATTCTGGCCACCGCCATCTTACCATGCTGAAAATGATGACAACGTCAATAGGCGTAAGTAACATTCCTTTTTTGCGTCAATTGCAACATTACACATTAACTTATTTTTTTTCTAAAAGATCCGTATTTTTTTCAAGGTTTGCCCCATGAGCGCCAATTTACCATCGTGTGCACTCTGCTGAAGCGCCGTGAAGTTGGAACTGGCAAGTCTAAGAAGCTTGCTAAGCGCCAGGCTGCTTACAAGATGTGGCAGGCTCTGCAGGACAACCCCCCAGAATCATTCCAACCTGAGGAAGAGGTATATTGCATTTAATTTTAATAATTTTCATTATTGAAACCAATTGTTAGACCTGATATTACAATTCTCATACCATCTAGTCATGCAATACTAATTGAAATGTTGTTACTTCATTAATTTAATTCAATATCTAATTGGCAAGTATTGTTTCCAATCATTTTAGCTTCATAAACTAAATATCCCCAATAGTCACTGTTACATTATAATGATTACTGAGACTTGTAATTATAATTTTTATATTTACCTGAAACATTTATTAACAGATCTCTAGAGTAGCGTCAGCCATGTGAGTGGCTCTTTTGTATCATTCCCTGAGAGGTTTGCACTTGGCCAGGTGTTTTACTATCTTTCAGTCAGCTTCTGCAGGCAAGAATGGACAGAAGGGTCACTCGTGTCAAAATTTACCATTTGATCTAATGTTTCGTGTTATGTTCTAGGGTGGAGTCGCGGCCCGTTATGCCGACTTGAAAGATAGTAAAATCTCCACTCTGACTACTAGTCACAGCCACAAGGTGTCGCAGTTCCACAAACATCTTAAACAGTCTGTCGGCCCTAACCTGGCCAAGTTGCAGGTATGATATACTTTGAATTATTATGCATGGGTATTTTGGTGATTAAAGTCGAAGAATGTATTCGATGTTGTAATTTGGAAGCATAAAATTATTTGTGTTGTAATAAAAGACTAAAACTGTGATTGTCTATATCCTAATATCTATATCTTCCTATTACAGGTGACTCCATTGAATAACAAGGACTTCAATTTCGTGCAATTCTTGCAAGAGATTGCATCTGAGCAGTCATTTGAAGTAACCTATGTGGATATTGAAGAGAAGTCAATGACCGGACGCAGCCAATGCCTTGTCCAGTTGTCAACTCTGCCAGTGGCTGTTTGCTATGGATCTGGACTCACCAGCAAGGATGCTCAGTCATCTGCAGCTCAGAACGCTCTTGAATACCTCAAGATCATGACAAAAAAGTGAATACCTCACTATCTTGCGACATCAGCACCACTTGCCGGGAGCTCCACAGTACACATATTATTTTAAACGAGTTATTTTAACAAATAACTTTTTAGTGGTGAATCCATGGCATTTGAGCTGGTGATTGATGTCGCTAGGTTTTGAGCCTATACTTATCTTTATCACCACTTCCCATTTGAATATGGCATAATGCCTGTGTGCCTACAGCACTTCGGGCTATGCTTTATAACTGGCATGTTTGCAGTATCTTACTTGTGATTTTTTTTTCCCTGTTAGTTTCAATTTGCACTTGTCCATCTTATCAGTGCATTTCTTCTAATACTGCTGTTTAAGTTTCTTTTAATCTAACATCGACAAGTGACTTTTCACTTGTACTATGACTGCCAACGTGCGAGGGTAAATGGCATAGCCCGTAAATTTAAATGATACAAAGTATGGAGTGGTTACATAACAAATACAAGCTATACTTTGCATAGAATTAGTGTAATTTTCCCAGCGTGGAAATTACTTAAAAAAAAAAGAAAAATACAAAAAAAAATAAAATAAATAAATGTAAAAAAAAAAAATACGTGTGGATATTTCCAGTTTAATATTCAGCATTATTTAGGCATGATTTTTGCATTCATATTAATAAAAATGTATACTTATCAAACAAAAGTTGAAGTCTTAGCTTTTAATGTATATTATAATCATGGCGTAGCCAGTCATATTTTTTCATTTTGTAAACCAGATATATTACTTTTTACATAAAATTAGTTAAGTGTCGTGTGTTAAGCAGCTATCTAACATGCTGAGCATTAAACGGAAAAATTATTCTCAGCTAGTAATGTCTTGTTGACGAACTGCCCGACCTTTGCTTTGTAACAAGCTCCAACATTGCGGTTAACTTGAACTCGGAAACGTAACTTTATTTCAAACGCAAGGGTTGGAATTTGTGGATGAATCATGTGAGGCAGGATTGCAGAGTGTTTTTATTTGAATTTGAACCAGTGAGTCTAGGTTTTCTTTTGAATACAAGATGGTTAACTTTGCAGGGAAGCTGAGAACTACGTGCTAGAGTGAATTTATCACTGGAATTAGTGGTTGCGAAGTTAGGATCCCTTGCCTGTGAAAATGGGCATTATTTTAATGCAAAGTATAGAGGTTGTAACAATTTCTAACTGTACAGTGTCGTCGTCGATGCTTTGCTTTCACGTGCCGGGCAATGACGAGGATCCTGCACGCACCAAGTTTCTTTTAAATTGAATGGTGTGAGTTCAACCTGCCCTTGTAAAACATCGCACTGTTCAAGTTAGAAAAGACTACTCGAGTAAAGGATTGGAGTTCCGTTCAACCAAGACCAACTAAATAAAATTACAATGTCCGAGTGTCGTGGCATTGAAGTTTAGTGTTTTATTTTTATGTTTAGTGAGTCTTGGTTTTACTTGTTCTTGTGATTAATCTCAAGATATAAAATAGTAATAAAATTGTAGATTATTATCAACTTTGTGGAAATTATCACACTTCTCACCTATTTATGTGAAACGGTTTTTTTGAATGTGTAATAGACTAACTTTAATTTTAGCTACGAATTATTTCTGCGCTAATTTAAATAAATTTGATGTTGCTTATATATTATCCAGTATTTTCATTTAAATCCCCTCATCCTTATCCATATCGTCAGTGGAAAGGCTAAAGCGCTAAAATGAGAATTCTCTGGAGAGAATTTTAAAGTTTATTTTACGGAAAAAAACAGTAAATTATGTAATGGGTTTCCTACTTCATGCTAATATTTTATAAACTAGCGACCAGCCCCGGCTTCGCACAGGTAGTAGAGAATAAGTAAAAACGGGACCTTATTACTAAGACTACTGTCACCAGGCTGTATCTCGTAAGGCATAACACGCACTGTGATTTTTATCCGCGCGAATTTTTTCTCTGCACATTGTGACCTATGGAAATGTATGAAGCTGCACGCACTGCGGAAAAAAAAAGCGCTCAAATAGTAGGTACTAAAAGACGGGGTCGCCACCGTCTGATGGCGGACGCGGTGGGGCCGCAGGGGATAGGGAGAGCAATCCCAGTGCGTATAGCACGCACTGGGATTTTTTAGTACCCCTGCCTCACTGACCTCTAATATACAAGGTACTTGTATGATAGATGTCAGTGCCCTGCCTAAACCGTGTTAGCTAGACAGTTGAAATTTTCCTACAGATGTATTTCTGTTGCCACTATAACAACGAATACAAAAATAAATATTTAAGTGGGGCTCCCATGCAAAAAACGTGTTTTTTTGCGACAATAGTACCTACGGAACCCTTAGTGTGCGAGTCCGACTCGCACTTCGCCAGTTTTTACTTTTGTAGGATCCCGTCATCGATGTGAGTTTTTATTTTGCGATAACTCCTAATATATTAATTCTAATGATTATGCTGTAAAGGGCAATTTGATCTAAATGAAATACACAACGTATCTAATGTATTTATTTTGATAAGGAATAATACTGTATTGTTTAAAATAACTTGGTAAATAAATAATCCATAATGTAATTGTAATAATTATGTAAATGATAAAATGGTTCTATGCTAGTATTATATTATCTGTGCTGTGGGGAGATAAACATATAGCATAGCGGACTTTTTTATCGACCTTTTGTAAGATATACAATAGGTACTGTAGTAGGAATTGAAAAAATGTTTTTGTGTTGGATAGTCCACATTTATCGAGGTTGGTAAATAATTACTACTAAAAACTACACACCGCAGAAATGAAAATGCTGAGGTGGTCTGGAGGAGTAACGAATATGGATAGGGTCCCCAACGAATACATCCGAGGTACCTACTTTAAGGGTGGTCCAATACAGGACAAGTTGACGGAGAGTAGACTGAGATGGTATGGACAGAAGAACACGTCGTGAGAACGGCTCTGAGCTTACCTGAGGGCAAAAGAGGCCGAGGACGACCTCCTTTGACATGGTGGACCAGTATGACGAAGCTCCTCAAGGAGAAATTGCCTGACCCGACAACCCTCGACAGAGCGTCTTGGCGCCGTGAAATAAGGAGAGCCGACCCCACCTAAAGTGGGAAAAGGGCTAGGAAGAAGAAGAAGAGGTAAATAATGACTACTCAATTGGTACCAATTTGTACTCGAACAACAAAATTGGTACCTTAGTAGTTTTAGAGAAAATCGACTTTGAAGGTGGTCCTGCGGTAGTCACGCTCCATTCAGCAGGACCACCATGAGCGCCGAAAACGGGGGCCTGCTGAATACATGCCATTGGTGGGGTGGCGGTAGTCACGGTGTTAAATTTTCATTTCAAGATTTCTCTATTAATAACTCTGTGATTTCTTTCCAAATTTTTACAAAAAATACTACTAAAGAAGTTATAGCGATCAAACATTCAGATACCTAAGTGTTGTATTTTAAGAGAAATTAGCTTTCATAATTTCATTACTTTTCCCATAGATATAGAAACCTACAACCTCGTGTAGGTTTCTATATCTATGACTTTTCCATACTAAATCTCCGCGTATAACCCGACCAAATTAAGTTGTCAATGGAATTAAGCTGTTTAGATGTACGCTCGTGTACAAAAATTTATAGGATATACACATAAGAAAGTAATTTAAAGGATAAACGAAATCACGCGAATGAAGTCGTGGGCGAAGTGCAAGTTATAAATAAAAGGCTTTTAAATTGTTTTATTTTTAGTTTAAAATACACGAATCTTATGAAATAGCACAGCGACCATTGATGTTAGAACCAAGTAGAATCAGTTAAAAATTAAATGATTTATCTTTACTTGGTCAATTAATTTTAGTATAAATAATGCAATGAAGGTTATGCAGGTTTATGCATTGTGTGCTTTACACGTATTTGTGTAGTGTATTTAGTTAGTAAGAATTCAAATGTTTTTTAGTATTTGTTGTGCGCTTTTGTTAACTGTCCTAATTTTGTAAATCTCTGTTTAGCACTGAGGTTTGCTGTCAGAGAACCCAATTATGCGTTAAGCTCGCCTTTGTACATAAGTTTTCCTTTTGTATTACAAATGTTTATTTTATGTACAATAAAGAATATGAATAAGGTTGCGGGGATCCGATGGTTGCGAAACGCACGGGACCGGTCAATGTGGCGACGCTTGGAGGAGGCATATGTCCAGCAGTGGACGTCTTTAGGCTGATATGATGAATGCAATGCGGTATTACGAATGAAGAACTCTTTGCACATTATGATTTTAATCATAATAAAGTTGTCACTTTCTATGTCAATGTCTATATATTAAACTTTTGTAATGACCCATTGTATCTTTCTTCGTAGAATCAAATATGATTGCAGATAACACTCTATATGATGTCTCCTAGCTTGAGTAATTTTGGATGTTTTTTACATTATTTAATTCGTATTTACACTTACAGTAACCGTATTTGAATTTGGTGCAAGGTTTTTTATTATTATTTGTGATGGGTTTGCTCTTGACTCTAGTCTAGGTCAGTGGTGACAGAGACAAAGTCGACGATGGAGTGACCTTACCCAGAAGAAGCCTGTTCACTCTAATTTTGAAGAGATTCGGGTTGTATGCGTTCGGAAACACAGACGCAGGCAGTAAGTTCCACTCTTTTGCAGTGCGCATTATGAAGGATGTTTGGAAGCGCTTGTTGCGAATTGGTGGAATAGCAACTAGGTGAGGATGGTAACTTGCAGTGCGTCTAGATGTCCGATGGTAGAAGGGGGCTCGTGGGATGAGGTCGTGGAGCTCATGAGCACACTCGCTAAAATACAGTCTGTAGAAGACCGACAAGGATGGTGCAAGGTTTGCTCTCCTCTTCTAAAGAGGCTTCTGCTGTCAAATTCAGAGAAGCGATGCCGTCTTTTTTAGAACTCCGTACCTAAAGGGTAAAAACGGGACCCTATTACTAAGACTCCCTGTCTGTCTGTCTATCACCAGTCTGTATCTCATGAACCGTGATAGCTATACAGTTGAAATTTTCACAGATGATGTATTTCTGTTGCCGCTATAACAAAAACTCTAAAAATAGAATAAAAAAGAGATTTAAGTGGGACTCCCATCCCATGCAACAAACGTGTTTTTTATGCCGTTTTTGCGATAATGGTACGGAACTCATCGTGCGCGAGTCTGACTCGCACTTGGCCGGTTTTTTTCAATCTTTTATGGTTTCAAGATTTTATTAGACTAAGTAATAAATGAATATGCAATTTCAAAAAGGTCACATGTCTCAATAGTTAAAGGTTTCAGAAAACGATAAAACTAATTATTTCGTGAGGAAGAAGGTATAACATAACTAAATAAAAAAATATGATTTTCTTTTTAGGGTTAATAATAATTAGCAATCGAAAGTTACAGAAATATTTCGATGTTTACGTTATTATAAGTTGACTTAGATATTTTAAATATATGTGCTTGTCTAACGTAATAGGTAGTATCTACACATTGGTAAGAGAACATCTAAGTATTTGGTACCTAAAGTGTTTAACAAAATAGATTTATTAAGAGAAAATGTAAAAATTAGTAAAGTAGCAATTCAGACAAAATTCTAAAACATTATACAGGATAGCAAACATAACTAAATATGTACGTAAGATTAAACCATAACAGTATATAATATTATATAAGTAGTAGATTTGTAAGTATGGTGGTGCATTGTGATGTAAAATCCATCAAACGTAAAAGTTTGGCGAGTTTAGAATTAAGTAACACCTCTGTGTATCTAAAACATATTTAAATAAAAAAATATAAAAGCACAAATGTCCTAAAATATGCTTGTGTGCCCTTTGCAATGCATATTATTCAAATGTAACGGCACCTATTCTTAATCCTTTTATACTATTATATTGTTACTTATTGTAAATTATTGTACTGCAGTAAATTAGGTTTTTAATTCGTAGGTACTTAGGCTTGCAACTATGGTAAATCAGTAGGAAAGAAATAAATAAGAAATACCTATAGCTCTTTAATAATATTCGTATAACAACACAGAAGTTAGGTACTTACAATATATTAACATAATTATTCAACTACTACCTAGCCACGTCATTAACAAAGGTACCTATTACAGGCCTTGGGCAACGATAGGTTATTTTTTTATTCTGTACACAGTACTGTCTAGGTACACAGCTTGTTTAAAAATTATAGAAAGTGAAATGTTGTTATTACCATTCCGAAATCCATAAATGTATGTACACGAGTGTACATCTAAACAGCTCAATGCCATTGACAACTTAATTTGGTCGGTTTATACGCGGCGATTTAGTATAGAAAAGTAATGAAAGCTATTTCTCTTAAAATACAACACTTAGGTATCTGAATGTTTGATTGCTATAACTTCTTTAGGAGTAGTATTTTTTGTATAAATTTGGAAAGAAATATCAGAGTTTTTAATAGAGAAATCTTGAAATGAAAATTTAACACCGTGACTACCGCCACCCCACCAATGGCATGGTATACCTAACTAGTAAACTACTGGATTAATAGTTGTGAATTTTGGGTATCAATTTTATCTTGCTGGGTAGTAATTTTCTGTGTAGGTTTGAGGAAAGCGGCAGACTGCTAAAACTTGGAATCAACATTCAAAGTCGTGGTCCTGCTGAACGAGCGAGCGAAAGTTATCATCGTTGATTTCTCGTTAAATAAAAATGTTTCAGTTCTGGTTGTAAATGTTGTGTTGCTGGGGTCGGGGTCCTGCGGTAGTCACGGAAATACTGATTATTTGCAGCGGTAACTTTTATTGTCTTATGGACTAGTTTAACTTTAAGTTGCTAGTTGAACTAGGCAACACAGGGTCATCAATTAATATAAAATTTGATAGATTTACTATCACTAGAATATGCTATCAACATATATGTCTACATCCACGTGGCAGAGAGAAAGCTCTCTGCGTTACATTTAGGCTTTAAACGCACTGCGATTTTAATTCGCGTGAATAAAATATCACGCGAATTTTTTAGTACAATTTGAGTGCGATTTTTTTTCCGCAGTGCGTGCTGCTCCTACAAGGAAATAATATCGCAAGAAATCCGTGTTTTGCCACAGAATCCACCGCACCGTAATTTTTTTTTTTCAACTTCGCGCGAATCTTTTGAACTCTATGAACAGGTAGAAGGAGACAAAAATCGCGCGAAATTTTATACGCAGTGCGTGTTAGTCAAATTCAGTACGCGCAAAAAAAGACGCGGAAAAAAATTATATTCGCGCGAATAAAAATCGCAGTGCGTGTTTTAGTCCACTAATAAATCTATTAGTGTTAAAAAACAATAATTTGACACTATGACAACATTTGTTTAATGTTATTTAATTTAAAAATGCGCTTGTTCTCATCTTCTGAGAAGTGCGAGTAAGGAAAAGCACAAACCATGAGCTTTCCTACATTTAATCCTAACAATTTATATATCTACATTATTATTAATATTATCACTTACTCATATATTATTAATTACTATTTACTTTGTCATTGATTGTGTTAATCTTTAGAGCAACAAAATTGATTTAGTCTTATTTTTTAATTTTCGATTTTGTCATCATGTAGGTTTGATTATTTATTTTTTAGCCTATAATATGTACTATTTGTTAGCATATATGTAATATTATACAATTTTAAATATGTAAGTGCTGTGCACACCTGTAAGTGACAAGTTCACTCTAGATCTAAGTTTAATTTGTTACAGTACCCCAAAGAATGTTTTAGTGAATAAGTCGTTGGAGTGCCATAATTAAATAAATAAATAAATAAACAAGGTGTCAATACCAGCCATTATGTCCTTTTTGGTAATTCCAGTACTATTTCCCAAAAGCAAAACCATTGTAGAACAATTAGGTATCTATATTTGAATTTATAATTCTATTGATCATTTGCTTAAAATTTATATTATGGTAAAAGACGACGCAGCCCCCATTCAATTGTGCTCCCGCCGTCATCCCTTCGAACCTAACCTATCCGTGTCGGGCTCCCGAGGTCGCTTCGCTCGCTCTCGGACTAATTCATTGACCATTATTATCGAATTGCCCAACCGTTTCGTAGATTAGAATAATATATTCACTTTAATTAGTCATTACTTGGTCATTACCAATTAATCATCACATTAATTGGTCATTACCAATTAATAATATATTCATAATGACCAGACAATGTGATAAATATAGAAGTTTAAACCAGTATTCATAACATTGCCCGATTTGACTTGACTAGATTCATAATGCCCGGCCCGCCTCGCGGTTTCACCCGCGTAGTTCCCGTTCCCATGGGAAAACCAATAAATACTGTTTTTCGCCACTAAACTTTACAGGATTATCCGCTGGGTCAATCTAAAGATTAACTGAAAATTTCATTAAAATCGGTCCAGCCGTTTCGGATTCTATAAGGAACATACATTCATACTTTCTCTTTTATTTATAATAGTAATAAATTAATATTAGGTCCTTACCTATGAAATTGGCGTTTTGTCGTACTGGCCACTTTGATCTCAAATATCTCCTCTTTGGTTTGGAATTCCAATTTTAAATTTATACAGCTAACTATTTACTCATGCGTTTGTATCTGGAAAACCGTAATTCATTTGTTTTTTCCTCTTTTGGTTTTTTCTTTGCGCCAGTCATTTTACAAAATGGAAAACTTGAAATATTGCGTTATTTAGGCTTAACACGCACTGCGATTAATTTTTGGTACAAATTGGGCGCGATTTTTTTTCCGCAGTGCGTGCAGTTTCATACATTTCCATAGGTCACAGATTTGCGGAAAAAAATCGCAGTGCTTGCTATGCCTTACGAGTACGAGTTCCATCGTGGCACCAGTGCTGCAGAAACGGCTCGAAGGATTAATGAAGTGTATGGCGACGGTGTCGCAAAATTTTTTCGTTTAGTTTTCGTTCTGGAAATTTCAACCTGCAGAACAAGCCCCGTGGACGGCCGGAGACCAAAGTTGATAATGAAGAATTGAAGGCTATTGTGGTAGCGGATCCATCGCAAACCACGTCCGAGTTAGCTGCAGGCTGCGGTGTTAGTGATAAAACTGTTTTAATCCACTTGAAGCAAATTGGGAAGGTGAAAAAGCTTAAAAGGTGGGTACCTACCTCATGAATTGAGTGCAGCAAACCGACAAACGCGCGTCGACTGTTGCGTTACATTACTCAACCTGCACAATAATGAAGGGATTTTAAATCAAATCATTACCTGTGATGAAAAGTGAATCCTGTACAATAATCGGAAACGCTCATCGCAATGGCTGAACCCTGGTGAACCAGCCAAATCCTGCCCCAAGCGAAAATTTACTCAAAAAAAAATACTTGTGAGCGTTTGGTGGACTAGTGCCGGTGTCGTTCACTACAGCTTTCTTAAATCTGGCCAGACGATTACGGCGGATGTCTATTGCCAGCAACTGCAAACCATGATGGAAAAGCTAGCTGATAAACAGCCGAGGCTGGTCAATCGCTCTAGGCCACTGCTGCTTCAGGACAACGCTAGACCACACACTGCACAACAGACGGCTACCAAATTAGAGGAGCTTGAATTGGAATGTCTAAGACATCCGCCGTACTCCCCGGACCTTGCTCCAAGAGATTACCATTTTTTTCGAAAGTTGGTTAACTTCTTGCAAGGGAAAAGAATCAACTCCGATGGGGCGGTATAAAGCGCCTTCAAAGATTTTATTGATTCCCGTCTGAATGGTTTTTTTAGTAAAGGGATCAATGAACTACTTATGAGATGGCAAAAGTGCATAGATAGCAATGGTACTTTGATTAAATAAATATATTATATTAAAAATAAAAAACGACTTTATGTTCCTCCTTTACAAAACGCCAATTTCATATGTAATGACCTAATAATATGTATGATGTAAATTGGCACAGATTTTTAAAACTAATAAGTATTTACATTACATTCTAACCGGAAGGCTCGAATAGATTATAATATGCGGGCGGTATCTGCAACTGACACAGGGTTTCGTGAACATGGTTTTGTAAAACATAAATAGAATGTGCTAATTCTAAAATAGAATTTATCTACTTAATTAATCATAACTAAACTCAACAAGTTAAGCCAGCTTCCAAAGCTAACATTTTTTATTATTTTTTTTCAAAACTTTGCCCCACACTAGGAATTTCTCCTGTATCGTGGGTGCGTTTACAAACATATAAACTCAAATACACAAACACCCAGAGCCGGAACAACTATTTGTAGATCATAAAAATGTTTGTTCCGTGCGGGGATCGAACCCGCGACACGCAGCGCAGCAGTCAATCGCTCAACCACTGCGCCAACCGTGCGCCCAAACAATTTGACATCAATTTCGTAAATTAATCATGGCGGCTGCAAGCCTCTTAAAATTTATCGTTTTTTTTTTAATCTGTCGTTTACTTGATGGGTGATCATATACAGTGGAGAGGAAGATTTACAGACTACACTTTGATTTTGCTGGGTTAGCATCGCCTAGATATAAACATTTATATAGATGCGATAAGAATGAAACAGTAAATAATTTCTTAAGTGAATTTATTTGATTAATCAATTAAATCACATTTATTCTCTAATTTTTAATTTATTTTTTTGGTTGTATTTAAATTTTCCCAACTTCCCTTTTCTCGACATCATCTTTTGTTGAATAAAGTTATAGTCATTATTAGTAGTTTTGCGCATGACTGTGAACAATTGAGCAGGACTTAAACTCATTGCACTGCGAGGCTCCCAACCATCTTCTTGAGATAAATGCCAGGTTTCTATTTCCGTAAGCGGGGTTAGATTTGTAGCAGAGCAATCTTCAAATATACTCTCATTGTATTGTATACCTTTTTCTGTAAAAATGTTGAGCTGAGGTGCTCTTTCAGTAACACTATAACCAGCCATCGAAGCTTCATCATTGTCAAAGTCAGGGGAGTAAGTAATGCCATCACAAAACTCACACAACAATGGGCCTTATCAGAAAGCTTACAGTCACTCAAAGGGCAATGGAGAGGGCTATGCTCGGCGTTTCCTTGCGTGATCGAATCAGAAATGTTGAGATCCGTAAGAGAATCAGGGTTACCGACATAGCCCGAAGAATTGCCAAACTTAAGTGGCAGTGGTCAGGGCACATTGCTCGCAGAACGGATGGCCGATGGGGCAGAAAGGTTCTGGAGTGGCGACCGCGAACCGGAAGACGTTGCGTTGGAAGGCCTCCCACCAGGTGGACCGATGACCTGGTGAAGGTTGCAGGAATCCGCTGGTTGCGGGACGCACGGGACCGGTCAATGTGGCGACGCTTGGGGGAGGCCTATGTCCAGCAGTGGACGTCTTTCGGCTGATATGATGATGATGATGATGATGAATGACCGTATGATGTATCTTCCTTCGTAGATTCAAATATGATTGCAGATAGCACTCTATATGATGTCTCCTAGCTTGAGTAATTTTGGATGTTTTTTACATTATTTAATTCGTATTTACACTTACAGTAACCGTATTTGAATTTGGTGCAAGGTTTTTTATTATTATTTGTGATGGGTTTGCTCTTGACTCTTGTCTAGGTCAGTGGTGACAGAGACAAAGTCGACGATGGAGTGACCTTACCCAGAAGAAGCCTGTTCACTCTAATTTTGAAGAGATTCGGGTTGTATGCGTTCGGAAACACAGACGCAGGTAGTAAGTTCCACTCTTTTGCAGTGCGCATTATGAAGGATGTTTGGAAGCGCTTGTTGCGAATTGGTGGAATAGCAACTAGGTGAGGATGGTAACTTGCAGTGCGTCTAGATGTCCGATGGTAGAAGGGGGCTCGTGGGATGAGGTCGTGGAGCTCATGAGCACACTCGCTAAAATACAGTCTGTAGAAGACCGACAAGGATGGTGCAAGGTTTGCTCTCCTCTTCTAAAGAGGCTTCTGCTGTCAAATTCAGAGAAGCGATGCCGTCTTTTTTAGAGCTCCGTACCTAAAGGGTAAAAACGGGACCCTATTACTAAGACTCCCTGTCTGTCTGTCTATCACCAGTCTGTATCTCATGAACCGTGATAGCTATACAGTTGAAATTTTCACAGATGATGTATTTCTGTTGCCGCTATAACAAAAACTCTAAAAATAGAATAAAAAAGAGATTTAAGTGCCATGCAACAAACGTGTTTTTTATGCCGTTTTTGCGATAATGGTACGGAACTCATCGTGCGCGAGTCTGACTCGCACTTGGCCGGTTTTTTTCAATCTTTTATGGTTTCAAGATTTTATTAGACTAAGTAATAAATGAATATGCAATTTCAAAAAGGTCACATGTCTCAGTTAAAGGTTTCAGAAAACGATAAAACTAATTATTTCGTGAGGAAGAAGGTATAACATAAATAAAAAAAATATGATTTTCTTTTTAGGGTTAATAATAATTAGCAATCGAAAGTTACAGAAATATTTCGATGTTAACGTTATTATAAGTTGACTTAGATATTTTAAATATATGTGCTTGTCTAACGTAATAGGTAGTATCTACACATTGGTAAGAGAACATCTAAGTATTTGGTACCTAAAGTGTTTAACAAAATAGATTTATTAAGAGAAAATGTAAAAATTAGTAAAGTAGCAATTCAGACAAAATTCAAAAACATTATACAGGATAGCAAACATAACTAAATATGTACGTAAGATTAAACCATAACAGTATATAAGTATTATATGTATTATATTATTATATGTATTATAAGTATTATATTATAAGTATTATATAAGTAGTAGATTTGTAAGTATGGTGGTGCATTGTGATGTAAAATCCATCAAACGTAAAAGTTTGGCGAGTTTAGAATTAAGTAACACCTCTGTGTATCTAAAACATATTTAAATAAAAAAATATAAAAGCACATATGTCCTAAAATATGCTTGTGTGCCCTTTGCAATGCATATTATTCAAATGTAACGGCACCTATTCTTAATCCTTTTATACTATTATATTGTTACTTATTGTAAATTATTGTACTGCAGTAAATTAATAGTAATTAGGTTTTTAATTCGTAGGTACTTAGGCTTGCAACTATGGTAAATCAGTAGGAAATAAATAAATAAGAAATACCTATAGCTCTTTAATAATATTCGTATAACAACACAGAAGTTAGGTACTTACAATATATTAACATAATTATTCAACTACTACCTAGCCACGTCATTAACAAAGGTACCTATTACAGGCCTTGGGCAACGATAGGTTATTTTTTTTATTCTGTACACAGTGCTGTCTAGGCCAGTCTAGGTACACAGTTTGTATAAAAATTATAGAAAGTGAAATTACCATTCCGAAATCCATAAATGTATGTACACGAGTGTACATCAAAACAGCTCAATGCCATTGACAACTTAATTTGGTCGGTATATACGCGGCGATTTAGTATAGAAAAGTAATGAAAGCTATTTCTCTTAAAATACAACACTTAGGTATCTGAATGTTTGATTGCTATAACTTCTTTAGGAGTAGTATTTTTTGTATAAATTTGGAAAGAAATATCAGAGTTTTTAATAGAGAAATCTTGAAATGAAAATTTAACACCGTGATTACCGCCACCCCACCAATGGCATGGTATACCTAACTAGTAAACTACTGGATTAATAGTTGTGAATTTTGGGTATCAATTTTATCTTGCTGGGTAGTAATTTTCTATGTAGGTTTGAGGAAAGCGGCAGACTGCTAAAACTTGGAATCAACATTCAAAGTCGTGGTCCTGCTGAACGAGCGAGCGAAAGTTATCATCGTTGATTTCTCGGTAAATACAAATGTTTCAGTTCTGGTTGTAAATGTTGTGTTGCTGGGGTCGGGGTCCTGCGGTAGTCACGGAAATACTGATTATTTGCAGCGGTAACTTTTATTGTCTTATGGACTAGTTTAACTTTATGTTGCTAGTTGAACTAGGCAACACAGGGTCATCAATTAATATAAAATTTGATAGATTTACTATCACTTCATTAATAGAATATGCTATCAACATATATGTCTACATCCACGTGGCAGAGAGAAAGCTCTCTGCGTTACATTTAGGCTTTAAACGCACTGCGATTTTAATTCGCGTGAATAAAAATTCACGCGAATTTTTTAGTACAATTTGAGCGCGATTTTTTTTCCGCAGTGCGTGCTGCTTCTTACAAGGAAATAATATCGCAAGAAATCCGTGTTTTGCCACAAAATCCACCGCACCGTAATTTTTTTTTTTCAAATTCGCGCGAATCTTTTGAACTCTATGAACAGGTAGAAGGAGACAAAAATCGCGCGAAATTTTATACGCAGTGCGTGTTAGTCAAATTCAGTACGCGCAAAAAAAGACGCGGAAAAACTTATATTCGCGCGAATTAAAATCGCAGTGCGTGTTTAGCCTTAGTCCACTAATAAATCTATTAGTGTTAAAAAACAATAATTTGACACTATGACAACATTTGTTTAATGTTATTTAATTTAAAAATTCGCTTGTTCTCATCTTCTGAGAAGTGCGAGTAAGGAAAAGCACAAACCATGAGCTTTCCTACATTTAATCCTAACAAGGTGTCATTAACAGCCATTATGTCCTTTTTGGTAATTCCAGTACTATTTCCCAAAAGCAAAACCATTGTAGAACAATTAGGTATCTATATTTGAATTTATAATTCTATTGATCATTTGCTTAAAACTTATATTATGGTAAAAGACGACGCAGCCCCACTTCAATTGTGCTCCCGCCGTCATCCCTTCGAACCTAACCTATCCGTGTCGGGCTCCCGAGGTCGCTTCGCTCGCTCTCGGACTAATTCATTGACCATTATTATCGAATTGCCCAACCGTTTCGTAGATTAAAATAATATATTCACTTTAATTAGTCATTACTTGGTCATTACCAATTAATCATCACATTAATTGGTCATTACCAATTAATAATATATTCATAATGACCAGACAATGTGATAAATATAGAAGTTTAAACCAGTATTCATAACATTGCCCGATTTGACTTGACTAGATTCATAATGCCCGGCCCGCCTCGCGGTTTCACCCGCGTAGTTCCCGTTCCCATGGGAAAACCAATAAATACTGTTTTTCGCCACTAAACTTTACAGGATTATCCGCTGGGTCAATCTAAAGATTAACTGAAAATTTCATTAAAATCGGTCCAGCCGTTTCGGATTCTATAAGGAACATACATTCATACTTTCTCTTTTATTTATAATAGTAATAAATTAATATTAGGTCCTTACCTATGAAATTGGCGTTTTGTCGTACTGGCCACTTTGATCTCAAATATCTCCTCTTTGGTTTGGAATTCCAATTTTAAATTTATACAGCTAACTATTTACTCATGCGTTTGTATCTGGAAAACCGTAATTCATTTGTTTTTTCCTCTTTTGGTTTTTTCTTTGCGCCAGTCATTTTACAAAATGGAAAACTTGAAATATTGCGTTATTTAGGCTTAACACGCACTGCGATTAATTTTTGGTACAAATTGGGCGCGATTTTTTTTCCGCAGTGCGTGCAGTTTCATACATTTCCATAGGTCACAGATTTGCGGAAAAAAAATCGCAGTGCTTGCTATGCCTTACGAGTACGAGTTCCATCGTGGCACCAGTGCTGCAGAAACGGCTCGAAGGATTAATGAAGTGTATGGCGACGGTGTCGCAAAATTTTTTCGTTTAGTTTTCGTTCTGGAAATTTCAACCTGCAGAACAAGCCCCGTGGACGGCCGGAGACCAAAGTTGATAATGAAGAATTGAAGGCTATTGTGGTAGCGGATCCATCGCAAACCACGTCCGAGTTAGCTGCAGGCTGCGGTGTTAGTGATAAAACTGTTTTAATCCACTTGAAGCAAATTGGGAAGGTGAAAAAGCTTAAAAGGTGGGTACCTACCTCATGAATTGAGTGCAGCAAACCGACAAACGCGCGTCGACTGTTGCGTTACATTACTCAACCTGCACAATAATGAAGGGATTTTAAATCAAATCATTACCTGTGATGAAAAGTGAATCCTGTACAATAATCGGAAACGCTCATCGCAATGGCTGAACCCTGGTGAACCAGCCAAATCCTGCCCCAAGCGAAAATTTACTCAAAAAAAAATACTTGTGAGCGTTTGGTGGACTAGTGCCGGTGTCGTTCACTACAGCTTTCTTAAATCTGGCCAGACGATTACGGCGGATGTCTATTGCCAGCAACTGCAAACCATGATGGAAAAGCTAGCTGATAAACAGCCGAGGCTGGTCAATCGCTCTAGGCCACTGCTGCTTCAGGACAACGCTAGACCACACACTGCACAACAGACGGCTACCAAATTAGAGGAGCTTGAATTGGAATGTCTAAGACATCCGCCGTACTCCCCGGACCTTGCTCCAAGAGATTACCATTTTTTTCGAAAGTTGGTTAACTTCTTGCAAGGGAAAAGAATCAACTCCGATGGGGCGGTATAAAGCGCCTTCAAAGATTTTATTGATTCCCGTCTGAATGGTTTTTTTAGTAAAGGGATCAATGAACTACTTATGAGATGGCAAAAGTGCATAGATAGCAATGGTACTTTGATTAAATAAATATATTATATTAAAAATAAAAAACGACTTTATGTTCCTCCTTTACAAAACGCCAATTTCATAATTATGTAATGACCTAATAATATGTATGATGTAAATTGGCACAGATTTTTAAAACTAATAAGTATTTACATTATGTTGTAACCGGAAGGCTCGAATAGATTATAATATGCGGGCGGTATCTGCAACTGACACAGGGTTTCGTGAACATGGTCATGGGGTCTCAATTCAAACAAATTATAATTAGTATTAAAAAAAGATCATAGATGGCAGCATAGGTAACAAATATGAAAGTAACAATCACTTATAAATGTTAAACAGCAGATTTAGGCTGTAATAAGTTTAGTAAAAATCAAAACTTGCTTCTTTAATGTTAATTTATCCATTTACACTCATTAATCAGGGTTTTTGAACAAAAAAGATAAGTTGAAGACTTTGTAAGTTAAATTAGTTGAAAGTAGACTACTTTCAACTAATTGCTGCTGTCGACTTTTCGTTTTGTTTTGAGTTCTTTGCAATAGATGGCGTTTTTCACAATTTGTCCTAAACTATATATCCATCGTCAGAATCATTTTTGTAAGACAGTTATTATTTATTATAGGCGTAACTTAAGAGTACATTATGGTACAAGTGTGCAATGTTGGTGATTACCGCTGAGGCGTCATTGAGACCCGAGCCGTAGGTGAGGGTCTTAAGAGAGCCGAGGACGGTAATCATCAATACACACGTGTATCATACGACGTTTTTCAACACACTTGTGAAGAAAATAATACTATAATAATACTAATAATAAGAAGTAAAAACGAGTTGTGAAATTTTTTCAAAATGGCGGGCAAAATTAATTAATTTTCCTATGCGCGCGCATCTTACAATGGCGATCGGCCATAGACTAAAAGAATGAAATTTCTTTTTATTTTGGCTTATCGTGGATAGAGTTTTAACCACGTACAAAATAGGAAATTTAAATTTTTCTTAATTACAGAGCAAATAAAATTTATATTTGAGTGAAAGTTTTATTTATTAAGCACGTACAAGTTGAAATTAATACGAAGTTGCATGAAAGGAGCAAGCAATAGGTACATTAATTTATTTGTACTATTGAGCACGACCTTTTCTGTTTCGAAACTTTTTTAAGAACAAAGCAACTCAACCAATAAATTAAAAAAAACTGTATAACTCACTTTGTGAATAATAGTAATGAAAAAGTCACAGTTTGATAACAGGCATCATTATGTGCCTAATTGCGGTGAAATTAGAGCCACTTTATGAGCAAGTGTGTTGAAAAATATATTATTTATTATAGGCGTAATTTTAAATATTAAAGTCTTGGTCTATTACTTAAAATCACTTTTTTGTGAAGCTTGTTTACACGTCGAATTAACTAGATAACTCGCTGGAACAGGACTCGTATTGCACTAGGGAAAACTCAAATCGCACGGGTTATAAAATAAGAGATAACGCGACGTGAGTCCCGCTTGCCGTCCGAGTTTACGCGACGCCTAGTAGGTACAGTTCGATTCAAACTTAATGGCGGCTTGGAACACTCGTATGAGTCGCTGCGCACCCCTAACCACCGCTGGCACAATTAATTTTACCCGACTGCCGAAGGAGGGTAATGTGTTTATCAGTCTATGTATGTATGTATATTTGTTCCTATGTGGTGTTTCAGAGACCAAACGCGTTGGCCGATTTTGATGATTCGTACGTCAATCGATTCGTCTTAACCCTGCAAGTGTCATTAGCTACATTAAAATTGAAAAATAGAGAAATGGTGGCTTTTGGGCGCCATATTGTGGGGGCCCAATTGTGTTTTTCTTCTAATCCCATCTTGTGTTGAAATTGCCTCATAAAACCCTTTTCTTTGAAAAGGGTTTTATGAGGCAATTTCAAAAATATATAACACTTATATGTTTAAATGTACAAAATTCGAAAAAAATGTTAAATAAAAAGTGTTAAAGCGCCTCCTCGAGCAAAACGCCGTGCTAGTCGTTTTTGTGCAGTTTTTAAGAGCTATCTACTCATTATTTAAAAAGAAATATTAATAAATAAAAATACATTAAAATTCTACATAATGTTGATTCTAAAATTGTAGTACACAAAAACCCGACTGGTTTTTGTTTTTTTTTTTAATTTTCATTGTCTGTTGCGAGTCGCCATTAACTTTGATTCTAGTCTACATCAAATTTGTTCAAGTAGCCCATGCTACGTACCTAACTAAAGTATTACTTAATAGTAATGTTTTTTGTAAAAACATCCTGTTCTTTCTAAGTACCTACCGAAAATAAAAAAATGGTAACCCTTATAGTGAATAATAAAATGACATGAAGTAGGTACCTATATCATGTCATTCCGTTGCCGCGGAAGCAAGCTACCTACCTACATTTAATTTTACAAGGAATTCTATAGTTTTGATTGATTTGGAATATTCGTGAATATTGTGAAATTCGCTACACAATGCGACCACTATTAAGAAGTTACCGCGGTCTGAGCGGACTGAGGAGTCTGTCCCGATCATACCTAATGTTATTATTACGAATACGAAATAAGCGTTCAATGATAACTGGCAAATAACGTCTCTGAGTACCTACATGATGCGATTCCTCGCTCAAATTGCCATATGATTTAGTATCTACGCAAAATTCTAGATGGCGTTAAAAAACCACAGCCTCGGGCTATTAATGAGTCACTGGTGCTGCCGCCTGTTAAAAATATGGAGAAAGAAAAAATAGCCCGACTTAAGGAGGTGACATTTCTTTGTATGGGATTGGGTATCTGTACTGTAGTATTATATTATCTGTGACATGGTTTTGTAAAACATAAATAGAATGTGCTAATTCTAAAATAGAATACATCTACTTAATTAATCATAACTAAACTCAACAAGTTAAGCCAGCTTCCAAAGCTAACATTTTTTTTTTTTTAATACTTTGCCCCACACTAGGAATTTCTCCTGTATCGTGGGTGCGTTTACAAACATATAAACTCATATACACAAACACCCAGAGCCGGAACAACTATTTGTAGATCATACAAATGTTTGTTCCGTGCGGGGATCGAACCCGCGACACGCAGCGCAGCAGTCAATCGCTCAACCACTGCGCCAACCGTGCGCCCAAACAATTTGACATCAATTTCGTAAATTAATCATGGCGGCTGCAAGCCTCTTAAAATTTATCGTTTTTTTTTTAATCTGTCGTTTACTTGATGGTTGATCATATACAGTGGAGAGGAAGATTTACAGACTACACTTTGATTTTGCTGGGTTAGCATCGCCTAGATATAAACATTTATATAGATGCGATAAGAATGAAACAGTAAATAATTTCTTAAGTGAATTTATTTGATTAACCAATTAAATCACATTTATTCTCTAATTTTTAATTTATTTTTTTGGTTGTATTTAAATTTTCCCAACTTCCCTTTTCTCGACATCAGGCTTTGTTGCATAAAATTATTGTCATTATTAGTATTTTTGCGCATGACTGTGAACAATTGAGCAGGACTTAAACTCATTGCACTGCGAGGCTCCCAACCATCTTCTTGAGATAAATTCCAGGTTTCTATTTCCGTAAGTGGGGTTAGATTTGTAGCAGAGCAATCTTCAAATATACTGTCATTGTATTGTATACCTTTTTCTGTAAAAATGTTGAGCTGAGGTGCTCTTTCAGTAACACTATAATCAGCCATCGAAGCTTCAGCATTGTCAAAGCCAGGGGAGTAAGTAATGCCATCACAAAACTCAGGAGGCGGCGGAACTATTTCGTCGCTCTCATCACCAGCCACGCTTTGTAAAAGAGTTTTTGGATCAAACATTGACTGATCTATTTTATAGTCTTTTGAGGGCTCCAAGTCAACATTGTCGGGTAAATGAATCGGCTCTAGATCCAAATCCGTGATAGATTCACATTCAGGAATTTCTTCGATAGGGTTCATTTCAGTACATTGTGTGTACTGACTGGAATTTACATCTGCGCGTTTATTTTTAGCTTCAACATAGCGGTTTACTTTTGGGAATTGTAGGAAGTTATTTTCGGCTTCGGGTTTATTATCAACAATTGTTTCTGGGAGAGTTGCATGTAGTTTATGAATGTCGGTTATCTTGAAGGGTTTATGAGATTTAGTAGTAGTTGAACTGTTACTAGCTGCAGTTCTATTGATACCAGAACAGATTGGAGTTACGGGTTTGACTACATTTTTCCTGAAACATTAATAATGGTATCTGTATATTACACAAGATTGTAGAAGTAGGAGAAAGTTACACACTATCGATAATATACACTTACGCTAATATTTTGCTGTATTTTTGTAAAAGATTTCTTATTTTATTATCTCCTGGAGCTAGATTATCTCCAGATTCTGATTCTTTCTGTATTCCACATATGTTTTCATTGTTATTATTTTTATTTTCTTTTGTTTCTAATTCTTTCGGCCTTATTTCAGAAATTTTTATTTCATCATATTGATTTGTTTCGATTTTATTTACCGTTGCATAACGAGTAGGATGATCTTTACTTTCATTAATATTTTGTATATTGTTGTTTTCAGATTCTTCTTCATCTTTAGCTTTATATGGAGGCTTAAATGCATTCTTAACCCTTGCCAATTCAGGCCTGGATAATGAAGTAGACGGTAAGGTTATTTTTGGTGTGTTTTTAATTTTATTACTGGCCTTAGCAGTTATTTTAGTCTCGCCTTCAGTAGTATTTTGAAAAGGAATGTCTTCTTTCTTAAGTTCTATCATTTTCATTCTTTTATTATTTGCAAAAGTTTCTTCACAATCTGCTTTATCATTCTGAGAAAAGATATGTTTATGGGATATTATTGCTGTTATGTCTAGGTTCATTTTTACTTCTTTGATAACTTGCATACAATATTCAGGGGTTTGTTTCGTACAAACATCAATCTTGCTGGTAGAGTAAGTGTATTTTTTAACGTATTCTGTATTTTGTTTCTTTTCTTCTACGTTCTTTGAAGAATTACTGGAATTATTTTGACTATTATTCGTTAAATCATAGGAAGCATTCAGATCATAAGACACGAATGGACAACACACGCTTTTCTTGGATTGTGCTTGAGAAGATTGTGTAGAATCAACACGTTCGTTGGCCAAAGATTTATCAGGTATCGCTCTATTATTTTCAGTTAGTTGATTTTTATCCATCAGAGCTATATCTGAGCTAGGGTATTTTGCTAGAGCTACTTTAGCTACTCTATTAGACTCGACAGGATTAATACTATTTTCTTCTGTCGCCAAAGGTTTATTATGCAGTGATCTTTTATTTCCAACTACTTGTTTTCTACTCTTTAGAGCTACATCTGAACAAGTGATTTTTGCTATAGCATCTGCATTGCTGGACGCGTTAATATCACAACCGATATCTTCTATTGCCATGGTTTTCTCATTTTGTATTCTAGTATATGCAACCAGTTGATGTCTATCTTTCAGAACTAAATCGGAGCGAGGACATTTTGCTAGAGCATCTACCTTATTGGATTTCTTAAGATAATGACCAATACCTTCTATAGCTAGTGTTTGATCATTCGATGGTTTGTTATATTTGACGTGTTGGTATCTATCTCTCAAAACTACGTCTGAGCAAGGGATGTTAGCTAATGTAATTTCCTTAGTCGGCTCGTAAATTTTATAACCTATATTTCCCATTGCCAAGACTTCGTTATTCGATGCTATATCATTTTTAACGGATTGATGTTTACTCTCCACAACTATGTCTAAGCAATTATTTGTTGTAAGAGTATCTGTCTTAGTACACTCGTAAAGGTTTTGAAAGTCTTTGTCGTCAAGTACTACATAACTTGGATTGTTATTGCTGCCTTCGGTAACCATACTTTCTGTTATTAAGTTTTGTTCATTCATATCTGAACGCTGATCGTTTCTTTCTATGTCATTTGTATTACATAGTTGATCACTAACTTCAGTAGGACTAATCATTATCACATCTAGATCTAAGCTTGCTAAGTTATTACGGTATTCGTTGTTAACGTTGTTAAAGTCATAATCTTCTACACATATTATGTCATCCAAGTCATTTTCATTAAATTTATCAACTTCTCTTTTGATTTGTTCCAGATTTGTAAACACTTCACTAGTCTCATCACAGTTTAAAATTAATGTGTCATCTAAATCTTCCCCTTTCACTTCATTGTCATTGTTATTTTTATGATCTTCTTCACCAATTTTTATAGTGGTATCATAATGACTTGTGTCGTCCTTTTTAATATTAATTATATTCGTCATATTATCATAGTCCCAAGATTCTTGATTGCAAATTAAGTTTTCTTCAGCCACTGTTGGTAGTTTCTTAATATGTTGTTGGGTGACATTTTTACCACCTAATATTTCTTTAATTACATATCGGGGATAAGGGCTTTGCATAGGAATATTTAATATTTCAGTATCTTGATTTATTGTTTTAACTTCTTTCATCTTTTCATCATCACTCGGCAATCCATCCTCAGTTTTATCTAGTAACATTTGTATATATCTATCTGGTACAGCATTTTTTGTTTGCGTTTTCGTTAAGTACCTTTGTATTTGACTTTTGATAGTGTCGGAAAATCCGTTGTCTTTTTGTGGGACTTCAGCTTTTTCTTCGTCGTCGCTCAAACTTAATTTCCGTTCTAATAACTCAATGAAGGTGTAATTTGATTTAGGAGTTTTGGTTTTAGGCTTTCTGGGTAAGGCACTTAAAGTTTTATAAATACTAGTCTTAGTGGTTGAATTTAGTAGGCCATCTGCTGTCAATTTAGTAGAAAAAGGATTTAGAACATTGAGGTTTCTTTCTCGAAAATATGGATCGCTATTTAAAGGTTTGGCTTTATCTAAGCATGCTTTACTTTTATCCATTTCATTTTCTATTTCGTTAAGTATGCTATCAATCTTTCCATCGTCTATAAACTCGTCGCTATCAATTGCCTCTAAACATGTATTTTGTTCTGTTAAAGGATTAAAATTTTCATTCGCTGGGTTTGTATTGACGGCGTATGGTGAGTTGCTCATTGTATTACTGGACAATGAGCGTGCATCTGCGTTTTTATTCAAGCTTTCTTCTTTTTGTCTACTTTGTCTATACATAATTTGGTTTACATTTTTAGAAGCTGTTTCGAATGATTGTTTGAGATATTTAAAATTCTCAATAATAGCATTTTCCCGTTTCCTCTTTTCTTTCGACTTTTCTATGGCATCTGGGTTTATCTTTCTTTTACGTTCTTTAAATTTGTCCGTTATGCAGGTTTGCCTTTCTGCAGTTTTTTTCAATGGTGTTGCATTTGTTAGAGTCTGTATACAACGCGCTGTTCCTCTTATGAATGGCTCTAAATCATTGAAAATATATTCTGACTGTACGTCGATACCCACTGGAATAAGAACATGGAAAGTCTAATAATGTTTAACATAAGAAAGTACTACACAAATATTATTCATTTTAGTTATTTTATAGGGCGCTTACCAAAACTCGAACTGACGCAGTGAGCAAATATTTTGTGTTCGAAATTATGTTTTCTCTTTACTTCATGTGTAATTGTGCCATCAAAAACACTAATTAAATCCCTGTCCCTGTAACACAGAAATGCCATAGATGTAGTATAGGTATAAGGAATAGATGAAAGGAGGCAACACTAATATTAATAAGAGTAACATCAAAAGGAAATATTGGGTATATAATATGAAGTATACCTGTATACTAAGTACACAAAATAACATCACGCCGTTCCTATTCCCGAAGAGTAACGTAGTACCTATCTATAGTATACTCACAGATTTCACCAGTTATGTTTAATTCCCATTTAATCCTTATTTATTTTATTTATTTATTTTATTTATTTATTTATTGGCCTATCTACAATTGTTACACTGTTTATTCTAATAATACAAGCAATATGATACAAGCATAGTGTACAATATGATGCGATAGACACAGCATGCAAAAACAAAATTATAACATCAATAAAATTACAATAAAAGTGCAGAAATAACACATACAACAACTAGTGGGTAGTTTTAGAAACACAATAGTTACAATACAAAGATGACAAGAAAAACATATAATATGGCAATTACTTTTGATGGACTTGGCGCTTGAATGTTTTAAGTGTTGTGGAATAAATATCTAATGATTCATCGCAATTATTAAGAAGCCTGCAAAGTCTGGGGATGGGGGAGTTGGATCCCGATACAGTTTTGCGGAATGGAGGTCGTAATAGCTTGATAGGGTGACGCGGATAATTGTAGGGTAGGTTAAACTTAAATTTACTTAATAACTGGGGGCAGTCTATTTTACTCTGAAGTATTTTAAAAAGAAAAATTAAATCTATATTATCTCTTCGTTTTTCGAGTGAAGTTATGCTAAATTTTTCAAGACGTTTTGCATAGCTCGGAACTTTTTTGGCTAATCTCGCAGAGTAGGCAAGATGGTATAAAAATCTTTTCTGGATCCTCTCTAACCTAAGACTATGTGTTGCATAGTGGCGACGCCACACAACCGCACAGTATTCCAATACAGTACGAACGAGACAGTTAAAAAGATAAATCTTAGTTTTAGGCTTGCGAAAACATTTCGCATTACGTAACACAAAACCGAGTGTCTTTGAAGCTTTTTTAATAATGTTGTCCATGTGGGGAATAAATGTTAATTTACGATCAAGAAGGACTCCCAAATCTCTGATAACATCAACTTTACTGAGGTACGTACCATTCATACTGTAATTAAAATCAATGAAGTTAGACTTGCGAGTAAACGTAATCTGGGAACATTTTTCTACGTTAAGTTGCATATTGTTATCCTTACACCAGTTTAAAAGTCTGTTCAAGTCATCCTGAAGTAGTGTTGAGTCAGCTAGAGAATCTATAACGCGGAATATTTTCAAATCATCGGCGAATAAGAATGGCGTGGAGTTAAAGAAGCAATAAGGAAGGTCGTTTACAAAGATGATAAATATTACGGGGCCCAGGTGGGAACCCTGCGGAACACCGGAAGTTATGATCATGGTTTCGGATTTATAACCATTGGCCACGACATAAAAGGATCTATCCGTTAGGTAAGAGTGCAGCCACATAAGAAGAGAACCAGCAAATCCGTACGCAGCAAGTTTTTGAATCAGCACTTCATGGGAAACTTTGTCAAAAGCCTTGCTGAAATCAGTGTATATGGCGTCGACTTGCTGGTTTGAGTCAAGTGAAGCAGCAATATCCTCAACGAAAGTTACAAGATTGCTGCAGGTGGATCTTGCAGTAGTAAAGCCATGCTGGTGGTCAGACAGATATTTCCTAAAATAGTTTTGTATATCGGGACATACTATTGCTTCAAAAACCTTGGCAAATGTCGGAAGGATAGATATAGGTCGATAGTTTCCCACCAAATCATCAGCACCTGATTTATAAATCGGTACCACCTTTGCCAGCTTCCACTTTTTAGGGAAAATACCAGCGCTGAGAGATTTGTTAAAAATCAAGCATAGTGGGTTTGCCAGTTGGTCAGCGCAAGTTGCGATAAAGTTAGGGGGAATTTCATCGCTGCCGGAACCTTTGGATATGTCTAAGCTTTTGAGATGCTTGGCTATTTTATCTATTGGGATCTGGATCAAGGAAAAGCTGTCGGAGTTGCAAAGAAGGCTTTCAAAGAAAGGCGAAGTTTTGACTACGTTAGAGGCATGGGTAGCTGGATTGTATACTGAAGAAAAGTAGGTCCCGAACATGTTGCACATCTCATTGCCATTACAAGTTTTGCTGACACCATTTGACATTGAAGCTGGATAGGCATTAGTAACACCCCGTTTGGACTTAATGTAGGACCAGAAAAACTTGGGATTCGTTGTTATTTTCTGTTCTATGCTATTTATATAGGCGTTGTAACATTCTCTTGCCAATCTGTCACAGCGTTTACTACACCAACGAAGGGATATTTTATCCATAGGGTTTTTGTACGTACCATACCTTCTTCTTAAGTTATTTTTTTCACGCAGTAATCTCTCCAGCTTTTTTGTGTACCATGGTGGTCGCGAATTACTCTTAACTAATGTTGATGGAACATATCGCTCTATGATCCTACAAAGTACCGTATAAAACCGTTCCAACATTATATTGGGGTCGTCTGTGTCGGAGAGTAATGTAAGCCAGTCGGTATTTTCTAGATCTGATTTAATAGCAGAGTAGTTGGCTTTTTTGAAGTTTAATCTAATATTGGGTTCTGGTTTTAAATTATTGTTTACTTTAAGGCGTAGGGAAATTTCAAGAGGAGGGTGATAGGGATCGATCTTTGTCAGACTATTAAGGGCTTCAGTCACCTTACATTCGAGAAGGTCTACAAGAACCAAGTCCAGGATTTTACCTTTAACATTACATACACTGTTATATTGTTTGAGGTTATTTATGTGGATAAAATCTAGAAGGGCCTGATTTTGTTTAGAATTAGTCCTTGAGAAAGTAGGGGAGGTGTAAGTAACGCCGCTGTTAATGATTTGATTCCAATCTATATTGCTCATATTGAAGTCACCGATAAGAATAGTACAATAATCATTTCTTTCTGCTACAGCATTATAGCTATCCAAGAAGTGCTCTAAAATTGAATAATGCACAGGTGGAGGCAAGTAAAGAGCACAAATAGCTATTTTGAAGCCTGGTGCAACATTCACAGTGACCCATAAGTCCTCACACCCACTCTCCCAAGAACATTGTCTGTTAGCAGCGTACTTTCTCGATATGGCGACCAAGACACCTCCTCCTTCTTTTTTAGCATGAAAACCCGAAGTTTCTCTGTCACGTCTGAAAATTATGTATCTTTTGTCAAAAAGTTCGCTGCTGTGAATACAATTATTGAGCCAGGTTTCTGTTAATACTAATGCGTCATAATTTGAACACACTAAGCCACAATAAAATTCCTGAGTTTTAGATCGTAAACCACGAGTGTTTTGGTAATATATGTTAAATGTAGCGAATTTAATTTAGAATAACCTCAATAACAGCTTTTGGTTGAAAATTTAACTTTATACAATTGACTGCAGCGAATCCATATCTTTCATAATCTTGGCATCGGATTCATCTGACTTTCTAACATAAATACGTCCTCCCCTGATCCAAACATAACGATACCCTTTCTCTTTAGCTTTGAGTCGTGCAGCCGTGTGTAGTGCCTTATTAGCCGGGCTCAGATGTTCTGTCACGAAGATCGCAGACTTTGCACCATCAAACTCGAGATGGGAGGTGTTTAGCTTTTCACTAGCTGGCTTTGCTTTATTAAAATTAATAGAAGCTGCTAGAAAAGAGTCCCGTAATCTGGGAGTTGCAAATTGTACAACAATTGATTTAGGACGATTTGTGCTGTTGTTGAGCTTCATCACACGAGTACAATTACTAATGCTTTCCTCTTTAATGTTGCAACCTATGGTTTTCCCCAGCTGAGTAACAATATTGAGAAGGTTTTCAGTTTTCTTCTGGGGTACACACTGAATCTCAATATTACTTGCACGAGCGTGTTGTTCCAAGATATTCATACGACTTGACATATCTTTAATTGTGGATGATAATTTCTCATTTTTATTTAGCAGATCTTTTATTTTTTCTTCACCCTGCTTTCTTTCCTTCAGCATGTCGTCATATTGATTGCTAATGAATTCTACGGAACCCCTCAGGCTAGCAACTTCTTCTCGTATCTCGGTTAATTCCTTGTTCAGCAAGTTGCTCATGGTTAACGTCAATTTTTCCAAAAGAGAATTCATCTTCGATTCCATCACACTTTCAACAATGGCACGAACACCCCCTTCCGTGACGGGGGCAGTTGCTGGATTTGGTTATTGGATTGGTTTGGTTATTAAATGGGAATTAAACATAACTGGCTTGCCTATTGCCGTCAATCGGGCACAATTCCAGAGAGGGCTGCTATATGAGAAATTCTAAATGGAAAACCCAATAACATATTTCCGATCCGAGAATCGAAACTAGGACCTATGTTTACATACTTAACCTATGAGTCTAAGTAAAGGATGTTGATCTTACTTGAAAGCTGTCAACAACAACAGATTATTGTTCGAATCACCCACAATAATATAACTCTTATGACTGTCTCCTGCAGTCAAGTTCTCCATGTTCTCAGCCAAGTGCGACTGGTTCAGTAGAACCAGTTGTACGGTCACCGTCTTCTCGTCTACCGGTATCATCGTCAGTTGGTACTTCGGTAGCAGGCTTACTTGTTTGCGGAGGACATTGCCGGCTGGGGGTCCTTTGTTCATTATCTATGGAAATGGAAAGAAAGATCTTTTTCTCAAATATGCTTGGCAATTTGAGCATTATTTTGACAACCTTTTTCGAGATAAATCGAAATTACTTTACTGGCCAAATACAGGCGAGCAGCGGCCGGCAAAAGTTGTATGAAAATCCATATCTGTCGTGTTTATCTTGCGACCAAATCACAGAGTACTTTTTTTTTGGACCAAATAATCTATATAAATAAAAATGAATTGTTGTTCGTTAGTCTGATTAAAACTCGAGAATGGTTGGGCCGATTTGGATAATTCTTTTTTTGTTTTGTTCGACAGAATACAGGGAAGGTTTAAAAACAAAAAAAATGGGGAAAAAAGGCCCTACCCTTTTTAGGTGTAGGGTAGGTGTAGGGTAGGTGTAGGGTAGGTGTAGGGTAGGTGTAGGGTAGGTGTAGGGTAGGTGTAGGGTAGGTGTAGGGTAGGTGTAGGGTAGGTGTAGGGTAGGTGTAGGGTAGGTGTAGGGTAGGTGTAGGGTAGGTGTAGGGTAGGTGTAGGGTAGGTGTAGGGTAGGTGTAGGGTAGGTGTAGGGTAGGTGTAGGGTAGGTGTAGGGTAGGTGTAGGGTAGGTGTAGGGTAGGTGTAGGGTAGGTGTAGGGTAGGTGTAGGGTAGGTGTAGGGTAGGTGTAGGGTAGGTGTAGGGTAGGTGTAGGGTAGGTGTAGGGTAGGTGTAGGGTAGGTGTAGGGTAGGTGTAGGGTAGGTGTAGGGTAGGTGTAGGGTAGGTGTAGGGTAGGTGTAGGGTAGGTGTAGGGTAGGTGTAGGGTAGGTGTAGGGTAGGTGTAGGGTAGGTGTAGGGTAGGTGTAGGGTAGGTGTAGGGTAGGTGTAGGGTAGGTGTAGGGTAGGTGTAGGGTAGGTGTAGGGTAGGTGTAGGGTAGGTGTAGGGTAGGTGTAGGGTAGGTGTAGGGTAGGTGTAGGGTAGGTGTAGGGTAGGTGTAGGGTAGGTGTAGGGTAGGTGTAGGGTAGGTGTAGGGTAGGTGTAGGGTAGGTGTAGGGTAGGTGTAGGGTAGGTGTAGGGTAGGTGTAGGGTAGGTGTAGGGTAGGTGTAGGGTAGGTGTAGGGTAGGTGTAGGGTAGGTGTAGGGTAGGTGTAGGGTAGGTGTAGGGTAGGTGTAGGGTAGGTGTAGGGTAGGTGTAGGGTAGGTGTAGGGTAGGTGTAGGGTAGGTGTAGGGTAGGTGTAGGGTAGGTGTAGGGTAGGTGTAGGGTAGGTGTAGGGTAGGTGTAGGGTAGGTGTAGGGTAGGTGTAGGGTAGGTGTAGGGTAGGTGTAGGGTAGGTGTAGGGTAGGTGTAGGGTAGGTGTAGGGTAGGTGTAGGGTAGGTGTAGGGTAGGTGTAGGGTAGGTGTAGGGTAGGTGTAGGGTAGGTGTAGGGTAGGTGTAGGGTAGGTGTAGGGTAGGTGTAGGGTAGGTGTAGGGTAGGTGTAGGGTAGGTGTAGGGTAGGTGTAGGGTAGGTGTAGGGTAGGTGTAGGGTAGGTGTAGGGTAGGTGTAGGGTAGGTGAACGTTTGGTGTTTTTATGGCAAAACAAAGTTTGCCGGGTCAGCTAGTTACATATAAAACTCATATCTGTGGTGTAATTTAAAAATGGAACGATATTTTACGCCGAAACTTGGCAACCAAGGAGGTAACTTATCAAAGGTTTTATTTAAATTTCGAACTGGCTTGCAAATAGAAAGCCGTTTATTGAAAAAGAAAATTTGAACACTTTATAACGCGGGAAAAATTCGTCTTTGATTTTGAAAGAAATTGTATTTGAGAAAATGAGTTCAAGGTACTACTTAGTTTTAATTTCCGCGCATTATTTTAGAAAAGTACTATACAAGCCTTGGCCGCAACTAGGCATTAGACTTACGTGTGTGTGCCTCGGCCCACATTTACACGTTCGTCCATCAATGCCTCTTTTGCTGGCCGCTGCAGTAATGTACTATATTGGTCACTACGAATAAAGATCAGCATCACTATGCTGAACTACATTTAAAGTGATTATTTTACTCTAATCTTAGACAAGACAAGTCTTATTATGATTAATGACAGTGTTTTAGAACCTAATAGTCACTACACCACCAGCATAAATATAGTAGTTCAGTAACCTTCGTGGTTCACTCTTCCAACTGTTATCAATCTTCCTGCACATGCTCCACCTAGTCTGAGGCCGTACCTTACCTGACCGATCTTGTAGACTAGAATTCATTTCAAGAAGTTGAAACCACCAATGGGTTTTCTGTTATCTGTAATATTAACTGTTAGATATCTACTGCTCACTCACCCTTTCCAAATCTCTCGGATGGCTCTCCTCCAACAACATAAATTTAACTTTCCCAGCTGAAGCGAGCAATGTGCTGAAAGTAGGACCTATGCCCTTTAGCTGCTTGCTCACAAACGGTGAGTTCTCCCACAGATGGGCAGAAATGCATTTGGCTAAGAGTATCGAGTTCAGAACCGCAGAGAAGAACTGAGGTTGTTGGGAGATTAGGTCTGGACGAGTGACGTATGTTACTAGACCTGGAAGACGATGAAGAAAAAGTTATATAAAACGGTTTAATCGTCGATTACTAAAAGGCATCTACGAACTATACAGAATGTAACGGGAACATGCGATGATATTTTAAAAACCTGCTTCTGGCCAAGTACAGGGTGTATCAGAAAAACCGGCCAAGTGCGAGTCGGACTCGCGCACGAAGGGTTCCATACCTACCATTATCGCAAAAAACGGCAAAAAAGTCACGTTTGTTATATAGGAGCCCGACTTGTATATTTATTTTATTCTGTTTTTAGTATTTGTTGTTATAGCGGCAACAGAAATACATCATCTGTGAATATTTCAACTGTCTAGCTATCACGGTTCATGAGATACAGCCTGGTGACAGACAGACAGACAGACGGATCGCGGAGTCTTAGTAATAGGGTCCCGTTTTTACCCTTTGGGTAACTAACTTTACAAAAGTTAGTTTTTAGGGTTCCGTACCCCGATACATAAAAATTATTTATACCATTCTCCCTCTAAAAAGCTTATTTCATTCACTGAAAACAGTGAACAAAAATCACTTTTCATCAGTTTTGGTGTTTGAATTTAGAACACACCAATATAAATTCGACGTCCATCTCAATGCTATACAACCTCCTTGCGCATAAAATACTCGATACAAACTCCTTGTGCAAAAGATATACGACTTTCAAACTCCTTCATTGATTTAATTTTCAGTTTGTTAATATTTAGGATTTTAATATTGATTTGTAATCTTTATATAGTCTGTCCATCTTTTAGCTTGTCTCTCTTCCTTTTGCCATCACGTGGTTGCCATTCCGTTATAATTTTATTCCATTTTATCCTGCTGGCCCTAGTCATGTGTCCTGTCCATCGCCATTTCAATTGTTTTATTTTCTTCAGTATGCCTTCCAACATACTCATTTCAATACACCTTTGACACGTTCTCAGTTTTAGAAATTGTTTCTGAGTCAACGCCCAAGTTTGGCATCCATACGTGAGACACGGCAAGATACATGAGTTGAGCACTTTTTTCTTGGCTGTCACAGGAAAGTGTTTACTTTTGAAAATCTCTTTAAGGGACCAGTATCTTTTTCAAGCACAAGTCACTCTTCTTTCTATTTCTGTATCTGTTTGATCTTTGAATGATACAATTTGTTCCAAGTATGTGTAATTTCTAACATATTCATTGTCTTCGTTTTGTACTTTTATGGCTATTTCTTCTCTATTTGTCATTACTTTTGTTTTTGATCTGTTCATAGAAAGGCCAACTAATCTGCTTACCTCCGCCAACTGTTGTAGCATTTGTTGGAGCGTATTAGGGTTTTCAGTTGTTAGGACCAAGTCATCCGCGAATCGTAAATGGTTAAGTTGCCTACCGTTGATATTAATGCCAAAATTATCCCACTCAAGATCCTTGAACACGCTTTCTAAGATGGCAGAGAAAAGTTTAGGAGATAGCGGTTTTCAATATTGTTCCTATCTCCTTTTTTGTGTAGTAGTATAATTATGCTTGATGATTGAGACGGTATTCATTCCGTGCTAGATAGGATAGAGTTGTATATTTCTGTGAGTTTTCTTAGGTTTTCCAGTGCAGTGATAGAGCTTTTGATCATCTCATTCGTAATCTGGTCTGGCCCGGGGTCCTTGCCGTTCTTTAGACTATTGACAGCTTTTTCGATTTCTGATTGTAGAAAAACTGGTATGTCTTCCACGTCGTCATCTTCAAGATTTATGGTTGAATTCTGGGTATTTTGTTCTGCTGCATAAAGTTTTCTATAGAAATCAGTTGCTGTCTGGATTATAGCTTTTCTTGTCGTTTCCTGTTTTCCTATATGAGTTTTGATGTTTGGAATCTATTCTTTCGTATCTAGTAATCCCTTTAACGCTTTTTTGATTCCTCCTGTCTTTTTTTGTATGGTAGTTGAGGACGTTTAATATTTTTACAATGCATGTCCTCGAAAAGAGCGTTTTCCAAGTAGCCCAAACTGTGCGGAAAGTGTCACTTTTTTTTACTAGTGCTTTTCACTTCCCTGTACTTTAAAAAAAAATAACTCCAACCTCAGCCAGCCGCATAGAGTTTTTATTATTTGAGAAAAGTTTTAAAAATTAGTTAAGTACAGATTATCACTCATATAAAAGGTTAAACAAAACTAATACTTCATTTAAGGCGTTTTTAATTACTCTAGATTTAGATTTTGATCAATAAATTAATTTTAAATATTCATTAAATATGTTTGGCAGAATTAATATTTTGCTCGTGCCTTTTTGCGTTACGTCATGAAAGTTATTTGCACATGCGCAGTAGATATGCCCGAGGAACTATGAACTTAGTTAATCTGTGGATATGCTGAGCACCCTTGAATAAGCACCATTTTATTAATTTGTTGCTTGGTCTGAACCAATATATCTTTTAATTTCCTCGCACAATGCATAGTAAATTGTTGTATGATACACGTGCGTAAGATGATTTCCGACTCGTGTCGATTTATCCACTCATCGGAAATCACCTACTTTCCGCACTTGTAGCATAAATAACTATTTTGGTTCTGTCCTTTTTGATGCTGTTGCAAATTTTTTTGCTTAGTTCTGATATGGCCCTTAGATTCTGTTTGTTTTTTCCGAGTTTTAGGAGCAGTCTTCTTTCTTCAATTACCAATGTAGTTTGTTATTCGGTTAGGATTATTCTGGGATGTTTAGTGAATACTTATTTGGATTGTAATTCTAATATTAATTGCATTGGTGTTTAATTAATTATGTAACGTAACGGAGGTGGTCACTGGCCCCTGAAACACAAATGCTGTTACCTAGCTCAGCTTCAATTTACAAAAAAAAATTAACCCTGATTTTTCACATTTTTCCCTTCAACATTTACAAAAAAAGTAACTAGTGATTTATTTATTTATTAATATTCCTTGTGCTATTCGCTTAAATATTTCTTTTTCTCGTAGTCATGGTATAAAATATAGTATGCGACTCTTGAATAAAACGGATTTATATCGAGGGCCATGAATCACTCGCGTCGCTCAGGATTCTAACACTTGAATCATACCCTACGGTCGTGATTGTTAGAATCCATCACTTGCTCGTGATTCATCTAGGGTACTCGATCGGTATAAATCCGTCCTTTATTCTGTAGTTGCTTATTATACTATTATATATACCTATTCGTTAAATTACAAAATCAGAAACTGAACACATGGAAAAATTACTTTTTGCAAATAATATTATTCAAATGTCGTCCTTGCCGGCTCTGGCACTCTTGAAAGCCATCTCTAACATTCATGAAAACGCGCCTCAGAAGTTTAGTAGCCCAGACCCCACACCACCGGAGTTTTTACCTCTGCGGTTATCTGAAGAGTTGGGTGTACAACATTAATCCATCAACCATATCTGAATTGAAGGAAAACATTAGACAAGAAATCAACAACATTCCTACTCAACTTGGAGGTGTGAATTCCTTGGAGAAAGGTGTTATGGGCAGAAGCAGTTTTTAAAACTAAATCGCAACTTTCCATTATACCCTCTATTGTGGCCGTTATCTTAAAAACAAGGAGATTACTAGAACTGATAGAAATATCAACACGCTACCTACACTTACCAACATACATACACTTATCCATACAGTGGTGACTTCTAACTTGATCAAGTATGTTTGAAAATAAAACCATTTGGGCCATTTAGTCTAACAGGTACCTATGTCTATGGTGTTTTTTATCTGGCACTAGAGACATAGATATGATATTAGTACCTATTGGTGACGAGGACAAAGATGCAATAAGTTATCTTCATACATAGTAGGTACCTGTTTGAAGACTTCATAATCTTATTTATTGTCTTTAAAACTGGTTGTAGGTCAGTGGCGTAACTATACCATCTAGGACCGTGGCAAATTTATTGGATGGAGCCCCAGTAAAAATCGTCAGGTTGTAATTTCATAATTGTAATAAATCTAACTACATCAGGTTACCCAATAGTAGGTAATTGTATGTATTTTAGTTAAATATCTAATAAATTGTAATTTTAAAAGCATAAGACACTCTCTCAGAGAGAAATTTAAGGAGATTAATGTAATGACTGTGCCTTCTCAGTATATTTATGAAAATCTTTTGTATGCCCATAAAAATATAAAATTGTTTAAAAATACAGTGATATCCATAACATAAATACTAGGAACCAACACAAATTTGTAGTACCAACAACAAGGCTCAAGAAAATAGGTGGCTCGTTTAGATGTCAATGTGTGCGCTTTTATAATAAGCTTCCAAGCCACGTACAAGTTCTAAGTCTTAATAAATTCAAAACATTCATTAAACGTAAGTTGTGCCAGAAAGCGTTTTATACCATCAAAGATTACGTTGAGGACAAAAAGGCTTGGGATTGAGCTGCTCCAATTAAATATTAATTTTGTTTTTTTATATTTTTTCCACCGTGAATTTTGTTTTATTATTATTTTTTGGTTTTCTTGCAATGACAAGAATATTTACTTTTTAAAGTATTATATTATTTTATTTTAATTATTGTGAATGTGAAGTCTATGTGGACTATTTGTTTTTAATTTATCTTAGTTTTTAATCGTGGTCTGGCAGTTTGAGTAGTTTTGCGGCCTACCCGAATTTCTTTGGTATTGTTCGTCGAATCGTTGAGCTCCTTAAATTCTGTGTTGAGCTGCTCGGTTATTGACAAATGCGTGCACTGACTGGACAGGTCCACTCAATCTGGCTGGTACTTTCCTCAAAAGACCATTTTAGACATCAATCTACATGGTCTTCACATGATCTAACCAAGATTTTTGTCTGGACTTTAAAAGAGACTGTGACCTCTGAGTTTGTTTCGGCCTTTCTTCTCAGAGTAGTCAGATAGGAAACGCCGACCTCATCTAGTTTTAAAAATATGATCGACATGTAAAAGTGTTTGTACAAACCAACTTACAGAAATAAAATCATTTATCATTTAAGTATTACATATCCTACTACCATCACAAATGTTAAAGTTTTTGAGGATGGATGGATGTTTGTTACTCTTTCACACAAAAACGAATGAACAGATTTTGATGTAACTTTACTTTATTCTGTTCAGCTATTGCATCTGAATAATACATAGGATAAAAGTTATAATGATATTTATAGAAGTACAAACCCTACACGGTCGGAGCCGCGGGTGATAGTTAGTTTATAATAAAACTAGCTTCTGCCCCTTCTTGTTCTTCTTTCACCCGCGTAAAAAGTGTTTTATCATCCCAAGGGAATACAAACTATCTCCATGCCAAATTTCATCTAAATCTGTTCAGTAGAGCCAGAGATTACCCCTTACAACCTCACAAAGTCTACCTCTTTATAATATTACTAGCACTTCGCCCGCGACTTCGTTCACGTGATCCGTGTTTTATCCTACAGATGACTTTTTAGTTTCACCCCCATAAAGGTTGAATTTCCAAAAAACCCTTCTTAGTGCTCCCCTACATTATAAAAAGAAGCCCTGTACAGTAAAATTCATCAAAGATCAGTTTAGAAAACTAATAATGACCTTTACTACTCGTATTTACTTAGGTTAGTATTTATGCCAAGTTTCAAATATGTAAGCTTTTAATTTCATTGTTGTTTTATTAACCAAGAGCGTAAACCAACAATTGCAGATGTTTTACCTTCCAAACCGAAGAAATTTCACATACAGTTTCAACCCCTATTTTATCCCCTTAGGGGTAGAATTTCCAAAAACCAATAAATGCATAAATTATAAAAGTATTGAAGCAGTCAAGAATATGAATTAATTTATTTTGATAAGGATCAATACCATTATACAAATAAAGAGCCTTTTCTAGCGGCGGCATTTCAATTATATTTTAAAATAAAAGAACACTTATTGTGGCATTACTATAATAGTTCATAATGCTGTCGCGACACTTTTTGTAAATAATGATGTGTTCTGCAAAGTCGTAGTACATTATTCTATTCTATCGTCAATAGTATTCGCCTAAAAAATACCTAAAATATTCTTTATAACTTGTGCGCTACAAGTTATAAAGAATATTTTAGGTATTTTTTTATACCTTGGGTTACATTATTGGTGTTTTAGTAAGGATCCCTAATTTTTTAGAAAATTTAATATAGCATATGTCACCCGGGGATAGTGTAGCTTCATAACAGTGAAAGAATTTTTCAAATCGGTTCAGGAGCCTATTCAATGCAAAAAAACAATCAAATCTTTCCTCTTTATAATATTTGTATAGATAATAAAACAACAATTTAATCTTGGCAAGATATTTTTCAATAAAATCTTTTCGCTGGGCTTTCTGTTTTGCAAACGTGGCAATAACATTATCAAAGTTTAAAGTTCGGGCCATAGAATTTTCAACAGACAGGTTACCCAAGTTACGTAACGTCTTGTCCCATAGAGTTCCTTAAACAGGATTTTTATTAAATTCAGTTTCGAAAATGATTTTTCAAAAAAATCTTTCTTTCTTACTACATTATATTATATGTGTTGTAGTCAAACAAATAACAATACTGCAGTATAAATTTCAGGAAAGCTACATGACAAAAAACGATTATTTGTCTAGTAAGATAGTTTAGTAAATCTTACTTATATAATATTGTAAATACGAAAATTTGGATGGATGGATAGAAATTTGGCTAAGATATAGATTAAGTCTGTAATAGCACTAGACTACTTTTTATCCCGAAAAAATATAAGATTCCCGTGGGACAAAGGGCGACTTTCACGCGGGCGAACGCGCAGGCAGAAGCTAGTCTATACTAATATTAAAGATTATTTTGTTTGTTTGTTTGTACCGAATAGGCTCCGAAACTACTGGACCGATTTGAAAAATTCTTTCACCAATAGAAAGCTACATTATTTCTGAGTAACATAGGCTATTTTTTATTCCAAAAAACGGGTCCTGTAAGGTGGTCCACGGGAGCGAAGCCGCGGGCAACAGCTAGTTATTTATAAATCGGCAAGTTCTAACACGAAGACTTTTCTATTTCGTCTCGTAAGGTGGACCGAAAACTGAGAATTGCCCTCGCAAATGATGCATGTCTTTTTTGTATATTTCAACAAATTATAGGGCATTCTGTAGTAGATCAGTATGATTGAAATTTTGCAAAATGGCAGGTTGCTAAACGTTAAAGTAAAGGTTGTCTGTAAGAGATTGCCCTGTGCGATAAGACCGCCCATTGTAAACTTATCTTTATAATTGTTTTGTCCTGTAATTATTTAAGTGGTGTACAATAAAGTATATAATAAATAAACGCTGAAATTGGAAAATTATTGATTCATTGGAAGGAAACGCGATTTCAGTTGATTAACAATGATGTTCACTTTGAACAAACTTGCCGGATCTTAAAGACGCTGATCTTCGCAAAGTTCGTCAAAACGGCGTTTCGCCTTCCTTTGACGAGTTTTATAAAATTAAGGGTTGCTGGAAGACTTTTTAGTTACACTATTTGCTTTCTTTTTTTATATTTCGAATTCATGGTGATACCTTTCTAATTCTTCCAATCAAATTTTCAAACGTTTTAAGGCATTTTAAAGATCGGTGGCTTTAGACTGAAGTATTTTAGGGGCTGAATCGATTGTTTGTAGAATTTCGCAATGAAAAACCAATAACATGATAAAATTGTAGTTCTCGGTCTTCTTCTTGGTGTCATCATCATCATTTCAGCCGAAAGACGTCCACTGCTGGACATAGGCCTCCCCCAGGCGTCGCCACATTGACCGATCCCGTGCGTCTCGCATCCAGCGCCTTCCCGCAACCTTAACCAGGTCATTAGTCCACCTAGTGGGAGGCCTTCCAACGTATCGTCTTCCGGTTCGCGGTCACCATTCCAGAAATTTCGGCCCCATCGGCCATCCGTTCTGCGAGCAATGTGCCCTGCCCACTGCCACTTAAGTTTGGCAATTCTTCGGGCTATGTCGGTAACCCTGGTTCTCTTGCGGATCTCCACATTTCTGATTCGATCACGCAAGGAAACTCCGAGCATAGCCCTCTCCATTGCCCTTTGAGTGACTGTAAGCTTCCTGAAAAGGCCCATTGCAAGCGACTACGTCTCAGAGCCATATGTCATCACTGGCAACACACACTGGTCATAGACTTTCGTCTTGAGACACTGTGGTAAGTTGGCCGAGAAGATACCGCGCAACTTGCTGGGCAGCGCTCGGGACGCTGCCCAGCCGAGTCGGATTCTACGGTTGACCTCTTTCTCGAAGTTGGCCCTACCCAATTGGATCGTTTGTCCCTGGTAGACATAGTCGCCCACAACTTCGAGTGTAGAGTCTCCGACCTTGATAGGAGTGGGTGTAACATGGGCATTCACCATGACCTTGGTTTTGTCCATGTTCATTTTAAGACCCACTCTTTCGTAAGCTCTACTGAGGTCATCGAGCATTTTACTGAGGCTCTCCATGGTCTCAGCCATGACCACTATATCATCGGCAAACCGGATGTACTCGCCATTAACGTTGATGCCAAGCCCTCTCCAATCCAGAACCTTGAAGACATCCTCCAGCGCAGCAGTGAACAGTTTCGGAGAAATGACGTCTCCCTGTCTCACGCCGCGCTGAAGCAGGATTGTTTTCGAGGTCTGATCCTGAAGACGGACTGACATAGTGGCGTTCTTGTACAAACACTTTAATGTACCGGTAGTCGATCTGGCACCGTTGGAGAGGCTGTAGTACAGCCCAAGTCTCGATCGAATCGAAGGCTTTTTCGTAGTCTACAAACGCTAAACAGAGAGGCAGGTTATACTCTTCGGTCTTCTGTATAACCTGCCGCAGCGTATGTATGTGGTCTACGGTGCTAAAGCCTTTTCGGAATCCGGCTTGTTCGGGAGGCTGGAAATCGTCAAACCTGCGCGCGAGACGATTCGTGATGACTCTTGAAAACAACTTGTAGACATGGCTAAGAAGTGAGATGGGCCTATAGTTCTTCAGCCGGGCATTGTCGCCCTTCTTGAAGAAGAGTACCACCACACCCCTGCACCATGCCTGTGGAGGCTGGAAATCGTCAAACCTGCGCGCGAGACGATTCGTGATGACTCATGAAAACAACTTGTAGACATGGCTAAGAAGTGAGATGTTCCTATAGTTCTTCAGCCGGGCATTGTCACCCTTCTTGAAGAAGAGTACCACCACACCCCTGCACCATGCCTGTGGCGTTTTGCCCTCGAGTATGACGGAATCAAACAGCTTCTGAAGGGCCTTAAGGACCGGTTTTCCACCCGCCTTCAGGAGTTCAGCCGTGATTCCGTCATCACCCGGGGCCTTGTTGTTTTCAAGCTGTTTCAGAGCCATCCTAATCTCGTTCAGGCAGGTGTAGGTAGATGAAATAGCTTCATTTCATTCATCTGATTTGCAATTTAACGGAATTATTTTTGTCTACCCATCGTCATCATCTACGAGCCCACTACAACTGGACGTCACGGGTGTAGTTCCGAATTCCACCAAGCGCGGCGCCTCGGTCACAATCTTTAAATCGCTCGACAAACACGCACACGACACACGCTTTAATTTTGTTAAAACCATAATTACTGATTATATGCCTTATTGCTAACGATGAATATTTGCATTCATCACCAGTTTTCGCTAGCGCTTATTGCCTACTTCAACAAACCGAACTAGGAAATTGTTAAAAGATTTTTAAAAGAAGAAAATTGAACTTTTCTTTCTTCTTTTTTTAAATTTATTTTAAGTACTTATATACAATTGAATATTCTAGAAAAAAAAAACGAACCTATATACAAATACAAAGGGGAGTGGTAAATGGGCTCATTGTGCATCAAAAAATTCGTCCATATCGATGTCAATGGGAAACGTGCCTAGAACGATAGCAGCATTGCCACGTTGTATGGCAATGCTGATTCTCTGGCCGAAGAAAAGGCCAACCTTCTGGTCTATTTGTTACTTTAATAAAGTAAAAAAATAAAGTACTTATATAAAAAATTAAATTTTTACAAAAGTTTGCTAAAAATATTAGGTTACTTCTGAGCTCGCGGCCTCTCGGGCTGGGGGCCCGTGGCATTCTGCCACCTCTACCACCCTATAGTTACGCCACTGTTTTAGGTACAGACAATACTTTACATGGTTAGCCACGTAATGAGATAGGTACACCGGGTTAATTGTAAAATACCAATACGTAATACTTATAAAGACTCTGCTGTTTCATATATTTATTTAATTACTTTATTTTACACCATAAATTACACTAAAACACATGCAATTGGTGGCTTTAACGTATTCCGCGATCTCTTCCAGGCAAAACAGACAAGACAGAAATTGCCCGATTTTTTTAAATACTTCAGGGTTAGTCTCATAGTAAATTTAGTTTAAATAATAAATTTACTATGAGACTAATTTAGGTTATTAAGTGTGTTACAATTAATCCTGTATAAAATTTACAAGTCCGTGATTTGACCTGTCGTACTGTATGGATCAGAATGTTGGGCTGTGAAAAAGATGGATGAAAAGAGATTGCATGTAGCAGAGATGAGAATGTTGAGATGGATGTGCGGAGTGACGAGAATGAATAAAGTGAGAAATGAGTATATTAGAGGAAGTTTGAAAGTGGTGCCAGTGACAGAAAAGTTGAAAGGAAACGCATGTTACCAAAAGAGTTATAAATATAAAAGTGGATGGATGGAGAGGGAGGGGACGGCCAAAAAAAAATGGATGGACTGTGTGAGGAGTGATATGAAAGAAAAGAGAGTCAGTAATAGCGTGACGGTATGGAAGAAGAAAACGTGTTGCGCCGACCCCAAGTAACACGGGACAAGGGCAGGATGATGATGATCTAACGAAATTAGCTAAAAAAAAACTGGCAGACATGGCGTTATTGTGTAGACATCCAATGACATTCTAAACTTCTAATTTCAATTAACTCGGCCGACAATGGGTTAAACGAGAAAGTGAGATGATAGATATTGAAATTAATTTCAGCTACATCAACTTACATTTGCAAACTCTGTCAGCAGTCCGCATAATTTTCATCGCCTCTTGATTTAGAGATGGATCAGGTATCGAAAGGCATCCGAGGACAGCTTGAATAACGCTGTAAATAATAACTGTAACTGAACGACTGCTGTAACTTCATTAGGTACATCTGTTATTCAAAAGCTTCCCATAAAAACATTTATTAGAATTCATCAAATAACAGAAACTTCAATATAACGCAATATTTTAATATTTGTCCTTGTCAAGGCAATAACAAAAGTAAATATTATGATGATTAATAACCTTTAGAAACGAGAAGTCTAAAGGCCTAACAGTCGTGTAATTTACAGGCTAATAAAAACAAAGATATTTATGACCAATGAATGTATAGACCGTTACCTACATAATTATTGTATCTATAAATTTTTATGGTAACTTCTTAAATAATAATCCATCGATAAAAAAATTAAACAGTGAAAAATTTATAGGATTGATGAGCACTAGCAAGTGGTATAACCTACACATTTTGAACTTTTCGACAATCTTTAACACCCATAGAATGTCCGTATGTCTAGGTCCTCACGTTAGGCAAAAATCCAGAGGTATTAAAAACAGTCCCAGTTTTTCAAGCAAGCCAAACAGTATGGGAATGATGAGCACTAGCAAACTGTTACGTGGTTTATCCTACACATTTTGAACTTTTCAACAATCTTTATCACCCATAGAATGTCCGTATGTCTAGGTCCTCACGTTAGGCACAAATCCAGGGGTATTAAAAACAGTCCCAGTTTTTCAAGCGAGCCAAACTTTATGGGGATGATGAGCACTAGCAAACTGTTACGTGGTTTATCCTACACATTTTGAACTTTTCAACAATCTTTATCACCCATAGAATGTCCGTTTGTCTAGGTCCTCAGGTTAGGCACAAATCCAGGGGTAATAAATACCCTGGCATTACCCCTGGTTTTGTAACTAACCTGAGGACCTAGACAAACGGACGGTATGTGCCTAACCTGAAGCCTACAACAGCCTAAGTTTTTCAAGCAGTCTAAAATGTATGGGATTGATAAGTACTAACAAACTATCAGGTTTATTCTACACATTTTATACTTTGTGAAAATATTATCGCATATAGAAAATTACTTTGCCATAGAAAGATTTTTAAGGTCCTCAAGTCAGGTCGCAAGTCCAAGGGTAATTGTTTATTCATTAACTTTTTATATATTGAGTGTATTGTATGTGTGTTTATATATGGAGCTCTTAGCTTAATGGTATTAAAACATACTCACCAATTCAATTTCATCTGCCTCGTACTAATCTTCCCTTTCATAGGGAACCGAATGGTGGCCGCAGCATTGTTCCTATTGAGCAGGTTCAAACATCTTCGTTCATCCATGCGGAGGTGCATGTCGGCTAACTCATGGCTTTCGCATATTATAACCAGGAGACGTTCTAGAGATTCCGTGCCTTCTATCTGATATTGGAAAGGAGGGGTAGTTTGAAATCGTCATTATTACTTAAACCGTAAAACGTGTGCTGCTGGACATAGGCCTACACTAAGTGATACCACACTTTACCAGTCTTGTGCGTCTCGCTTGTGTACGTTACCCCAAAAGGAAAGTGGCTCCTAGAGTGATACGAGTGCAACGTAAAATTTATGTATGAATCCGGCGCTTTTTTGTAGTCATTCGAATTTGGTCGGATAACCAGCCGTTGTTTACATGTTTAGTTTTTTGTTTAAATCTACAGAAATATTCCAAGCTGAATATTTTCACTATATATTTTTGACTAAACGCACTGACTAAAACCTGATGACGCACCAATTATATTTTCGGCGCACATTCTTGCACAACTAAAAGCTCTCTGCCCATGCACAACATTTCTCACTCCGATCATTCGTTTAGAATTTTCCTGCTGGAACAGCGTTACTCGAGCAGGAATCGTTTTACAGTTTTTTTTCTAAAACGACGACACGCACAATTTTTTTATGTGGTGCACATTCACAGCAGATTATGCACTATAAATTACACGTTCTACTCATATCACTCTAGGAGTCACTTTCCTGTAGCTACTCGTATCACTCTAGGGGTAACGTACACGTCTCGCTTCCATTGGATTCCTGCGGCCCTCACCAGGTCATCAGGCCTTCCAACGCTGCGTCTTCCGATATGTGTACGCAACTCCTGAACCTTTCTGCCCCGTCGACTATCCATTCCTTGAGCAATGTGCAATGCCCATTGCCACTATTAGAACGAAAATCTGTATCGATCAATTAATCTTGAGATTTGACGTGGTTGGTAGATTGGCATTCATGACCGGTCGTTGTTAGCTAAGATGAAGTCTATATCTAGCAGGGTCGACTTTCAGGTGAAAATGCTGAGATACCTGTAGTCTTATTGCGTAATGAATTCGGCAAGGTAAAAGGCCAAAGAGTATGAACAATCGACCAATCACATAGACGGGTACCCACATCGCGTCTTCCATCTCGCATGTGATTGGTCGATTGTTCATACCCTTTGCCCTTTGGCTTGCCGAATTCATTACGCAATAAGGCTGCTGATAATGTGCAGGACGCCCAACTACCTGAAATTTTGTTAACGTATGTATATCTTCTTACTTACATATAAATTGTAGGAGTAACATGTCATGCTGATGAATATAGATAGACATATACTCGATATGGTGCGATATTAATTAAACAACTTGACTTTTCCAATGCCGAGTTTTTGCTTTGTTAGTTAAACCTAAGTTATTTAGCCTTTTAGCAAAAAGTTGTAGGTCTTTGTAGGTACATCTCGTCACATTATAGTACTTCATTATTCTTCAATTAAGCCCAAGAGCTCATTTCGACCTTTGCTAAAAGGTCAATAATTAAACTTACACATGATGACACTTGTAGTACCATCATACTGAACTTTATAGTATGCAGGTGTAGGTAGGTAGGTATCTAATTATAATGATTCATCATGGATATTTATGTTTTTCTCTAACCAGATAAAACTGCCATTGATACAGCAGAGTTTGATTGGAATCAATTAAAATCAGCGGAACGAAGGACTTTAATCTTCACATTTTATTTAATGGGTAACCATTACCCAATCCAAATGTGTTTAAATATTTAATGAACTTCATAGTTACATCAGAAACAAATTATCCTTCAATCTATAAAAACCGGCCAAGTGCGAGTCGGACTCGCGCACGAAGGGTTCCGTACCACTATCGCAAAAAACGACAAAAAAATCACGTTTGTTGTATGGGAGCCCCACTTAAATATTTATTTTATTCGGTTTTTATTATTTTTTGTTATAGCGGCAACAGAAATACATAATCTGTGATAATTTCAGTTGTCTAGCTATCACTGTTCATGAGATACAGCCTGGTGACAGATGGACAGACAGACAGACGGATCGCGGAGTCTTAGTAATAGGGTTCCGGTTTTTACTCTTTGGGTACGGAACCCTAAAAAAAAGACGAAGACATCGGTGAATCGTAAAAGAAAGACATCCTATAATTTAGTCTACTGCAATAAATAATAGTAGTTTCTTTATGGCTAAATAGATAGTTCGTACAGTTTAAACATGGTACTAGTGCGTAAGTAATGACAGGTTGTTAGCCAGCTCCCGTCGCCTCCGATCATCGCTAACATACGAGATGATACAACCCAGTTCCCTCGGGTGACCTTTACAACTTGTACGAGATAACAAGACCCTAATTCACTCTTGTTAGGTTCATTGTGCAAGACGATGGGCTTGGGACTTCAGTTCATAATTCGCACCCAGACTGGACGCCAATCATAAGATACAATTAGCGATGATTCAACGCGATTCAATTAATATGTATCACACCGATAAGCGAAATTTGTACTGCGCCGCACAATCAGTAAGGTCCCTAAGGCCCAAATTTGAAACCATTGGTTTGCATAATTAACTATTGGTTGAGTTAACTACCTACTGATAAAAAACGGGGCCTCAGAGTCCCTCACAGTTAATATCTAAACAAAGGCTTCTCCTAAATGTGGATGGATCATCAATTATTATTAATAAGTCCGCTAACACCACTTCTCCAATCAGCCTGAATAAGCTGAATTCGGATTAAATATCTTCAAGTCAAGGCAAGACTACGGCTACTACTGTAAATCGCTGTGTCTCAATCATGTAAGATAGTTGGATAGGTTAAATAAATAATCTACTGAAAAGGTCGTTACCTACCTTCATAATCTGCTTCATAGTTTCCAAGTCCAAATAAAAGATGGACATAAGTCGTCCGGCTTCAGTAGACTCGATACAACTAGCGTCGTCCATCGTAATGAGCCCCGAAGAAGCTAACCCGTTCATAGCCTTAACACACAGCTCTGTAAACAAAAAGGATGTGCTTGTGCAAATATCACAGGATTTCGATCTAGTGTGCCGATAACATTGTACTTAAAAGGCATAGGTTAAAAGACTGCTAAAGAATGTGTCGTGTATTGATTTGGATGAGTTCAACAGTTATTAGGTACCTACAACTACTTGAAACATTTGTCATTTAGCTAAAGTATGACATGGATTTGAAGTAAAAGATCAATTGCCAAGTACATTAGTCACGAGTATGACATAAATTAATTGAATGTCGCATACAACAAACGCACTTATTCTATAGGTGAACAAATTTGTATATGGTGCGAGGATGCATCATTCGCCTTTCAACTTTTCCAGATAAGGACATCATTGAAGAATGACAACGTAGATGGAGAAGATACAATCAAGGGTCACAACAGCAATTATTATAACTAAAGTGAAGATGAATAAACATAATTGCCATTCCAATGACGTGATATTTACAAGCGTTTACTACGATTTAGGACAAACACACACACATTAAGTGTATTCGACGACATCAGAAATAGCTATACGTTTAAAGGGCATGTAATAACTGTATTGTAAGCTAGAAGCAGTCGGCGTGCTTGTTGTTATCTTATTGTGAAACAATAACATGAATAAGTAAATAAAATAACAATAAAATTACACGAGCCAAATTTGCCGTAATATTTTAACCATAGTCGAAGACATCGAATGAACTTTGCCCTCCAAACAAAACCAATTTGAATTTATTGATTAGCTAGTTAGATGCGGCAGTGATTCTTGCGTGGAGTTACAATAAAACAATTTCCATAATCTAATCCCATGTTTAAAGGTGTATTTACACGCATTAGCCCTTCACTTGCACCAAGGATAAGAAGATCGCGTGCATCGACAAATGCGAAGGATCAGCGCGTGTCCACGATGCCATCCATCAATCACGATCCGGAACTCAAGCGAGGGACCGGGGAGAGCGAACTTGAGTGACACGCAATAGTTAGGTTATAACTCGTTGATAGATTATAAGAAATAGGATTCAAGGTCGATGCTAAATACAGACAGAATTGCTCCTGGTGGCCTGTATGTAATACATGTTCTTATATGTAGAAACTAGAAACCCATTTCAGGTACCAGTCTTTCACAAAGTTAAACCCTACTTTGTGAACTTTATGGCATAGCAAAGTAATTAGTACGAGTATTATAGTAAACATCACCTCGTTTTGTGCAGTCGGCGAACTTACAGAATAAGGACACGGTCAGTGTTGTGTGTAGAAATGTGAGGGTAGAGGAAGAATTTTCTGCCCCAACGGAGCTAGTACACAAAGACAGTCTACCCGGGACCACGGGGAAACGCCGGGTGAAATAGGGAGATAAATAATCGAAATCAAAGCGTTAAATTCCCGTGATATATTGTTATTCAATTATGAAACGCGAAAGTTTTAAAGTTAATATAGCAAAGTAATTTTGTGAAGATGTTATAAACGATCTTTCCATACAAAGTTGCATCTTTACATCAGGGTGTATGCCGAATGATTTCGCCAATCGACTCTTTACTTTTGGAGGCCAAGATCGCTAAGCCTGTCAATTAAGTAATTGATTTGATGCGAATCGATGATGTGGAAACCTACCGCAACATTGGTTATTTATACGCTTTGGTGCTGGCACATAAGTCAAGATATGGCAAATTAATATATGGTATGTCTTTTAACAGAACTTAGGAGCTCGTGGCTAAATAATAACAACCACACTGGTCGATTCTCAAGGTTAAGCAACGCTTGACGAGGTCGGTCCGTGGATGGGTGACCATTTCAACATACCGAGTTTCCTCCGTGCCTCGGAAAGCACGCTATAGGTCTATCCACACATATCAGGGCCGTGCCCGTGACGTGACAGGGCCGGGCCCAGTCATTAAAGATCTGTCACTGGCCCGTGCACGGACGTGTGTGAACGAGTTTATACAAAATGTACACAACGATATTTTTTTGTGCCCCTGACGAGGCACGGTCCGTCCACGTCCCTGGCACGGCCCTGATATGTGTGGATAGACCTTAAGCCGTTGGTCTCGGCTGTCATTTAATGATCTTTGATAGTCGTTACGGGTAGTCAGAAGCTTGTGATCTGACACCAGTCTTGCCAAGGGGTATGGCAGTCGCTCCATGTAAAACACTGTTACTCAGCTGAATCCGGTAAGACTGGAAGCCGACCCCAATATAGTTGGGAAAAGGCTAGGCAGATTTATTGATGTCTTATAACACAGCTTCGCGAAAGTGCCAAAATTCTGAATGCTCAAATAATTGGTAATAAAGAGTAAGATTCCCTTTGGTTTTTGTCGAAATGATACAACATATGAAATGAAAGATATGTTTCAGATAATGGTGGTCTGGTAAATTGAGACTTGGGACCGTAGATGTTAATAATGATGACATATACTACAGAGATCTAAAAATACGGTGAACTAAGTTATTACGAATAAAGTAATGAGCTAAGGCTAGAATATCATTGGCTAAGGCCCAGTTTTTTGAACCGTAGTTATTTTAACCAATGGTTAAATATGCTAACCAATGGTCAACATTTTTGGTAAAACGCGTTTATTTATCAATTGTAAGTCTAGGTAACAAATGGTCATAAAATTAACTCTCTAACTTATTTGACAGTTTGTGAAGCTACCAATGAATAAAATAGGGCATTATACCGAAAATTTTAACCATTGGTTAGCATATTTAACCATTGGTTGAGTTAAATACGGATAAAAAAATCTGGGCCTGAGTTACATCAGATTTGACCTCTCTTTATGTAGTTATATAGTTATCTCGAGGTTGAATTCATGATTGGATGCAATTCCGATAACTGAAAACACAATTTTTCCGATGGGCATTCTGCTGATGTGTCGTATAAATAGACATAAAATACACATACGACGACATACAGATGGCCTTGTTGAATATTTTTAGCTAGTTAGTTGCAACACAGTAGTGATTAGATATGGTGATGAGAAAACCAAAACATTTTGATACGCTCGTTGGCCATGGTAAGCCTAATTAAATACACGAAAAGATAATCACTCAATCATAGATATTTTTTTGTTATTAGTAAAAACTAAATTCTTTATAATTAATTACGATCTAGCCTTTTTTTTTCTTTTTTTTTTTGGGTGGGGACATCATCCAATGACTTCTCCTGCTCTGGCCGCTCTGGGTGAAGCGGGAGGGCGTGTCAGACTTTTACTGACTAAAACCCACCCGTATTCCTTCAGTTGCTTGAGCCAGGGCCGGGGTAACTATTTTAAAATTTATCCGCGACCCAGACAGGCATCGGCCCTAGCGGACCCCGTCAATTTTGCTGACATCTCTTTGAGGCGCGCGTGGTATACTACGCGCCGTCGACTCGGGCCTGGTCCTTATCGGACGGCGAGCTACCCATTACACGCCATCCGCAAGCCCGCGCCTACTGTGGTCGAAATTGGCTTGCGACTCCCGACGCCCGGGGCGTCTCCTGCGGTGGCTTGGGGCGTGAGGACGTCTTCCTCACGCGTTCTGCCTCCTCCTTCGCGAGCATTACTGCTTCGCAGAAGGAGGTGACAGCTTCCCATGCCCTCTCGCTACGTACCATAGCCTGAACCAAGGCCGGTAGCGAGAGGTCGCCACCGCAGCCGCCGATCGCCTCCACGAGGACACCACACACAAACTTCCACCGTGTCTTCCGGTCGATCCTCACATTGGTGACACCCGGGCGTTTCCTCCCGCCTTATCCTGAACAGGAACCTCCCGAAACAGCCGTGTCCGGTGAGAGGCCTTATCGCCACTATTGTGGCGTGCCCAGCGCTAGGTTGCGACAGTCGCCCTCTCCATGTCGCCATGAGATCTTGCTGGAGCTCTGTCCGCCGAGCCGTGATTTGCCGCGGCAGCAGAGTTTCGCCCCGGCATTTCTCCTCCTCGCGCTATTCCCATATTTGCGCGAGGACTTTTGCCTCCGGATCCCATGGCGGCAACCCAGCAAGGAGGCTCGCCGCCTCACCGGAGACCTTGCGGTATCCCCGGACCAGCCGGATGACCATGACCCTTTGGGACGCGTTCAACCGGCGGGCTGGTCGCCGCCTCAGGGAACGCGCCCATACTGGTGCCCCGTAAAGGGCCATGGACCGCATGACCCACGCGTAGAGCCTCCGGCAGGAGGCGTTTGGAACCCCTAGATTGGGCAGGAGCCGCTTGAGGGCAGCCCCGGCCCGCTCCTGTCTGGGAGCCAAACGTCGGAAATGCTCCACGAAATTCCACCGGCTGTCGAGGACGAGTCCCAGGTACTTCATCGTCGACCCAACGCTGATGTGAACCCCTGCGAATGCCAAACTGGCTCTCTGCCAGATCCGGCCCCACCCGCACCAGCTTCCCGACGAGGCGGTCTGCCTAAAATACTAATCATTTAACTCTAACTTAATATGTTACGTGATAGACTAAACTAAGAGAAGTGTCCATTTGAACTTTTACACAAGTCCGTAGCACTTTCTTAGGCCGAGTTTCTCACATCTAAATTATCGCAGAATTAATGTGACAAATTGTCAAGCACGCGTTATCTGATGTTTTTTACTCAGATCGCGAACTTATCTTGGAGCTTTAATCTCGAACAACGGCGGCTGCAATGACGAGATAAAGAGACGTATGGCGATCACGTGAACTGCGATGGACAAAATGAAAAAAATATGGAGGAACAGAGACATCACCAAAGCTACGAAGACCATGCTCGTGCGCACTTTAATTTTACCCATATTTCTGTACGCTGTAGAAACGTAGACGCTCTGGAGATGTGGTGCTGGAGAAAAATGCTCGGAGTGTCGTGGACCGAGTTCCGCACAAATGTCTCGATACTCCAAGAACTCCACTTTAAGCAGCGTCTGTCCGCAATAGTACAGTCCCGAATACTCACTTCCATCGGGCACGTTTCAAGGCGAGACAGTCAGTCCATAGAGGTTAGTCGTCCAAGGAAAAGTGGCAGGCACTAGACCGCGTGGTAGGTCACCCATGCGTTGGACCGACCAGATCAAGTCTGCTGTGGGCAGTCCCGTGCACGAACATTGTGACTGTGGTAGATGTCACATGTCTTCGAATGGTTCATTGGTTTCATGGTCATTGGTACTAAGACATGCCGGTTTCCTCACGATGTTATCCTTCACCGTTAGGAGAGCAGTGGTCATGAAATAATTTACACAAAGTAAAGCGCCTGCCAGGGTTCGAACTCACGACCTAGGACACGTAAGTCGCGGCTGTTACCACAGGACCACCACTGTTCTAAACACTTTAACACTCATTCGGTTTTTCATTTTCATTCGTTCTTTTTAGCCTACGCACTAAGTCTGTGTTATCTAGCAGCTGGATAGCCTACAACATTCACGTGTCGATGAAGTCTGCGTTCGTGAGCTTCAGTAAATTTTTGGATGATGATGGTGACGAATTCCATTTTAAAGTCACTCTCAATCAAAGATAATAATAAATCTAGTTGGTAGGTAAGCTAGGTAAGCCATCAGGTTAGGGGGAATGACGATAGTAGTTGAATGAGAGCAACCAAAGATCGAATAAAATTGATGAATAAACTGAGAACAAAAAAAATGTTTAATAACCCCCGTGGCATTTTTATTTCATGCGATATAATTTATCTAGTAGTAGACACGCTTCGATCGACAAACTATTGAACACGTCATTTTGAAACGATATCTTGCGAAAACACCCCGATTCAAACAGTAAAACGCCCATAAATTTAGAACGACTGAACCGATTTTCATCAAATATAGCTAAGTACACTTGATTTACCTTTCAAACAGAAAAAAGTAAATCAAAATCAGTTCATCCGTTTTGGAGCTGGCATCATACAGATACACAAATACACAGGTACACACGGCAAACTTATAACACCCCTCTATTTGCGTCGGAGGTTAAAATTAATAGGATCTTGCGAGCTTTTTTCTTACAGGTAACGAAATTAGTTTTGTATTATTTAATTAAAGTTTCTTTTCTAATAACTAAAGTTTGCTTAAAAAGTTGCTATTTTTTTTAATGTCAGTACCTACTAAATAATATTTTCAAAATCAATACGAATGTGTTATCCGAAATTAATACGAATGGTAGACATACGACTTTCTCATATTGATAGTAACGTGGGACGAGTTGCAGAATGAAAATTGATTTATTTTGATTTTCGGTAATTAATAAGAATGGTAGACATGTATGACTTTCTCATATTGATAGAAATTGAAAATTGATTTATTTTGATTTTCGGTAATTAATAAGAATGGTAGACATGTATGACTTTCTCATATTGATAGTAACGTGGGACGAGTTGCAGAATGAAAACTGATTTATTTTGATTTTCGGTAATTAATAAGAATGGTAGACATGTATGACTTTCTCATATTGATAGTAACGTGGGACGAGTTGCAGAATGAAAATTGATTTATTTTGATTTTCGGTAATTAATAAGAATGGTAGACATGTATGACTTTCTCATATTGATAGAAATTGAAAATTGATTTATTTTGATTTTCGGTAATTAATAAGAATGGTAGACATGTATGACTTTCTCATATTAATAGAAATTGAAAATTGATTTATTTTGATTTTCGGTAATTAATAAGAATGGTAGACATGTATGACTTTCTCATATTAATAGAAATTGAAAATTGATTTATTTTGATTTTCTGCAATTCATCCTAAATGTGCCGTAGGCATTTAGGACTAGTTACTCCCAGAAGCGGGCACCTTCTTGTAGGCTGATTATGAATATAATAAAGTCTGATAAATTTGTGATTTGACCTAACAAATAACGTTGTTGGTAACATAATGTCGGTGCAATTAAAAGAACGTTACCGTTTTTTTTTTAAATAAAATGTAGCAATTACACGGCGATGATGATGCCATTGGATTCTTGCCACTTATTGTATAAGAAGTTATGAATATAATAGATAATACAGAATAGATAAGGTTATGATGAATATTTCATAAGTTCATCTATAAAATGCCGCGAAGTAATTATCTTTGACTTTATTGACGACATATTTTAAATGCGTAAACGTAATTACAATTTTATTACTTTTAGGTATTTTTTACAGAATAAAATTTTTTTAATGGCCTTCAGATTTCATTATAATTTGAATAGCCTGTTTTTTGTGCAACAAAATTTTGTTATCGTAACAATTATATCTGTTTTCCTTTGATGGGCTCTTCCGACAAAACTAATGATTTGGAACTCGTATGTAAACAGAAGAGCCCAAAGGTAATTCATCAATTAAAACTAAAAAACATAAGTTTATTTCTTGTTGATAATATAGATGTTTTAAAGTAGAAAAAACATCCATAATTGTAAGCGCTTAATGGGTCGAGTAATTAATTATAATTAAAGTAATTTGACTACAAATGCAAAGATAACATCCAAAAGGTAATACAATAGAGATAAAGAGCGCGATTATCCTGTAGCTCTGAAAATAAAGCCGTCATTTATCAACAGTTGATGTTTACTGCCTTGCGTCTTATTGCACTAGTGCGCAATCATTTCGCCAATTAAAACATCAACTTAAGGTTACACTTGTCGAAAATTCTTCCATACAAACGTAGTCTAGGGATTATTCCACTGTTTGACAATGTACGTTCAAAATAAAAAGTGATATTAATTTATCTGGTACTGCCAGCGGAGCTCCACACCGTTGTCAATGTGGTGAAGCAGTCGACCGCCTCGGACACCATGGCCTATCCTGCAGTAGGAGCGCTGGTCGGATAGCACGGCACTCCAGCATTAATGACATCATACGTCGAGCTCTTGTCACCGCCGGGGTGCCAGCTGTTTTAGAACCCAATGGGTTGGCACGCGACGATGGGAAGAGACCGGACGGGATGACCATAATGCCTTGGAAGTTGGGTAGGCCTTTGGTGTGGGATGCAACATGTGTCGATACCCTTGCGCCATCCCATCTTCTTAGCACGGCGGGCTGTGCTGGGGCAGCTGCTGCTGGTGCAGAAAACCTCAAACGGCGCAAATATAACAACCTTGTTGGCAGTTATATGTTTGAGCCGTTTGGGGTTGAGACATTAGGTCCATGGGGTCCGAGTGCTCATCGAGTGTTTCGAGACATTAGTAAACGGTTAGTCGACTGTTCGCGTGACCAGAGGGCTGGCCTTTTCTTCAGCCAGAGAATCAGCATTGCCATTCAACGTGGCAATGCTGCCAGCGTTCTGGGCACGTTTCCCATTGACATCGATGTGGATGAATTTTTTGATGCGCAATGAGCCCCTTTTCCTCTCCCCTTTGTATGTAAGTTTGTTTTGTTATTAGTCATAAGATTAGAAATATTCAATTGTATATATTATGAACATAAATCTGTTTACCCCATTTATCTCGTCATTATCTAGCCCTGTATGGAAACAAAAACGTAAAAAAAGTAAATATTTGAAAGTTATGAGCGTCGAAAGTTCCACATTTCGACACTAATTTTAACGCATTTTTGGGCGCGAATAAATACCATAAGAAGATAGAAAATTGCAAAACGGCCACCATACAGGGATAGATTAGTAGTTCAACAATGCAAATAATTTTATTTTGAACAGATACGTTCAGTGGTTTTTTCATGATATCCAGACTCCCAAAGGTCTATTTATAAAATTTCGCGCGCTCGGTTTCGTGCTAAATCATTATCCATTTCGCTACAAATTTACAAAAGTGTGTATTCGTACGCGAACTAGCTCCCTACTGCTTATCAAAGCATCTATCTCTTCCGCACGTGTTGTCGGTTGAAATAAAATGCATTTTCACCCCGCGCACAAAATAGTTCGTGCCGTTGACTAGTGTAACCTTAAGAGGAAATATGGGCAGAGAGCGCCGACTGAATTTCCTTAGTAAAAAGTCATAATTCGAGGTTTGGCTCTCGTCTCTTTCCTCCTCCAATATTGGACCAATTTAAAAGATATTCCATAATCTGGTAAAGTAAGATATATACTATGTCTCTATGTTTTCCTTTTTCTTTTATATTTGTCAAATTTGTACACTAAGCCTCTGTTGACAGCGCAATTTTGAGCATTTTTTGAGCGCTCTAGTGCTTCTAAAGATAATGTATTATCAAAAAAGAAACATAGGGACATAGTATATATCATTAACTTTCAGTTTACGGAATATCTTTTAAATTGGTCCAATATTGGAGGAGGAAAAAGACGAGAGCCAAATCTCGAATTATGACTTTTTACTAAGGAAATTCAGTCGGCGCTCTCTGCTCTTCGTTTCCTCTTAACAGTTTCCCTGTCCAATGAATCAAATATGTTTCATTCTGTTGTTTTAATAATTGGACAGTGAACCCGTTAAAATATTAACAACGGCACGAAAAAATAAAGAACTTAAAAACTTACCCTCAATTTTCTTAGATATCATATTCTGCGGTGAATTTTGTGGCAAGCCGAGGTATCTGAGAGAAGACATAGACAAAAATAACTGGCGCATTTGATAAATATACATTTAATAACGCTTTTTGCATAGGGTTGCAATTTGCATGCAAAGACTTGCAAAGCTGGACATAGGTCTCGCCAACGGCCACATCACTACAACGCCCTTCTGTCCGCATCAAGCGGATTCTTGATACCTTCACAAGGTCATCTCTGCATTCAATGAGCCTTGTCCACTCAGAAAAATTTGATATCAGTGGGTGAAACAATTGGCTGATGGAGTCAAGAAGTTCTGGAACGACGACTCTTACTTTAGGCCTTTAATGGGTCACACAATACACAATTTGACAAAATGGGATTATATCGTCTCATACTCCATGTAAATGATATAGTGCCCCAAGTACTCATACACCTACACTTTAGAGGATCGTATGAACGCCACTGACACTGGAATTGACGTATCCACCTACTGGGTCCAAAAAAAAAACAATATAGTTTTCCATTGAATCGCAAAAAAGAAATAGGAATGGACTGGCTATGCTGGTACTCATTAGTTTAAAGGTATAACAGTATACTTACTTCTTAGGGTCTCGAGCCGCACGTACATAGAGAAAAGTAGAACATAACCACTGCACACACTGAGCAACATCGCCAACAGTTCTCAGGGCTGCTTCACTGTTCAGATTTTCTGCCAAACGTTTGTGCAAATAGCTTTGCAATGGCTCGCATCCGCCCAACAATGTCTGGTAACGGGGCTGTTAGAAATATATTAGATTATAATCATACATATGTTGTTCTCTCTCCAAAATGGTTCGCTTAGTAGTATAACATATTCTTAGAACAATTAGTTATTACACGTGTTACAAGCTCCTTTGCGAGAGGCTGAAATTAGTACTTGGAAATCCTGTGTTACGGGTCTGTAGACCCACCTCATCCAAATTATTATTTACTAGCTTTGCCCTGCGGCTTCGCTCCTGTGACGCACTCCACAGGGCCCGGTTTCGGGATAATAAATAGCCTAGGTAAGTTACTCAGAAAGAATATAGATTTCTACTGGTGAAAGAATTATCAAAATCGGTTAAGTAGTTTTTGAGACCAAATCTAACCTCTTTATAATATTATTATTATATTATAGTGTAGAAGTATAGACAATGTAGGTATCTACTAAAAATCTGAGCTAACTTGTACTCTACATGTCAATCAATTAGCAAAATATATATTTTGGGGACGGCTTCTAGTCTAACCGGATGCATAGGTATACTCGTACCAGTATAGCTTACATGGTATGATTGCTCCATAACCCAGTGAACTGGCTGAGTACCACGTTGCATGGCAAGACTGTTTGTCAATACTTCAGAAATCCGTAAAGACAATCTACAAATATGAGTTACATGAACGTACAGTATTTTTTTGGGTTCCGTTCCTCAAGAGGAAAAAATAATAGTTAAAAAAAAACCAAAAAGTAGAAAATAATTTTACATTATATAAATTTAAATTAAGAATAGTGTAATTAACAAACAAAAAAGTATTTAATTGTAAAAAAGCGCGGGGTGCTTGGGTATTCGAAGATATTCGTTCAAAGATATTGGTAGAAAATGTCATAAAAAGATCGCCACGCTTTTTTACAATAAAATACATATAGCGTGTTTTTTTAGTTCTTTTTAACTATTGTTTATTTTTTACTTTTTAGTTTCATCGCTAATCCTGAAGATCCTGGTAAGAATAATTGGACAAACTATTTAAACTATTGCATTGTCATCGGTCCTTGATAAAAGTGCAAAGTTTCAAACTAATCCAACGTTTTGAAGGTGGTGAAAATCACGTTCAAAGATTCCGTTACATAGATTCATAGATACATACATACCAAGCTAATAACAGCGTGTTAAAAAAGGAATCCTTATCCTCACTTCGTTGTCTGTCTGTGTGTCCGTGTGTCAAGAACTTTTACTCTGTAACGCCTGGAGGTATCAAGTTGGAATTAATGTTATATACTCAGATCTGAAAAAATCACACTTCCAAATCAACGCAATCAAAAGACACGGCAGTTTATATCGCATTTTTGAGGAATTTTAAGGAAATCAAAACCTAAAGGGTACTTCACGTTGACATATAAACCTGAAATTTGGCAAGAGGCAATGTCTTGAAAAGAAAAAAAACTGGCCAAGTGCGAGTCGGACTCGCGCACGAAGGGTTCCGTACCATTATCGCAAAAAACGGCAAAAAAATGACGTTTGTTGTATGGGAGCCCCCTTAATTTATTTTAATTTAATTATTATTAGTTTTTGAAGTGAATATACAACTAAATATTCTGTGAATATTTCAAGCGTCTATCTGTTGCCGTTATTAATATCGAGCAAAAAACGGCAAAAAAAACACGTTTGTTGTATGGGAGCCCCCTTAAATATTAATTTTATTTGTATTTGTTGTTATAGCGGCAATATAAATACATCATCTGTGAAAATTTCAACTGTCTAGCTATCACGGTTCATGAGATACAGCCTGGTGACAGACGGACAGCCAGACTGACAGACGGATCGTGAAGTCTTAGTAATAGGGTCCCGTTTTTACCCTTTGGGTACGGAACCCTAAAAAGCTCATAGCACAAGTAAAGGAAAAAATCTGAAAACTGTAAATTTCTACCAGCATCAAAAAAATAAAAAAATAACTTATTTGCAGTAGATAAACTGACTGCGACCTATGTCAATGTATGAGGGACAACAGTTTTCCAAAGGCAAAGTTAATTTTGTTCCTTCATTAGAGCAAAGGTCTTCGCTTTCATTGTTTACAATCGTCAGTAATGTTACCAGGTTATTTTGTTGAATTTAGCTGTTTATACGGAACCCTTGGTGCGCCAGTCCAACTCGCACTTTGCCGGTTTTTTATGGACATATAACAAAGTATACAAAACAAAATAATTATCGTGAAACTCTGGTGCCTGTGGTAGGGAATGAGAACATTACACGTATGGGTGTATTACAGTTACAATTCACCAGAAATTAAAAATGGCACATTGATTTGTTGAGCACGAATAGAAACATTTTGAAATTTGATTTATAAAACGAACTGCAATATGATAGGAACTGTATATATCAATGCAGTAGTGGGCAAGATAGTCTAAAACACCAATCATTTTGATACTTTTTACTAACAATATGACTGTCCGGAAATGTTGTCTATAGTTTTTCACATGGCTTGACTGTAGACGTGACAAACAGCAAAACCAATCAACATTATTGACAGTTGTGGTATTTTCTAAAGATTTTAATTATTTACAAGTAAATACAATTGATTAAAATGGGGTTATCAAAAGAAGAGAAAAAGGCCAAGAAAGAGGCGAAGAAACAAGAAAAATTAAGACTGGAGATAGAAAAACAGAAACAATTAAAACGTGACGAGCTTAAACGAGAGATTGCTGCACAAGCCTTAAGACGAGGGGATATTGACAAAAGTTGGCGCGCGATGATGCTCAAGATAAAGGAACCTGTGTTCAGACAGGATATTGAAGTACTGTGGCATGTCTTTGAAAGAGCTTACGATAAAAAAGATTACATAATTGGTTTCACGATGCAGCTCATGGATGTTGCCGATTACCAATTCCAACGAACGGTTGCGAGCTTCTGTGTTACTATCGATAGAATGATCAACAAATTTTTAACAGACTTGGATGAATTGTCACAGAATAATGATCTCCGAGCGAGTGAGTTGTTAAAAAGAGCTGATGATGAGACAGCAAATATTATGATGGATCACACAGCAGCTGAAACACATTTACAACTCCTATTATATCATGCTCATACCACAGCTGATACTTTAGCATGGACTACAAGGGGTGAAAACATGGTAAAAGCAGACGAAGACCGCACTACGTACTCCAGTGCACGTGAAATTTTGCGATCATTTCTTGAAAATACTTATAATGCAGTCTGGGATGAATATAAGGCTGTACTTAGAGCTTACGTTGTCGGTACTGCTGAAAATCAAAAATCAGTACGTAAATTACGACGAAAAGAAAATATGATGGCTGACATAATCGCCTCTCAAGGCAAGAAAATTGCTAATAGTGATGGCATGCTCAAAAGACTACGTTCGGAATTGGCAGCATACGAATCAGGTACAAAACAGGCTGTTTTCAGAGAACGACGTAACAGGCACAGGGATGCTTGTTACAGGTTGAAAAGCCTTATGACTGCTGGTATCGATACTGATGTAAGACAGTTAGCAATATTGGTGAAAGTGACAGATGACACTGTTGAATGGTTGGAAAAGGCATACGAAAAAGTTGATAAAATTCTGCGTATGGCTGGACTTTGTCGAAAATTTGAGACGCAGCGTGAAAAAGTTTTACCTTTTGGTTCAAATTTGCCTCATTCCCCAACCGCATCGAAACTGAATATTCGTAAACACGAGTCGGATGATTCGCTAGTTTTAAACGCTATATCAACAACAAGTGGTTTAACAAGACTGTGGCATAGGATATCTAAAGCAGAATTGTCAAAAAGAGCTTTGTACCGCGAAAAAGCTTTACTGGAACACGAAAACGCTCTTATTTTAAGGGCAATCCAAGAATTTAAAGAGAACAAATTATCAGTCGATCCGAAATGCATTTGTAAAAAGCCAAAAGACAACGAAAGACAACATAAGCCTTCTCGACAAAAGACTTCACGTCCCGTTGCGGTTGATGGATTTTTAGAAGCTAAAAAATTACATCTTTTTTAAAGTCACCAATTATAGAGAATTGTGGTAGGTGGATAAATTATTTTTGCACCTAGGGTTATCTCAAGTATTTTTTCAGCATATATGTAGAATATACATATAATATTGTTTTCGTGTTAGTGCAGCACGATGCTCATTACTTAAACTCTTCCGTCGAAGGCAACAGTGACATAACATTTTGCAGTTTCACAGGGTCCTATGTGACGTTTAGTTATTTCATCTATCACGGCACAAGCGTCGCACGCGCATGTTGTAATGACGCAGAACCTTCGCGAGTCACAAACGATGGCATTTTGACATTACCTACTTTTATACCTTCTTCTTCTTTTATATTGTGGCACAGCACAGTTAGAGATAGGTGAGCGGATATATTTAAAGGTCTCAAAAATAAGTCAATATCCGCCACAAATGTTACCTAACATCGGCGTAATTTTGGCAGTTTGTATTGACTTTTTATAGAAAATGTCTCGTAACTATGTATATTAAAGATTGTAGTTGAAATTGGATTTTAAATTTAAATACAGATGTACAAAAGAGACTATCGTTTTTCTTGGATATTATTGAGCTCCGCTTTTGTGCCTTGCGGCGTCTTTTTGACCTTACCCGACCTAACTCATCCTCAAATGCAAGTTCATTACACGAATATTTAAAAAAAACAGCAAAGCATTCTATTTGGAGTGTCAACATATTTAAAATATTATTATTGTTTCAACCTTGCACTTCGTGTGTGGTCATGTAAGTAGGTGAACTTAACGCCTATTGTGCACTTTCGCACGTTATTTAAAAATATTTAGGCTGTTTCACAATATTCATTATTTATATGCATATTCTCATTATCTACTAGTTTCAAGGTATCTAACAGTTCAGCTATCTAGTTATGTAGCACGTAGATAATAATTGCAAAAATACATAAATTTTAGCCGTCCCATCGCAATGATTAACCCAAACAATAAGTTGTATGATTAAATTAAGTCCTGTCCCGTGTATTCTTTATAGTGCTGCTAGATTCAGATTCAGATAACTTTATTTGCTCAAACATGTGTGTACATACAATTATAAGAAACAAAAATGCATGCAAGGTGATATAAGTACATGGAGTTGTGCTAACATGTTTACCATATCTTGTCTTGGTGTGCAAATATTAATACAAATTTAGAATTAAATAATAACATCATTCAGTAACACTGTCAATACTGACATAAATAAATAAATTAAATTTGATTGATTGATTACATAATTAATTAAGTACCTGGACGACCGAGCTCTGCTCAGGTGAAAATAGAGAAAACAACGTTTTCTAAAAATTAAACCTAGCTAGATCGATTTATCGCCCCTAAAACCCCCTGCATACTAAATTTCATGAAAATCGTTGGAGCTGTTTCCGAGATTTAGATTATATATACCAGAATTGTTCGATTAAAGGAATTTATATTGGAATTTATTAGATATGGAAATAGATAGGAGTTACATACAAAATTGTCAAATTATAAAATACACAATATAATGTCAAATTGTCAACGTAGGTCAAACATAATCAAAAAAAATAAAGCTAATATCAGAATATCAAGAGTGATAATAATGGTCTTGGAACAATAAAACAACATTGTCTAAATATTCCGTAAGATGAGAATATTATTATTAACTTTAAATGTATCTTTATTAAAAATAATGACGTAATATTACGATTTGTGCCTCTGTCGTCCCACTATCTTGTCCCACATTCCAAAGAATTCCTCGTTCGTCCCACTTGAGTTTTAAAGTCACCACTCGTCCCACATTCCTGGCAAATTCAAAGTACAGTTGACAAAAAATATTGTACTATATCTTCCAATAAATTGAAATAATAGTTATTTCTAATAACATAAAGATATTAAATACTTCCAGTTCTAGGTATGGATCCGCGATGCATGTTTTTAATTTTAATAATTAAAAGATCTATTGCAATTTAGGAAAATCTTTATTATTTAGTATCACAATCAAATCCAAATCACAGTACTATTAATTACACCTATCAATATACACATTTGTATTTATCTTATAGAAGTACCACGTTAAGATAAATATATATGTATTACACATGTAATATTTATCTGAGATACTTCAACATAATTAGAACTACTTATTTAAAAAAACCTTTATTACGTGACTAATATCACAATCAAATCACAATCACAGTATTTTAATTAACCTCCTATTTATGAAAAAGTGGTATTTTAACAATTAAATTTCCAAAAAATCAACATTTGTATATAAGTAACAGTCAAATAATTATAGACCGTATACACATTTGTATTTACCTATATGTACCTTATAGAAGTACCACGTTATGTTATTTATGTTAATGTGGTATTTCAACATAAATTGAAATATTTATATTTAAAAATCTTTATTACCTAACTAATATCACAATCAAATTACAATCACAGTATTTTAATCAACCTACTATTTATGAGAAAGTAGTATTTTAACAATTAAATCTCCAAAAAATCAACATTTTTAAACTTATCATTAATATAGACACATTAATATCATTAATAAACAAAAGGGCTGATTTTTTCCAGGCAATGGCCCAGTGATATAGTGCCATTCAACATTGCCGTTACAGAATCAAATATATATTTGTCATGAGCTATATCATCAGCACGCCGAGGTTTACCTTGGCGAGCTAAAGAAAGAACAGCGTCGTTTTTGATCACATTCAAAAAGCTAATGATGTTCAGCTTTCCCGAATATGTTCTGTTTAATTTAGCGTTACTGCCTTCCACTGGGTTATTTGTTCTGTAGATATCCCCCCAAAAATCCCATTTGCCTCGATAATATTCGTTGTCAAGCCATGCCGATATAAAATAGTCATTGAATTTCTCAATATTGAGAGTTTTCGGACAATCCTCCATTATATATAGCCATCCATCGCATTTAAGTTCAGGTGGTAGCAAAGCTAACGCTGTGCATAGAGCTATATGCTTTTTGAACATTCTCTTTTTATTTAACTTTAACGCCTTTGCTCTCTTCCAAAGTGCTTGACTAAAATGGAAGTAACAGCCTTTGCATATTACATCCGGAAAGATGTTACGGATTGCGTTCATGGCTGCTTTCTCATAATCAGTTCTGAATGAAATCGGATGCCATTCTGGAATTTGCGATTTGATAAGAGCAAACGCAGTCTCATATGTGGACTCTTTTTTGTCCATTAATAAGATGTATATTAAGGGCACGACGTGAATTTTCTCACTTGTGCTGCCAAGGTCACCGTAAATCACATATAATTGTCTGAATGGTTTCACTACACACTTAAATGTACCATCTGCAAGGTAATGTTTCACGTGTTGATGAAGTCCTTTACTATTTACATCAGCGAAAGCTAATATCCTTGTTTTTCTGTACCCATAATCAAATAAAACAAAACTCATGTAACTTACTGGAATTTTTACTTCAAACGGCGTTTTAAATGTAGCTTTCTTTATTTGCTGGGCTTTGTTTCGAGCACTATACAAGCTGTTCTTAACATTCGATAATTGAGGTAATTTTTCTATCTTGTCAGTACCTTTGTCCAATAATTTTTTTATGCTTGAATTGAAAACAGAAGGAATCGATTTTCCTTCAGAAGATTTTGCTTCTTGCTTGCAGCGATGTATTTCTTCTTTGATGTCATTTCTTGCTATGCTGGGCGTACAAATGTCATGACGAAGAATTTTCGTCACATTTGAAGTCACCATTCCTCCATGACACCTTCTGTTCACACATCTCCAGACGATTGAGCTATTTTTGTTCTCTCGCTTTTTCGTATATTCGTAACCGGCATGTAAAATAATAGGCACACCTCTTTGTGATTCAATAAAGGTTATCTCTTGGGATGTAGAAGCCAGACTGCAGCCAGACTGCAGCCAGTCTGAAGATCAGCTCGGGATGATGAAGCCACTGGCTCCATGTGACAGGATGAAGAAGCCACGGCTCTATATCTGATCACCTGCAAATACAACGTGAATTAGTTCTGTGCCTCCTGTAAAAAGGGGTACCAAGTCCAAAATATACCCTTTTCGTTTTTAAATGAATGTAATAGAGCAAAAAATTAGCTTTCATCTGTCTAAGAAAGGTATTCCGAACGAAACTATGTACAATAGTTTCGTTTCGTAGATACGAATCGTGAATAGCTGTAATGATTAAAAATCATAGCTGAAAACCGACTTCAACGTGTTGAATATGGTTTTATCATGCATGCTATTGTCAGAACTGAGCCAAATTGAAATGAGACTACACGGGAAGCACCAGCTTTCGAATCAAAAGAGTCATCAAAACTGATTCACCCAGAAAACACTTTGTAGTTGAGAACATCCTCATTTTATGAAGGAGGTTAACTAAATTAAAATGCGACCATATGGGAAGCACCAGCTTTTACATAAAAGAAGATTTATCAAAATTGGTTAACCTAAAAAATACAGTATAACCGAGAACATCCTCTTTTTTTGAAGTTTGTTAAAATGGGTAAACAAAATTAATGTGAATTAGGGCTCAAATCAAATTATTATTTGTTCAAATTTCTAGTTAATGTGAAAAAGGGTTACTCATTTAAAAAAAAAATACTAGACGATTTCGTGAAACAGGGCCATAGATAAAGAACTCCATGACAGGACCTAGGAAACAGGAAAAAAAATATTTTTCAAATTTTTATTTGCGTCTCCTAAAAAGTAGCGATGTACTCTTTTTCACAGGAGGCACAGAGTTAAGTATGCATATAATAAAAGACCATAATCCTTAGACAGCAACTAATATAAAAGTAAATAATTACCACAATAGTGATATAAGTCAAATCATGACTTCACAAAATATGAAAAAATCGACATAATTATAATTATTACTTACCCTTTAAAACTTTACAAATATCACCCTCACTCTATGAATACACCACGCTTAATGTAAACACCTCATATTTAAAATTAGCAGATGCACTTTGTAACCGCATTTGCTCCGATTGCGCTGATAACGCAAAGCCACGCCATTGGTCAATTGATTAATACAAAGAAAGCAGAGCGAGAGAGCAAGCTCTAATCCGGTCGCACAAAAATACCGAAGCTATAAACATTCAAAAACTTGTTCTAGGACAATAATAATAGTAGTGGTCTAAGCAGTGGGGTGCACAGGGTTTGTACTTAGGGTCGGCTATGTGTACTTTATTAATGCCTCCAATCTAAACCTAAAGTTTGATCAGAAAAAAACTGTCATGGTGGCGTAACTTGTAATTTTATAATTTATATTATAGTGGAGTCTCGGATTGAATTAGTTCATCAAATTTTCCGCAACATGAGGTTATTTATCTTTCTGGTCAGTCAGGTTTTTAGGCTGACTGTACAATTAAATCAAATTAAACTCATATGAAAAAAATGTGGGACGAGCCAGGCATACGAATTGGGACGAGCGGGGAATAAAATATTGAAAATTAAGTTTTGGGACGAGCGAGGCATACAAATTGGGACAAGTGGGGAATTTTTTATGTGGGACGAGACTCTGTGGGACGACCGAGGCACATACACACAACTTCTATCATAGTAACTATTTTTGCATCCGTGACATTATGCCTTTATTTTGGTTGAAATGCTCGAATATTCACACCGATATTTGAAGAGCGTGCGAAACTGTGAAATAACATAATGGCTTGCACATATGATCTACTTCCTCATCATGAGCGTTTGACAGATGTCGCTTTCACGGCTTGATGCAGCAAGGATAACTACAAGGAAGAACCTCTGCCCCACTTACTATAACGAACTATATTGTACTTTAGGCATAATGCACACGTATTGTAAACTACATTAAGCCGTATTCCAACTATTTTAGACTTGCATAGCGTTATTATGAACGGTATCACGACACGCCTTGTGATACAAAGATTTGAAGAAAGATGTTACAAAAGCTTCCTTGTTAAAATTGAGATAAATAGGTAGAGATGCTTCTGGTTCGTGTATCTTTTGCCAGTAGCACGGAATTTTAATGATATGAAAATAAATGTTATCTGATATGTTTGATGTTAATTGCTAGGTAACATACCCAATACTTTATAATAGTTTGCGACAAAGACAATTAATTACATGGGAATTGGATAAATTATTTTACGACAATCTTGCTGCAATAATATGATTCAACGGATATAATTTAAAAACTCATCTTATACTCGTAGATTGTAAAAACTTTTTTACAAAAAAATACTACCGACTTCCAAATAAGAAAACTACAAAGCGAAAAATAACTTTATTTTTGGAACTCGGTGTCTTTCGTAAGTACCATTTTTTTGCGTTATGGACACCGACTTCCAAAAATAAAGTTATTTTTCACTTAGTTTTTTATTTGGAAGTCGGTAGTATTTTTTTGTAATAAAGTTTTTTTTATTTTTCACTTTTTAGTTGTACCTACCTAATAGGCAAGTTGTTTAGTAAGTTTCCTATAACGCCAGAATAGATTACCCGAATATCATGAAACTTGAACAAAACCGATCAAATGAGAGATCTGCTTACCCCTTAAGAGCGTACTGGCGTGATGTTATGTTATGAAATGGTATAAACAATAAACAGACATGCGATTGCATCAGAAGAGTTCTGTTGTATATCTTCGAAGTTCTTCATCAGATCTTCACCAAATTAAAATGGGACCAATTGCGGAACATACTCTTTCAAACAAAAAAAGATTTTTCAAAATCGGTCCACAATTGACGGAGATATCGGTGAATATACACAAAAAAAAAAACATAGAACCTCCTACTTTTTCGAAAGTCGGTTAAAAATAAGTCAACAACTCTAAAGAAACAGTAAGTAATTACCTGCCTAAGTAATAGAATGTGCATTCTTTGAATTGGTCAGAAACTATACATCCTCAAAAATCCGAAGCCTGGCACTGTCAACTAATAACGAAATGAGGACTAACAAGTACTGAAGACCAACGCAATAGAGCTTCAAAATAATTAAAGTAAAGGTTCACGGTCACTTAATTTGGCATTTTAATTGGTTTATAACCGAGAAGGCAGACAAAAAGTCATCACATTATGAAATAATTACCGGTACAATGCCAACAAAAGGCAGAAACACACGTGTTACGAAAACTTAACGTTTGGTAAAGTTTGATCACGCGATCAAGTTCAGCTTATTGATGCATGGATGAGATGGGTCGGTGTTCTCGGGGCTTGCTAAGCCAGCAATGTACGAGTCTACAAAAACGTCATGTCATCGTGTGTGAACCGATGGATACGTGGAAACGGTGATATTTAGTCACGGTTATCGACGTACTATCGAAGGCGAGATCCGTACGTTCGGAGGGACATCCATCACGATAGGGCGACATTGCGGCATCTTCGCTGCGTCGGGGAGCCGTGGGGTGCGTATATAAGATGCGGACGAGGCCGGGGCGCGCCACCAGTCAGCTTTGCACGCTAAACAACGATCATTGTCACCGGTACCGATTGTTACAAGCAGTGTACAGTGTCGTGCTATTTGTGTGTACGTTCCTTCCAAGGTGAGTTTGCATCAAAGGTAGCCTGATGGTAGCCTAGTGCCAAAATTGAGGATCTATCCTTGAACCTTCGCCTTCTTTGTCTGAGGAGATAAGGGTGCAATATACCGAGACTGCCTTAATTTTTCATAGTGCTGATAATGATAGTATTAATTTACAATTACTGTTACCTATAGAATTTACCATAAATAAACAAACATTTAAAAATAATATAATTTAATACCACCTTCCAGGGTGTAGCACCTACCAGAGTTAGTCAAAGAAAAACGAAATAGATCATTTAAAAACTGGCTTCAGCCAAACTTAACATTGACTGGGATGATACCATGAGACCTTAATTTTTTAATTCTAATAAACGACTAAATGTGACCAGGAAAAATTAAAATCTACAATTTGGAGAGAATTTTCTACTCCTTTGTCAAAGATCGCATTCCCTATGCATTTTAACTTTTGAGACCCAAAATCTTCATAAGTTAGAGATCCTTTGATAGGACAAGTCTATAAATTATGCACCTAGGAAGCCTTAGCTTTAACATCTTTACTGCCTGGTGACCGAAAAACAATACAATGTCTATTGTATCTTGTTGTCTGGTAGTCATCATCATCATCATATCAGCCGAAAGACGTCCACTGCTGGACATAGGCCTCCCCCAAGCGTCGCCACATTGACCGTTCCCGTGCGTATCGCAACTAGCGGATCTGGTTGGATATTTGCTTGTCTGGCAGTAAAAATTTTAAATAAATAACAAAATATGAATGGGGATCATAAAATATAATTGAATAAACAATTGTAACATGATAATTATTTCCTAATTAGTCAGTCATCTTCTATTTACATAATAACATAATCTTACGTTCATTATAAATATTCATTTCATTATCATATTTCTATCTGACCGTCAACTGCACTGAACCTGAATTAAGGCCTTGTAGTAAAAATAAGTATATTTTGAAATTCTCTTACGATCTTAATGATTTCTCGTAACTTCAGAATATTAGTAGGTAATAAAAGCCTGTTTACAAGCTTATATTTAACTGAGTCAAATCTTGCAAATGAATTTTGAAATAGTTTTACCTAACCGATTGAGTTGTTATTTTTTTTGGTTTGGAAAACACTGCACGGTAAGCTAAGCTAAACGGCTTGTAAAAACACGTAAAATAAAATAAAAAAAACCTGCACGTTTTTATTTCATGCGGCTTAGGTTACCTATCTAGTAGTAGACACGCTTCGATCAACAATCAATCGAACACGTAATTATGAAACTGATCTTGCGAAAACACCTCGATTCAAACAGTAAAACACCCATAACCAATTTTCATTAAACATAGCTAAGAACGCTCTCGATAAATTCAACTTTCAAACAAAAAAAACGTAATTGAAATCGGTTCATTTCATCAGTTTAGGAGCTATGATGCCACAAACAGATACACAAATCACTGACACACTGGTACACACGTCAAACTTATTACAGCCCTCTTTTTCCGTCGGGGGGGTTAAAATGTATCTTCCTTAATTATCATCCGAGACAATTCTATGTTTGGCTGGAGAAGATTTCTAACTTGTAATGTCTGCAAGCGATATAACTGCCAGTATTTAAAATGTTGCTTCTTTTGTTTTTCATTGTCTACGTTTTAGAGAACAAAATATAGGAGTGACCGTATGATGCTTTGTTTACTAAAATATATTTTTAAGGATACCAGAAACCTTCAATTAACTACATCCAATAATCTTTTGTCATCCATAATTACTATCCATTATCTTAGAACGTTATCAGTTGCGCACTGACATAAAAATCATTGTTCTGTTATGAAAAACGTGTGACTTTAGACATTACAATATTGATTTATTGCATACCATTACCTTTGGTAACTGAGCAAGCAACTGCGAAAATGCAATGTCGACACCTTTGCCATTTCTTCCTAGCTAAGAGGCTGGAGGGCCCGAATGCAGTAGCTTTTCCCACGGTAGAACCGGAGCATAAAGTGCGTAAAAATGTTGTAGACAGCTAATGGATTTACAATTAAAAGACTAATAGATTATAGAACTAAAGAAAATGAAGTGGAAAACATATGATTTACCTATTTGTAGTTACTGATAAGGTTGCCCTAGTCACACCCTAGTCGATCATTCTTCCATACAAACGTAGTATGGCGATTACTCCACTGTTTCACGGTATACGTTCAAAATAAAAAATGATATCAATTTGTCTCATCATTATCTAGCCCTTAAAAATATATATATACATATTTGAAAGCTATGAGCGTCGAAAATGCCATATATCAACACTATTTTAATTTCAACGCATCTTTGGGCGGAAATAAATACCATAAGAAGAAGGAAAATTGCAAAACAGTCACCATACAGGGATAGATGAGTAGTTCAACAATGCAAATATAATAATTATTTTGAACTGATACATTTAGTCGATTTTTCATGATATCCGATTTCGTCGTCCTAAATCATCACCCTTTCGCAAAAAATTTGCAATAGTGTGTATTCGTACGCGAAGTAGCTTCTTACTGCTCATCACATCATCTATATTTTCCGCACGTATTGTCGGATGAGTTAACATGCATTTTAACCCCGCGCACAAATAGTTAGTGCCGTCGACTAGGGCAACCTTAAGTGTATAAAGAGCATAGAACGTTAAAGGCACTATGCTTAGCACATGACTTATTTTCGGCTCAAGTCGTTGACTAAATCTCTAACTGTTCGATGTCCCAATCTGATGCTTCCCCGTAGCACACGTATCGAGGTATTTAAAGTTCAGCAATATCCTACATTACGGAACCCTCGTCTATCTCTTTACCGAGCAACGCAACTCCTAATGTCAGTAGGCTGGGTTCATGGTAATTATTCGGCAGCAAATCTTTTTTCTCGAAATTTTGGAAGTCACCAGATTGTTATGTGATGATGGCACATTGACACATAATAAGACATTCGTAGGTCATGTGCGTGGTATTTCTCAGATTATACGATTTGTTCAGCAAATTACACAGTATGCTTCGCTAGATAGTAGGTAAACCGAAATTACCCGTGAAGCGATTGTAAACGATCGGGTCGCACGCACACTTCATTACCTTACCATCGTAAACCTAGATAAGAATGCCATTTTGTTTGTCGCCATCGACAGATTACACATGTGATAAACAACATTCTGTTCCATGGGATTTTTTCTCTAATTTTGTCTATTGAGAGCAAGGACTGCCAAATACAGTTACAGAGCCCGACTATGAGAAAGAATGCTCAGAATTTTCGGAACAAAACTTAAATGGAATTTTTATGTGTATGAGATTTCACGACTTCAAAGGTCATGAAATAAAAAGTTTCGTTCAATTGTCATGTGAAAGATAAGCTGATAAGTAACGAGAGATTTAATCAGCTGTATGTACTGTATTGAGATAGTTATTGAGGCCGCATTAAAGACAAACCACAACCATTTAAACTTGTTATTATAATATGTAGAAAAGTAATAATTAACCTATACATGTACATCGATCTGGCAGAATTACCTTATGACATACAAACTAAATGGTAAAGAAATAACTAAGGAGTTGAGGTCACCAGTTTGTCGGATGAGTAGGATAATAAAATCTTAGGTAAAGTTAACAGTTATGTATGCACGATAACAGAAGAGATCTTTTCCAACGCTATCGCAATTCTATACTGAACTCATCTGTTTAACTGCTTCCAAATAGTAGATCCATAATGTGTGCATGCCAAGTTGAAGGTCGAGATTTTCCGCCTTGCCTAAACATTGCCACAAATCGATCTTTCCCATAGGCCACAGAATATTTCAATCATTCACACAATACATTATCTCAGCAAACGAAATGCTCAAAGTCGCGTATTTTCCTTGGCTTTTCACGAACAAAAAGTGCCGAATAAGTGCGCAATCACACGTCCGCAAGATATTGCGACGCGGCAAGACAAAGCAATTCCCCACAGGAATCGATCACGCGAGGCCAGACAAATCTCAATTATTGGCATACCAGCTTCAATGTTTTATGCAGATTGCCGCCAATGTTCCCTATTAGGTATTGTTTATGATAATTAGCCTTTTTGCCAATGCCTAATTGGCTGAAGTGATATGAAGTGAAATTGTTATATGATTTCTTATAAATAATTAAGTAACTTTTAATAATGTACCTACCTCTATACAAACGAGCTCTAATAATGACTACAACGTATTATGTAAAAAAATATTGATAAAATTAAGTGATTTGCAGATAAATTATGCCCAAATAAAAGACAGCTTCTGTATCCTTTGCAACATAATGATCTCGATAAAAATAAATAACAGCATCAAAGCCTGTTTATTTATGGTAATGGTTTGTAAGTCTTCATTCTTCTTTTTGTCGCCACACAAGTAAAATAAAATAAAATCTATAACGATTTTGGGGTAAACCTTTAAGCACTTAGGTATCAGAACGAAGCCGTTAATCAAGAATTCAAGACCAACAATATGACAATAAAAAATGATATCGTGTCATATTACATTGAAGATACAAAAAAACATCGAGAATATCACTTTTATATTGCACATAATTTCTGAAAATTCACTTTTAACACACACAAAGCTTCGTTACTGAATAATGAATCAAATCAATCTACCTAGCCTTTTCCCAACTATATTGGGGTCGGCTTCGAGTCTTACCGGATTCAGCTGAGTACCAGCGTTTTACATGGAGCGACTGCCTATCTGACCTCCACAACCCAGTAACTGGGTAACACGGTACCCCTTGGCAAGCCTGGTGTCAGATCTCAAGCTTCTGACTACTCGTAACGACTGTCAAAGATCTTCAAATGACAGCCGGGACCAACGGCTTAACTTGCTTTCCGAGGCACGGAGGAAGGATGGGTGACCATTTCAACATACCGAGTTGAAATGGTCACCCATCCACGGACCGACCTCGTCAAGCGTTGCTTAAACTTGATGATCGACCAGTACGGCTGTTATTATTTAGCCACGAGCTCCTCGTGCTGAATAATGTATAGTAATCAATTAATTTACAATAATAAACATCATAGTGAAGACCATTCAAGCGAAAAGCTAGACCTTGAGGAAGACCCTTGGCCTGTTGTGGTGACTGTGGGGGTATCTCAAGGATTTAGTCCGTTAATTGGATAAGTGTGAAGAATTTGGATCATACACCACAACTTACTAAATGCGCATAGTGATGATTTTTGATTTTGGACTGAGGATCTATAAGGAAACCCAATAGCCAAGTCCTTGAGACAGTAGAGGTCGATTTGTTCTCTTAACTATGTTATCAAGATAGAGATTTTCAAATCGACAGTTAGTATAACATCTAAGGAAACACGTTACCCGAAATAAAAACAACTATCTACCTAGGTATTTACTTAACTCCCGGGCGTGTGGGAAAGGCCAGATAGGTGCGTGATACAAAAACATAAAACTGAAGGTAATTACAGTCATTGTCACTCCATAGCTGCTGTGTCGACGTGCTGTTTATTCTACAGCTGTATCATCGATAGCTAATAACTACACGTTTTTATTCGTTTGTAGCATACCCTAAGGAAAATCCCAGGCGACCGAAATTTAAATAAAAACAGAAATTTATTAATTTATCTGATTAATAACATAATGCCTTTACTCCGCGAAGGGTTGGGCATATGTGCATCTATATACACCCACCACTTCTTCCTCGTAGTCCAGGGCTTCCCAATCTTTTTTATACTGTGACTCCCTTTACATTTTACATAGAGTATTATTTTGTAACGCCCTTGTACCTTAGTATTAATTATTAACTGTTTTTTCAAATTGCTTGAAAATAAATTGATTATTTGGAAAAAAGTATAGTCAATGAGCTCGCTTTTATGAGCATAACTTTTCAAATCAGAACTAAAATTTTGAAAAAGTTTATCTCCTTTAATTTTCTCGATTGATATGTAATCTAACATCACCATCATCATCAGCCTATAACAGTCCACTGCTGGCTTGTAATGTAGAATGGCCAGTTACGCTTAACTAGGTGCGACGCGATGTATCAAGCGGTAGGAATCTACAGTAAACAGAGTTGGATAATCTTGGGATACATTACTCTAAAATTGAATTATATTGTATTCATTGGGTAGTATCTATTTGTATTTATCGAGTAGTATTATTTAGTTTCAGGCTCGTATTACATATATCACATAGTGCCAACAGCTGTTCTTTCTCGTTTACGACGCCCGTGAGAGAGCTCCACGACGCCCCGGGGCGTCGAGACGCACAGTTTGGGAACGCCTGTCGTAGTCTATCTTTTTAGTCTAACTGGTTTGTCCACGAGGAATTATGATTCCTCGTGGTCAAACTTCATTGGCATTACACCTAGAAGAAGCGACACCCACGTTTCACCAGTTATGTTTAATTCCCATGTAATAAGGATCAAGCCTATTGACATCAACCGGGAACAAAACCAGACTCCAAGCACTGAGAAATTCCAGATAGAAAAACCCAATAACTCTTTGCCCAACCTGGAAATACATCCCACGGCCTCAGCAGTAGAGCTAGCGACCACCAGGACCCATCTTAATACTAATGTATTGAAATATGTTTATACTCCAAAAGAGAATTCCTGATAAAAGGGGACCACCTTGCACTGCTGAACAGGCACACAAACGAAGGAATTTTGAACCGCATTGTTACCTGCGACGAAAAATGGATTCTATTTGACAATCGTAAGCGCTCAGCAAGTTGGTTGGATCATGGTTCAGCACCTAAACAATGCCCTAAACGAAAAGTTAACCCTAGAAAAGTGTTGGTCACTGTTTGGTGGTCTAGGGCCGGTGTGATTCATCACTGCTTCTTGCGAAACGGGACGATCATTCCTGCAGATGTGTACTGTGAAGAAATGAACACAATAATGGAGAAGCTCACACGTCTCCAACCAGCTTTGGTCAATCGCTCGTCTCCGCTCCTCCTGCACGACAACGTGTGACCTGATATTGCACAGCAGACGGTCTCCAAGTTACAAGAGCTGGGATTGGAAGCTCTCCATCATCCGCCATACTCACCAGACATTGCGCCTACAGCCAAAATTTGGATAACTTCTTGGCGGGAAAAAATGCCAATAACCGAGAGGCAGTACAAAATGCCTCTGAAGAATTTGTTGCCGCCCGTCCTGCTGATTTATTCAAGAATAATTTTGGCATTGGCATCAATAAACTGCCACTGCGTTGGCAAAGATGAATCGATTGCATGGGTGATTACTTTGATTAATAGAAATAAGATATAGGAGATAATATATTTGATTAACAGAAATAAGAGAATAAAGACCTAATATAAATATGGCTTATAGACTCAAAGTGCGTAAGTGGTGGCGCGCCGATAGATCGGTGATCCTAGATATATGAAAGTGTAATGAATATAAGGGAAGCTCAAATACAATCCAACTTCAAATTAATACTTTGGTCAAAACTATACACTCAGTGTCTTTATATAGGTACCTTGTATGCATCATCGACACATTTAAAATGTCCTTGTAAAATTAATGCTTAGGCTACCTAAAAATAAACAACGATAGATTTATGTTCAAAAGATTGAACGGTGACATTCTTTAACCACATTAGCTTATGTAATTACGTATTGTTTGAATTGAAGAATCCCCGGAAATGATAAATGCTCATGAAACTGAACATCGTACAAAGAATTAATATTAGTCATTATAATATTAAAATAATACACGTTACACGACTGTGGTATATAACGGCAATTATCGTACGTCGAGTAAATGATTTAATTTGTGCCGAGATAATTGGGCCCAAGATTAATGTTTTGATTTTAAATGCTCAATTGCTACAAGTTCATCATCAGCTTTTTTAATGTTCCCACTGCTGGGACACAGGCCTCCACTCTATGGGAGGGAATGGACCGTAATCCATCACGCGTGCCCAGTGCGGGTTGTTGGATGTCACAATGTCTTTGAATTTTTGGTTCTAGGACATGCCGGTTTCCTCATGATGTTTTCCTTCACCGTTTTAATAGCCGTGGTGATGAAATAATTTACACAAGTATAGCGCCTGTCTGGGTTCGAACCCACGAACTACGACACGTAAGTCGCGACCGATACCACTTGGCTACCACTGCGCTACATGCGCAGAAGGAAATAAATACGTTTTAAAATAAGAGTCACTACTTATCTCCGATTTGTAAATTAAGAATTTTAAGTAGAGTATTTGTAAAACTCTACTTTAGCCAGAAGTCCTGTCAAACTTTGACATTAAAGTAAGTTTGACAAGTTTACTCAATTGAGATACCCGCCCTATGTAATTTCTCTAAAGTATCATTATATAGCCGTACAAGATAGAAGGAAAAAGTCGAAGCTTTTAAATCAAGAGTAAACTTATCAGGTTGCATGCACATTTAATTCAATATTCAGATTAAGCTTTTCAAAGTTACGAATGTGCTTATTTGAAATTTTATTTTTAAACAATATTTGATGTAACGAGTAGGTAACTATCTAAATAATAAGCTTTCGATTCCAAGTCTGATTTAAAGTAAAATGAAACGATATTTTTGTTAAGAGGATTCAACTAACGAAACAGGTTCTATGCACAAAGCTGATTTATGTAAGAATTAGCATTAAGTAAAGTCACTATAATGTTTATTTTGTTTTGTCAATAAAAAATAATGTTCTACTTAACACAACTGTAGCCTGATCTCATACCCATTAATTTTGGTTTATGGCTATAATAAGAGAATTTTATACTTTAATACACAATTTTCGAGATACAGTCCAAAATAAAAGTCAGAAAAAAAAACTACTCGCAACACTAAAATCATATTAATCTTAAATGTCTTGAAATCGAAGGTGGTACCTACTTAGATAATTTCAGATTTATAGGTCGACTCCATTAACCTTAATGTGCAGTTGCTGAAGCAAAGTCATTGTTATTGTTTCTTTTTGGAAAATTTATTTTTCAATCCCCTCTAATAACATGGGTCGTCGAAGGAGCGCATTATTTTATTTCGGGATACCATTAAATGTTATACATACTATCAAAATAAACAAAATACTTATTAAACTACTAGCAACATTATCCACTTGTTAATAATTTGTTGATTGTTAATGCTACGTGATAAAATCCTCCTACTTTTTTGAAGTCGGTTAAAAAAATGAAAACTGAATACATGAGTGAATGGAGTGAATGATAAATGGTTGATTGATTGAAAAAAAGAAGAAAAGAAAAATACACAACTTAAAATGTATAAAGCTAAGATAGAATCGACTACAGATTTCTTAAATTGATTTTGAAATTGCTCCCTTGACAATTCATCAATGTAAACAAAACATCAGATTAGTGGTCATAGTAATTTCCGTTCCCTCTATGTCTAGTATCCCTTAGGCACCAGACACTTACAAGCCTGAAGGCGTAAGGTCCCATAATTTGCTAACGGATTACTCCCTTAACTCAAAATGATTGAACTTCGCCCTTCCCTAGCAATAAATAATGATTGTTTTTCCGCAGATGTCGTCAACAAAGTGGTTAGTATGTGCGCTCGTGGTGGTGTGTGTCAGCGTGAGGCATGCGACGGCTGCGCCCGCGCCTCAGGAGCAAGAGTACCCGCCTATGCCAGTAAGTAATTTTTCACTTTGGGACTAATCATCTGTTTAAGCTTTTCAACACCTTTATCGGTGTCGGTTTCCACTCTAACGGAATGCAGCTGAATCGGATGCTGTTTTATCTGACTACATTTGCTAATAGGTGACCGTTGGTCCAGTTAAAGGGTGGACTATGGAGGTTGTACAAATCTATGCTTACTAATATTGCACCTGCAGCTACAGTTTTTTATTTTTTTCTTTGGGAATAGTCATCTGTTTCTATATCGAGGTCGGTTTCCACTTTAACCGTATGCAGTTGAATCGGATGCTTTCTTATCGGACCACATTTGCTAATAGGTGACCGTTGGTCCAGTTAAAGGGTGGACTATGGAGGTTGTACAAATCTATGCTTACTAATATTCCACCTGCAGCTAGTTTTTTTTTTTTTTCTTAGGGAATAGTCATCTGTTTCTATATCGGGGTCGGTTTCCACTCTAACGGAATGCAGTTTGATCGGATGCTTTTTTATCGGACTACATTTGCTAATAGGTGACCGTTGGTCCAGTTAAAGGATAGAAGTTGTACAAATCTATGCTTACTAATATTGCACATACAGCTACAGTTTTTATTATGGTTTTTACCATGTAGTGGCGTTATCGTCAGTCATGAAACAAATCCTATGTACTTGTTTTTTTTTTTAATGTAACTTTCTGTTAGCTTTCCACTGGCATGATTTAATTTAACCTATTTTATTATAAAAAAGTTAGTTGAACAAGCATCGGTAGTCTTATAAATGCGTAGGACCTATCGTAATTAATTTCATCAACAATTTAAGTTAACAGTTATTTAAGTGTAGCAGTTAAAGTTGATGTTAAAAACATCACCATAAAAACTTTGCACGTTTATGTAAAATGTCAAGCATCTATAGTAGTTAGTAACCTACTACGTAAGAAAAACAAAGTAGAAACTGCCTTCACAGACGAGGTTACAATAAACTTACCTACACCTCACTATAAAAGCTTGGCCGTTCAATGTGTCATCCCCATCAGAACCATAGAATCTCCATTTTGCAAGCTTTAAATTCTTTTTCAGGCGTATTCTTATATTCATGTTTTGGGCTTTGATCTTTGCGTTTGCACTAATGCCACTTATGAAATAATATATCCTTGATTCATAACTATTTCAGAATTTGGGATAATTATCCCTCAACTAGCCCATACTAAAATATTCTTTGGAATTGGAACTAAGTGAGAATGTCTAACATCTAATACACTTACCATAGTATTTCAATGGCGCCTTGCGATAACACCAGTTATTACTTTACCCTACTCATAATACAAATTCACAATTAATACATGGAATACACAAACAAATACCTATCCGTATGTAGAACAAATACAAACAGATTTTTAATTGCTCCACAAGTCGACATATTATAAGAATGCAACTTTAATATTATTGAATGAATACTTTGCCTCGTAAGGTCTTGTGCCCTTTAAAATGACAATGAAAGAACATCTTCACATTTTAATGCTATTTATAGGATTGATGTCCTAGTTGATTCCGAGTATATTGTGTTGTTAGCTCTTGTAGGTACTCTAAGATACCGCCAATTATTATGCGGTTATTTGCTCATTTATTCACGCAGAAACTCGAGCTTCTGAAAATGATTGCCCGTGGTTTCGCTAGCGTGTAAAGTTAAAGAATCATTATACTGGAATGTAAAGTATTGTATGTCCTAATCTAGGTTCTGGTATATCCATTTGCGAAGTTTTATTTGTTAAGGGGTGAAAGCGTAACAAACTGACGGACGTTGTACAACTGACGCTGGTGTCACTCTATTAAAACACATCTTTGATGCGTGGGAAGAGTCGCAGGACGCCATAGGTATCTTCTGCGACCTGTCGAAGGCGTTTGATTGCGTTAATCATGAAACATTACTTCTGAAACTTGAGCATTACGGGCTAGGTCAATTAGCGTTAAGTTTGGTTAAATCTTATTTGAATGATAGACAGCAATTAGTTCAAATAAACGGTGTGAATTCGTACGGGTTAAACGTTAAAATGGGGGTACCCCAGGGCTCAATTTTAGGTCCTTTCTTATTTTTAGTATACATAAACGATTTACCCCATTTATTGGAAAACAAACTAAACATGGTGTTATTTGCTGATGACACATCTTTAATTTTTTTAATAAATAGACGTACTTGTTAGGTTGACGACGTAAATAACGCGCTACGGCAGGTTCAGGATTGGTTCACTGCCAATAATTTAGTTTTAAATGGTAAAAAAACCAAGTGCGTAAAATTTTCTTTGCCGAATGTCAAAAGTACTGATTGTGACTTTATATTAAACAAGGAGAAGCTAGAATTCGTCGATAAAACGGTTTTCCTGGGGATCACACTAGACTCAAGGTTGCAATGGGGTCCTCATTTGGTATCCCTTGCGGCGCGGCTGAGTTCGGCGGCTTATGCTGTTGGAAAGATTCGTCGGTTAACGGATGTGGATACCGCCAGACTAGTCTATTTTAGTTATTTTCATAGTATAATGTCTTACGGTATCTTACTATGGGGAACGGCTGCAGACATTGAGTCAATTTTTATTCTGCAAAAACGAGCCATCAGAGCAATATATAATCTTCGCCGGCGCGATTCTCTAAGGGAACTGTTTAAGGACATTAACATCATGACGGTTCCTTGTCAATATATTTATGAAAACATCATGTACGTGAGAAATAATTTACATCTTTTTAGTAAAAACGGCGACAGACATAATTACGTTACTAGAAATAGGGACCAATTAGTTCAACCAGGTTTCAGACTGGCTAAAGTAGCCTCATCTTTCATGTTACAAAATGTTACAATAAAATTCCTCCCCACATTCTTGAACTGAATGAGACGAAATTTAAAACTTGTATAAAACGCACACTATGCAGGCTGGCATATTATAAGTTGGGGGATTACATCACTGATAAAAATGCTTGGTTAAATGCTAGTCCTGCTCCACATCCACTAGGGCGCAAAAACAAGTGATATGCAGAACATTATTGTTTTGAAGAATTGTTGTACCTTCTGAAGACTGTATAAATATATTTGTTTTGTATAAACTCAATTTCATTCATCAAGGTATGTACTTACTTACGTACCTAAATATTGTAAAAAAAAAAATTTTTTTTAAAAGAGTATGTATGGAGTTTCTTGTGCATTCTTCTCCATTACAAGCTACTTTCTGAATGCACGGAAGAATCAACTATTATTATTAGTAAATTTTAATGTAACGTTCAAAAGTGCCGCTTGGTGGCCTACTTGAAATAAAATATCTTTGTCTTTGTAAAAAAACAAACTCACATTCACATTTATCATATATTAAACTAGCTGTTCCCCGCGGCTTCGCTCCCATGGACCACCCCAAAGGACCCGTTTTCGGGATTACAAAATAGCCTATGTCACTCAGGAATAATGTAGCTTTCTATTGGTCAAAACTTTTTTTTTAAATCGGTTCAGTAGTTTCGGAGCATATTCGGTACAAACAAACAAACAAAAAATATATTACTATAATAAAATATATTATTATAATATTATTAGTATTAGTATAGAATAGGATTTCCTGGGCAAGTAAAAAACCTAACCAAAGAAGACTATTTGCACCAGGCACTATTTGTTTAACCTATGTTCAAATCATGACTCAACATAACTTTGTGGCCAACGGAAACATAGCGCAGTCACTGTTTGTGGCATTTCACAAGTGGACAATCCGGCGTGCTGAATGTGTGGTTTAACACTTACATTTTATCATCGTAAATAATTATCCATTAACACCAATTTAATCAAGGGTAAAACCATAAAACAATACAATTAATTCCAAAAGCTGTTCAGTAAGATGCGTGAAAAGATTAAAAAATCACTCACAAATCCGTCATCAGACGCTTAATTAAAATGTGTCAAATCATTAAATGGACATTATTATAAGCTATAATAGTTGTTTTTATACAACTAAAAGTTGTCTACCTTAACATATAAGCGAGAGGTTGCAAGGATGTTCGTATGTTGGCAATAATTTAAACAAAACGTGAATACCTTTGACCTACGGCATTACTACTAAGGCAAGTTGAAGTCAGGAGGTAAATTACGACATATTCGAGCTAACAATAAACTTTAAATAACGTGAAGCATGAGTAAATTCTGATATTCGGTGATGCATAATTAAGTGCTAAGCTGAAGTGACAATGGTTCTTATGCAATCATTTTCGTATATTGCAAAATACAGAGAATTCTAGTAAATTCATCATGCTTTCTAGTTTTGAAGTTGCATATCACATCCAAACTAAAAGTCCAAATACCAATACTGAAGAAAAGGATAACCGAATAGATTTGTAACTTTAAATATAACAAACCTTAGTTATAAAATAAACTTTAATAAAACCGATATTTGTTGCTAGTCCGACTTTTGCCTTGTTCTATATTTCACACGTAATTTTATATTGTTCTTGTAAGGCTTAAATGAAATTGAAATCGAAATAGGTTCACGGAAAATACTGAGAAATATTTTCTTGACCTTGATTGATGCTTTCAGAGACAAGTAAAATTTAAAAAGCTCCCGACCGATTTTTATTGCATGCTACATAATTTATCTAGTAATAGAAGCGTAGTCGATCGACAATCTATTTAACACGCAATTATTACACGATATTTAACGAAAACAACCCGATTCAAGCAGTAATGCGCCAATAACTTTGGAACTTCTGAACCGATTTTCATCAAACTCATAGCTAAGAACACTATCGATAAAATCACCTTAGAAACAAAATAAAACGAAATCAAAATCAGTTCATCCTTTTAGGAGCTATGATGCCACTGTATGTGGCATCATAGCTCCTAAAAGGATGCACAAATACACAAACACACAGGCACACACATCAAACTTATATCACCCCTATTTTACCGTCGGGGGTCAAATCAGTACCTACTTACATGATTTAAATGGACTTTAATGGACTTGCATGCATTGTTAAAGGGAAAATAATCATTACATCACGCTTATTAACACGATGACAAAGCAATAATTCTTGAAAGACAATCCCTGTTAAAAAATCATTATAAGATAAACAGGCATTAGCATTAAGTGTGCTTTGTAAACGCTGAATAATAAATAACCTGTATTACGAAGAATAATGCGATCGATTAATTGAATATCGATTTGTTAAGAATATTTAATTTTTGTGTTAGCTGCCAGATTATATTAAAAAAGTTAAGAGTCTAGCTTGCTTGTTGCCTTTTCTATAGGAATAGAGCATTGCATTTTTTCAGGATAAAGAGTAGCCTATGGATTTCAGCGGTAGTAGCTTCATATAAGTGAAATATTTTTTTGCAATCGGATCAGTACCTTCAGGTACTTCCAAAGACTTATCTACCTACTACAATCTAACAGACAAGCAATCGTACCTCCTTGTCATATTAGTTTTAATTAGAATTATGCGTCATTGGACTTGCAACAACATAAATATAATCTCGCGGAATGAAATACGCAATTACTTTTTTCATATTTTATTTTTCGTAAAATGCTTGCATGGACACCTACATTCCTAACTACATATCAAAAATTGATATTATCTTGAATCCTGAATAATAAGATTTCTTATGGAAATCAGTTTGCGACGGCATGGCTGACTCTAGTCTACTCTTGCGATCTTTGACATTAACTCATTAAATCAGTGGGTATCTGCTACAAGTCTACTTGCGTACTTATTTAGGTATATATACAAAATACTATGTACCTGAATTCTATGTTTTGAAATAGCGCCAAAGCCTTTGAATGAAGATTCTTTATATGGCTTTCTATTGTTGGAACTCTACCTCGACTAAAATGATCTAGTAATAACTAATAAGAATAACACTGTATAGGTAAGCGAAATCACAAAATAAGGTCAATAATTATTTCACCTAAATGATCGGCTAGATTTTGCTTCGAAGATATATAGATTTCAAAAACAACGTTGTTTTTTACAAAGCCTACATTAGCGTAATAATTAGACTCCCAAGGACTCCAAATGTAATGATAACGTGAAGATCGAAATAATGATAAGATACGTCTGTTTTTTTCGCTTTGATGTATGCGTGGAACTGTTTTTAATCGTTCCATTTTATGTAGTTTTTTTGGCGTTTCCTGTGTTTAGATTTATCTCAATTGTTTGTATCTTAACATTAAGACATTATATTGTAGTTAAATCTGTTAAGGTTCACAAATTGATGTTTGGGTTTTGGCCGAAGTAATGTTTAAGTACCTACAAATAATAGTCGTGTCGTGATGTTTTCAGATTGTTAATAAATGTTGGTAGCAGCCGCAAACGGTATTTACACAACAACTAAGTCGATGTTAACGCGTCCTCGGTCTTAAATACCGCTATTAAGGTATTCATATACTTTTGCCCTTATCCCATTGATATAGTATTGTTCGCCTGCACTGTATGCTAGGTGTTATCCAGCACGTCCGTGCACTATCAGACACATCTTGCCAACGATTATGTTAACGATGTGAACATTTGCAACGCAAAATCTACTAATTGGACGCTATTGCGTTTAACCGTCTTTGTGAGCGTTATACGGCTTATCTCGATTAATTGCAAACACTACACAATAAAAACCTATTTCAATCACGCGCATGTGTTTCTACCAAAGAATAATGCGAACTCACACTCTAAAATTCTAATTTTATACTTATAAAACGCTAATTTTATAAACGTAATTGTGTCTACTACTAATTTTAATTTAATTATTTCACATTTCAAGCACTTTGTCTTTGCGTAAGAATGGAGCTTGCAAAACTACTTATGCGATGTCATGCTCGGTCATAGATGGGTATGGTAAAATTTTATTTAGGTAGCATAAATTAGTATTAATCTTACTTATTTTGTAACATCGTTTAAAGGAAATTATTGTGGCGTTCTGTTGTGAAAAATACCATGTATGAGTATGATTACAAAATATTTAAAGGAAATATAAATATTGAATAGCTTGCCGTCATATTTTTCGTATGTAATACCGCGTTTGGCACGGTAACATCAATTATGATGAAGGACGCAGTTATTATACCAATTAGTGATACGAAAAGTATTAGCTGTTAGGTACAATTTAATATTATAAACATGGAACACCGCAAAATATTAAAGGTATTATTTAATTAACAATGCTGTCGATTGTAAATCGATTCGTGACAGTGAATTGGCAGAAATAATACCCAAGCACATGAAGGGAATTAAAATTATTTTATATCATACTAGCTGTTGCCCGCGAATTCGTCTGCGTAGCCAATAGCCCATTTTTACTTGAGAAATTATTAGTTTACCATACATCTATCCCCCTGTCCACCCTTTAAAGGATGATTGCCGTGATAGAAACAATCCTATGTGCTTCCCAGGGTCTTAAACTATCTCCACACCAAAAAATCGGAAAATCGGTTCAGCGGTTTAAGCGTGAAAAGGTAACAGACAGACAGACAGAGTTACTTTCGCATTTATAATGTTAGCGTGGATTGATGAACCTACTTAGATGTGTAAGGCGGATACTTATGAGTATCTTGTGAATTATAATAATCATGTAAGTACTACAGAACCACAGACGTTTTACGATCTCGCTGTATCAGATTGTTCGTTCCATATGCGCATTACAGACAGTCTGTCTACCAAAGTTTTAAAGAAACACATGAATTTATATCTTGAGACATGATTCTTTAATAAGAAATTGTTGAATTACATGAATTTATTTCCTAGTAAAGTTTTTGCCAATTATGTTAATTAACTCTTTAAAATTTCTGATGCCATTATACCGGGGTTACTTTAGGAGAAAATCTGAATTCTTTTTGTATGATCTTATATTTATTTTAGAAACTTTTGTTTTAACTAAAAAATAATATAAAGGCGAAAGTTTGTGAGTTTGTGTGTTTGTTACTCTTTCACGCAAAAACTACTGAATGGATCTAGATGAAATTTGTCACAGAGATAGATTATAATCTGGAATAGCAAATAGGATGCTTTTTATTCCGGGAATATGTTTCATTGGGATCATTTTCAACATTCACGCCGGCGAAGCCGCTCAGTCATTTATAAGCGAGAGCAAGTTCATTCCGAGGAGCCTTATCTATCCTACACAACAAGGGTGATACTCTTTCTATGTAATTAAATCAATGTCTGCGTTTAATCATTTACCAACACCCATTTTCATCCACAGTACGAATACAAATACGACGTTGAAGACCAAGAGAAAGCCCTCTACTTCGGAGCCAACGAACAAGGAGACGCCCAAGGCAAGGTCATCGGCGGATACAAAGTTCTTCTTCCCGACGGACGCCTCATGACCGTGGAATACAGTGTAGAGGGAGAAAGTGGCTTCGTCCCCAAGATCACCTTCGAAGACAACGCTAGCCCCTTCGGAAAAGGAAAGTAAACCCTACATTGATGCTCACAAGACTGGTTTCGCGATGAATTGATTAATAGTTCAAATACTAACCCCTTGATTTCTGAATTTCATGACACCTTTTTTATTATTGTTTTTTTTTTCGGTTTGCCAGTAGATTTTACCCTTTATTAATTCGGTAAAAGGCCAAAATTTACTTAATTTTTTTGCTTTCCAGACTCAATGATTTTGCAATTTGATTTACATGAAATTCAGAAGTCGAAACACAGAAGAAAGTTACTTTGGTTTTCATTAGATTGTAAATGTGATATCTTTATCTATCAGGGATCTTTAAAAAATAAGGATAAATTAGTAATTTATGGAAGAAGAATTTATTTGGAACATCTCGAGGAAAATATTGGTTACTGACGGAAAACTCCTGTGACTTTTTTCCACGAAATAACTCTTCATATATTTTTTGTAAGTGTACTCTATATTAAATAATTTAGTTATAGTCAAAACTCATTCGCCAATAAGGTTATGTACAGTCAGCGATCTCTGCGATAATTGGTGTACCGCAAATATCGAGTTACCGATACTGTGATCAATTAAACGATTTTAATATAAGCCATGTTCGACATTTAACGTAATGAAATTGTAACGTAGATTATAATTTTGTATGTGTATCGATTAGTACTTAATTGCATGTAGATTTTGATATAAATAATAATTTTGATAAATATTTTTGTATTGAAATATGTAATGCTGTTTTATTTTTATAGTTTATCGATATCCTTTAGTCAGTTATCCTCTTTAGTAAAAATCTTACCTACCCTCTTTCTGAAAAATTAAAATCACTCACTTTCTGAAATGAGAATTGTAAGTTAAGAACTTGTCACACTCTACCTTAATGGTTTGACAGGTTTTCATGCCAAAGTAAAGTTTAACAAGTCCTTAACTTCAAACTTTAAATTCAGAACACAGGTGAAAAAAAAAAGGTTTTAATTCTACATAATTCAATTTAAATACATCAAAAAAAAATTCATAACTAATTCGAAATCTGAAGATGGTTCTCATCGTAAAATATTATGTAAGTACACAATCCGAAAAATCTAAATTCCAGCAACAATTTTTTAACAAGGATGCGGTAGTGGTTTCTCTCTGAAGTATTGTATAATATATAATGTTACATGATATAATATATATTATTTTAATAGCTTGGCCTTGTCGGCGACGCGTGTCATTGTCTTGATGACCGCGGTTTCAGTGTCCACCACAAGAGTATGGTATTAAATGTTACTTAAGGATGTGTAATTATATCTTGCGTCTATTTTTAGCAGATCAAATATGCGGTAATGCCTCGTAAAGGCACACAAGCCAATGCAAGGGACTAGCCCTTTGATATTACATCGTAACATCGGCACATAGTTAGAACATAGGGCTAGCATTTTCTTTTTTCTTTCTAATGATAGGCTTGCGCTTGACCACTATCTCACCTGATGGTAAGCGATGATGTGGTAGACGATGAAGCACGCTTGCCTAGAAGAAACCTATTCACTCTTGACTTTAAGACTCCCAGGTTGTAGCTATCAGGCAATACAGAATCCGGCAGGGAATTCCACTCTTTTGCTGCGCGCATAATCAAAGTATTCCCAAAACGTTTGGGAATGGGTGGGATGTCCACCATGTACCGATGACGCATCGCCGTACGTCTTGTAGTACGATGATGGAACGGGCTAGGAGGAATCAGTTCATGCAATTCCAACGCACACTCCCCGAAATGTAATCGATAAAAACCGACAGGCTGGCAACTCGGCGCCGATGTTCAACGGGCCAAGATACTGGTCGAGTCTCTGGAGCCTAGACTCGAACCGTATCTCATTGCCGATGAGCCTTTGGGCCCGTTTTTCATCAATATCTAAAGAAAACCTTAGTTTGCCTGAAAACCTCAACCACAAAGCGATCCTATCCAAGGAATTTAACATATAACAAACACTAGGAAACAAAATTTTCCTTTATTTTGACCAAATGGTACGGACCCTCGCAGGTAAGTTACAAACGTTTTTTCGTGTTCAACCCGAATACAAAGGGGATGGCTAAATTGATTAAGACCCATGCAGACGAAACCAAATAAACATAATAAGAAACAGTAAAATAGACTGACCTTGTCAACGAGTCTTGTCATGATGACGGCGGTGGCTTCGGTGTCGAACTGAGGCCTGCCCGCACGACCTACCATCTGCAGCACTGTGCTTATGCTGTACTCCTGTGTGGTGATATGAGGATCATGTTAAGTTGAAAATAGAAGTAGGAACAGACGTCAGAAAACGAATGATTCTGAGATTAAGTTTCCTTACAGATGGCGCGATGCAATTCGATTTATATCATACCGATAAACGATTTTTACTAAGTTAAATTGCAAGTATGTTCACATGGACGCAATGCGATGCAATTCGACCGATACGCACTTCAATATTTCTTAGAAAATACGTGCGCGATATCGCCTATCGACACAATTTAAATTGTGTTGCGTCATCAGGAAAGGGCATAACAGATAGGGTTTCGTTCTTATTAGGGTCATTGAGATTCATTAAACACAAGACATTAAAATATTCAAGTATAAAGCCGATTTATTGGAGTCGATTATATATAGGCATTTGATATTTGGCTTCTAAGGATGACGTTTCTCCTGTCTGGACGATGGTTTCATTGCGTCACATTTCAAAAGCAACAATTTTATTTTTATTGTCAGTAGGCTCGCGAAATATGAGGATAACGGTAGGAAAAGTATCACGAAAATGGTTTCATTGTAACAGTTACCTGATAAGCGCCATTAACATATTGCTGCGTATTTTTGACGATCACTAGATGGGCTGGCAAATTAACACCCATTGCTGAAATAATCAAGGAATTATTTTTTATTTTATTTAATCGTCAGATCGTGAAAAAAAAATGGGGTTTATCTTAACTGGAAGTAGGTGCTTGAACTAGACATACACAATTAAGAAAAACAACTGTCAGATTTCAAATGTAGATATTAATTGTTGTAGTATTATTCTAAATCATTTCTTTTAATATTTAACCACATTAGAAATTTCGTCGAACAAAAGACATCAACGATCAGTCATAAACTAAGAGCCGGTCCACACTACACGGCGCGTTGCGTCTACGTAGCGCACTGTAATTATGTCGTTTCACATACTAAGGCTGAGGCCTCAATAGTGTGTTGCGTTGCGTAGTTGCAGCGACAGCGCTACGTCGAAGCAACGCGCCGTGTGGTCCGGCTCTAACGCTTACCTAATGTTGTAGTTGTTATCAAAATCGGCAAGTCCCGGTTCCTGAAGGCGCATTCTATATTTTGCCTTTCTTCATACAGTAAGCCGGCGTGATGGCATCCTACTCCACTCATTACTAAGGCCTAAGATACAAAGTATATTAAACGAAAGACAACACAGGCTACAAGACAAGGACAGGAAGATGGAAGGCAGCTTGCAATTAGTCAGTAAAATATGTTGTATCAAATGGCATTAATAGGGATGTTTCCTGGGTAGAAAAATTATAATTCTATTTACTCCGTTAGTGAGATCAATACATATAATAAATCTGTAGAAAAATATTTTTTGTACATCGAAAAAAAATCCAAAAAAAATCGCCAGGGTGTTAAAGGATAACCAACAGAACCCATTTCTAGCATTTTTTGAATTTTTGTCTGTTTGTCTGTTTATTTGTGCACGCATCACGTGAAATGTACGAAACCAATGTAGATAACTTTTATACATAAAAATTGTGCGTATCTTGAAGAATTACTTAGTTTTTGTTTCATCGCAATCGGTTCACTCTATCAAAAGTTAGATGAATTTAAAGTGTTCAAGAAGTAAAATTATCACAGCTCACGCAATTCAGTTACTCGAACAGTTGAACTCGCTATTCGATAGATGGCGTTGTGCATTTAAAGTCATTTTCTGAATCGCGGTGTTAAGATTTTACGCGTAAGAATGACACTAGAAAAAAAATTGGTATGTAGTATTTTTGAGTATGTGGAGTAGGCAGGCAGGCTGGTAAGTATGGTAGAGTTGGCAGGCAGATGACGGGAACGAAGCAGCGAAGCCGCGGGCACAGCTAGTTATCAAATAATATTGGAAACGTATTTTTTGCTTTACCAAATCCATAAAAATTTACAAAGATAAAGCGCATCAAAGTTCAGGACTGGAGGCTTGTGACCTTGTGAGTCACTTTGTCAGTATAAAGTGTAGCACGGCGTGACGTCACGCGATATTTCAACGCACTGTATCGTCGTCATTCTTTGTTTACGTGGCAAAAGAAAAATACGTGTCCAATATTTTGAGTTAATCTAAGTGACGGACTTAATAGTTTTTTTTTTTGTCATCATCTGTATTCGCCGGGGTAGGCAGAGGTATAAAGAACATCTATAATTTGCTGGTTAACGAGTCCATTGCAATTGAACAGGCACAAATGCGGACTACAGACTGCTATGAGTACATAGAAATTCGTCATGGAAAAGGCCATTTTACCACTTTGTCACGAATCGAAGCTAAGTCACCTCACTCAGCATTTGCACTAGGTCAACGAGTAGAGTCGAAGTTATTTAACCACGTAAAAATACCTTCGAACTAAAAAGTAAAAAGCTCCAATAAATAAATGAAAAAAGCTCTCAGCACCAAATTAAAATCCTGAATCAATTTACCTGCAATTTCTTATTCTTAATAGAAGACGCTAAGGCAGTTAACTTTGCCTTTTGTTCCGCATTGAAGCTAATTGTGAGCTCCTTGGACAAAGTCTCCGCCGTCAATGCAACGCTCTTGCGAGTGTTGCAGAATATCTAAAGTAAGGAGAAATTCACTGAACTCATTATGATTAAATGTTCTGCTGAATTAAATAAATTACCTTTGCAATAAGCTTAGGTGGGTCATTATGTTTGATAGGTGTCACAATTAGTACCTACGAGTAGTTCGTGCATCCAGAAAATTTATTTAGTTATGCTAAACGGAGATGGTCCAAAAAGTATGGACCGAAAACCCAGTCGGTAGGCCACCGCTGCTCCCGCCGCCTGTGTGTGTTCCTTGATTGACACATCCCTAGCATTGGCAGCTATTTTAAGTTTTAGGTATGCACCTTAGTATGTCTATGGTATTAGCAACTGATACACGAGCCTTTGTAGATCATCAAGACAAGGCGTTCCATGAAAAAAGGATGTAACTACCTACAGGCTGTACAAACTTGAAAATAGGTATAACATTATCATCTTATACCATATGCTCTTGTGATTAGTTGTGATACAGGCTTTCCTAGTACAAGAGCCAGTGCTGCAATGATATTTTTGTTTTCTGAAGTATATTTTTTTCAATAAATACGAAAGCGAAAATTAGCAGATTTATCTATAGAAAACATTTATAAACCTACATAGGTATTCAAGACCTTACCAGAGTAGGTTTCCCTGATTGATACTTCTGTATGACTGGCCACAGCTTGTAATTGAGGATGATGTCGAACTTGAATATGCTGGTGCCTTCAGCGCAATGATACCCTTCAACTATGCGCTTCAGTTTGACAGGACGACATTCGTCACCAAATCTATATGAATAGAGAGGATTGGTTTACGGTACATCGGTTTTTATAGGCAATGCTAACACCTAATTAAATTATCTTAAGGTTGTTTACGCACTGCATCCGATCTTTATCCGAATCCGAGATCCGAATTCGATCGCAATTAATGTACTGAATTCAAACGGACGGAGTTTGGATACAGTGCGTAACCTCTACAAGAAGTACTACGCCGGCGCCGGCTATTTTAGGTCGAAAATTTTCGGATTCTGATCGGATGCAGTGCGTCTAATATCTTCAATATTCGAAGTAGAAGGATTGGTTGATAAAAATCTGTTCTTTGTTTGCAGGGAAAACACAGTGCAAAATTAGGGGAGCGCAAATGGGGTAGACCAAGGTTTTCATGATGTTAGGTCATTGACAATGCAGTAAGTGCAAACTTAGCATGGGATCACCGATTTTGAATCGAAAAATTATCTAGCTACGCTGACCTACTACACCATCGGCAACAGAAACAAAAAAAATATATAATCACAAAAGAATAAAAGTTGTTACACCTGTCTACCAATCTATTCCAATATTTCAAAACGATACGAAAAAAATGTAAAGGCAGTGTCACTAACACGATCAAACAAACGTAACGCGGTAAGGGGCGTTCTTGACCCTTTTACTTGGCATTCAGTAATGAGTTAATATTACCACTGACTGACTGACTGACTGACTCATTGACATAATTGTTCTCCCAGATGGTGGAAGGGAAGGTGGGTATATTTTGACAGATTCGTATACAAGTAACTCTCGCGAGTATGGGAAAAGTCCCAAACCTCCCCTTTTCCTCCCCCCTCCTTCCCCCCTCTATCGTATCTCGGAAACTAAGGTACCCGTAGAATGTTTTTTTTACGGATTCGTTTAGAGGAGGCTCGCAAAAGTAAAAACCATTTTTCAAACTTGACCCCCTCGCCCCCCTTCTCCCCCCCTTTAAGCGGATCTCGAAAGTTGGAACATTTGGAACATTTCTTTTTTCAGGTTCATATAAAGGGGCAATGCTATAGTCACAAACAAACCATTTTTCATAGTTGACCCCCTTGCCCCCCTTCTCCCCCCTCCCCCCCCGTTTTGGCGAATCTTTTTTTTTCGTTTTTTTTACGGATTCGTTTAGAGGAGGCTCAGAAAAGTAAAAACCATTTTTCAAAGTTGGCCCCCTCGCCCCCCTTCTCCCCCCCCTTTAAGCGGATCTCGGAAGTTGAGAGACTTGGAACATTTCTTTTTTCAGATTCATATAAAGGGGCAATGCTATATTCACAAACAAACCATTTTTCAAAGTTGACCCCCTTGCCCCCCCTTCTCCCCCCCTCCCCCCCCCCGTTTTGGCGAATCTTTTTTTTTCGTTTATTTTACGGATTCGTTTAGAGGAGGCTCGGAAAAGTAAAAACCATTTTTCAAAGTTGGCCCCCTCGCCCCCCCTCACCCCCCCCGTTTTGGCGAATCTTTTTTTTTTTCAGATTCATATAAAGGGGCAATGCTTTAGTCGGAATCATTTTTCAAAGTTGACCCCTTTGCCCCCCCTTCACCCCTCCTCTCCCCAACCTCCCCTACCTAAAATCGGTCGTCGAAACCTGTCCGGTGGGAGTGGACCAGGCAGCGTAGGGATCCCGAATGGGTGAAGCGAAACTCAGTGCCTTGCGACGAATGCAAACATTAGGGTTATGTTTTTTGGAACAAAGTGTGGTGTAGGGTAGGTGTAGGGTAGGTGTAGGGTAGGTGTAGGGTAGGTGTAGGGTAGGTGTAGGGTAGGTGTAGGGTAGGTGTAGGGTAGGTGTAGGGTAGGTGTAGGGTAGGTGTAGGGTAGGTGTAGGGTAGGTGTAGGGTAGGTGTAGGGTAGGTGTAGGGTAGGTGTAGGGTAGGTGTAGGGTAGGTGTAGGGTAGGTGTAGGGTAGGTGTAGGGTAGGTGTAGGGTAGGTGTAGGGTAGGTGTAGGGTAGGTGTAGGGTAGGTGTAGGGTAGGTGTAGGGTAGGTGTAGGGTAGGTGTAGGGTAGGTGTAGGGTAGGTGTAGGGTAGGTGTAGGGTAGGTGTAGGGTAGGTGTAGGGTAGGTGTAGGGTAGGTGTAGGGTAGGTGTAGGGTAGGTGTAGGGTAGGTGTAGGGTAGGTGTAGGGTAGGTGTAGGGTAGGTGTAGGGTAGGTGTAGGGTAGGTGTAGGGTAGGTGTAGGGTAGGTGTAGGGTAGGTGTAGGGTAGGTGTAGGGTAGGTGTAGGGTAGGTGTAGGGTAGGTGTAGGGTAGGTGTAGGGTAGGTGTAGGGTAGGTGTAGGGTAGGTGTAGGGTAGGTGTAGGGTAGGTGTAGGGTAGGTGTAGGGTAGGTGTAGGGTAGGTGTAGGGTAGGTGTAGGGTAGGTGTAGGGTAGGTGTAGGGTAGGTGTAGGGTAGGTGTAGGGTAGGTGTAGGGTAGGTGTAGGGTAGGTGTAGGGTAGGTGTAGGGTAGGTGTAGGGTAGGTGTAGGGTAGGTGTAGGGTAGGTGTAGGGTAGGTGTAGGGTAGGTGTAGGGTAGGTGTAGGGTAGGTGTAGGGTAGGTGTAGGGTAGGTGTAGGGTAGGTGTAGGGTAGGTGTAGGGTAGGTGTAGGGTAGGTGTAGGGTAGGTGTAGGGTAGGTGTAGGGTAGGTGTAGGGTAGGTGTAGGGTAGGTGTAGGGTAGGTGTAGGGTAGGTGTAGGGTAGGTGTAGGGTAGGTGTAGGGTAGGTGTAGGGTAGGTGTAGGGTAGGTGTAGGGTAGGTGTAGGGTAGGTGTAGGGTAGGTGTAGGGTAGGTGTAGGGTAGGTGTAGGGTAGGTGTAGGGTAGGTTTAGGGACAACAACACGCGAGCTGCTTGCAGCTCGCGCACCAAGCAAATACTAGTTATATTATATAAAACTGCATTACCACTGACTGACTGACTGACTGACTCATTGACATAATTGTTCTCCCAGATGGTGGATGGGGAGGTGGGTATATTTTGACAGATTCGTAAACAAGTGACTCTCGCGAGTTTGGGAAAAGTCCCAAACCTCCCCTTTTCCTCCCCCCTCCTCCCCCCCTCTATCGTATCTCGGAAACTAAGGTACCCGTATTTTTTGTTTTTTACGGATTCGTTTAGAGGAGGCTCGGAAAAGTAAAGACCAGTTTTCAAAGTTGACCCCCTCACCCCCCTTCTCCCCCCCTTTAAGCGGATCTCGGAAGTTGAGAGACTTGGAACATTTCTTTTTTCAGATTCATATAAAGGGGCAATGCTATAGTCACAAACAAACCATTTTTCAAAGTTGACCCCCTTGTCCCCCTTCTCCCCCCTCCCCCCCCCGTTTTGGCGAATCTTTTTTTTTTGTTTTTTTTACGGATTCGTTTAGAGGAGGCTCGGGAAAGTAAAAACCATTTTTCAAAGTTGACCCCCTTGCCCCCCTTCTACCCCCTTTAAGCGGATCTCGGAAGTTGAGAGACTTGGAACATTTCTTTTTTCAGATTCATATAAAGGGGCAATGCTATAGTCACAAACGAACCACTTTTCAAAGTTAACCCCCTTGCCCCCCTTCTCCCCCCTCCCCCCCCCCCGTTTTGGCGAATCTTTTTTTTTCAGTTTTTTTAGGGATTCAGCGTAGGGATCCCGAGTGGAGCGAACCTACGAGACCGAGTGCAGCGCAGGGGGGAGGTGGCGAGCGAAGCGAGCCGGCGACCTCCGTAGCGTAACGAAGGTTGAGTGGGTGAAGCGAAACTCAGTGCCTGGCGCGACAAGCAAACATTAGGGTTATGTTTTTTGGAACAAAGTGTAGGGCAGGTGTAGGGTAGGTGTAGGGTAGGTGTAGGGTAGGTGTAGGGTAGGTGTAGGGTAGGTGTAGGGTAGGTGTAGGGTAGGTTTTGGGTAGGTGTAGGGTAGGTGTAGGGTAGGTGTAGGGTAGGTGTAGGGTATGTGTAGGGTAGGTGTAGGGTAGGTGTAGGGTAGGTGTAGGGACAACAACACGCGAGCTGCTCGCAGCTCGCGCACCAAGCAAATACTAGTCTTATTATAATCTTATAAACGCGTGGACCGATTTGCATGATTTAAACGGATAAAATGGTTTTACGCTAATACCTTTTATTTGAGACCAAAGTTATCAAAATATTTCAATAAACAAAAAATCATGTTTTCAAGTTACGTAATTATATTATTATATATAGTAATTATACTTTTTGGTACAAGTCGGATCAATGGCTTTTATTTTTTATCTGGCGGACACTTTAGTGATTAGCGAACAATTCCGTTCAATTCGAGAGAAAAATATTACTGTGACTTATCTCAATAAACAAAAAATCATTTTTCCAAGTTACGTAAAATTATACTATTTCCACTACCTTGTCTATTATGTAACACATTGCCTAAGAAATTTATTTCGAAATATGAACATTTAGACACAAGATTATAAAATTAAAAAAAGAACAAAATTATATAATAACAACTACGAAATGAGTTTTGTATGGAGTTTTGATATCATTATGTATCTGGCAGAATGATACTGAATCTGTTAAACTGAAAAGAGTAAGTATGGAGTTTCTTGTGCATTCTTCTCCATAACAAGCTACTTTTCCGAATGCACGGTAGAATCAATTTTTAATACTTGTTAAATGTATGACGTTCAAAAGTGCCGCTTATCTTATGGAGGGGCCGAGAAATAACTCGGACACTTCGACCCATTGAAAGTGCCGATTACTGGCCCTATTGAAATAAATATATTTGACTTGACTTTGACTTTGTTGCCTCTCGAAAAAGTGCGAGTTGATTGTGTGTATATAGTCTGTGGTTTTTAGTCTGAACATTTATAATAAATTGTTGTTGGAACTTATTGCATTTAATTAAGTAAGCTCATCAGGTAGTGGAAAAAGAATCGTTCGAGTCTCGCAAAAAAAGGCTTTATTTTAACACTCGCATCACAGATAATATAATACTAGCATACTCGCATGTAGTTTTCGACTTTCGACTTCGGCTCACGTCGAAATTGGCTACATTTCTCGTGTTAAAATCTCGACTTTTTATGCTCGACACGAAATGTACTATTTTGTACAAGTCGTATCAATGACTTTTATTTTTTGTTATCATTCGGAGACTTTAGTGAATACTGATTAGCGATCACAGTTCGAGAGAAAAATATTACTGTGACTGAACATCTTTATCAAATACTGAACAATCAATTCTGAAAGTTTCTACTACCTACTTACTTATAAAACACAGCAGGTTTCGCGCTAGTACCCAGCCAGTTAGCAACATCTTCAGGGTTGCTTACAGTAGCGGAGACGGCGACAAATCTAATCCTTGGAGCCGATTTGTTGGATACTGTCTGTCCTTGAATTTCTTTCTGCAGCTGTTCTATGCGGTGGACTGATTGGGCTGAATTCTAAAGGCGAAAAGCAGTTCAATATTTTACGCATTATAAAAGCTTTGCAAAGCGTCTAAGTAAAGAATGGGTAGAGAGAGAGATAGAGAGACTGAAAGTCTACATAAATGCTGTTCAAAAACGAAAATGTAACAAAAAAATAACAACTGAAAACGAAAGCAATAATGTTCCCAAATATATGCACAATCTACAGAAGTACTGTTAGATCTCTCTCTAACACTCAAACATTTACTGGTAGAAAACTTAACTTTGAGTTTACCAGTAGTTGGCGTTTGTACATAAAACAAAATAAAAATTGTAGTTCTAAAAACTAAAAAACACGCTTTAATGGTAAGGATAATGGGACAAACTGTTTAAATTATTGCATTGTCATCGGTCCTTGATAAGTGTGCAAAGTTTCAAATCAATCCAACGTTTTGAAGTGGGTGAAAATCACGTTCAAAGATTCCGTTACATTGATACATTGTTACATTGATACATTGATACATAGATACATACATACCAAGCTAATAAAAGCGTGTTAAAAATAAAAATGTTTATTTGGTCATACTTGTACATCAAATTTGAGATTGAAGCCTCCTTTTAAGCAACAGATGCCTGTATTAGGAGACTCCGTAAAATGACGAAAGCTTTAAAAGTGACGATTATCTGAGGTCAGGAGTTCCATACAAAATAGATGCAGCAGTCATCATCATTTCAGCTGAAAGACGTCCACTGCTGGACATACGCCTCCTCCAAGCGTCTGCGTGTGCGTTTCGCATCCTTCATAGGTGCAGTAGTGGCTTACTTCAATAGTCTTCATCCTGCTAACCACAGCTTCGAGCACGGGTCCTCTAGTCTCGTCGTTCAGTATGTGCACCTCATCGATCAGGAACAACTTGATGACCTCCACCAAGCCTCGGTGATCGCGCCAGCGACGAGTCAACATGTCCCATTTCTCTGGAGTTGTTATTATTATTCTGGAGGAGGAATGTTTGGTAAGAACTTATATGTCTTTTTACTCGACTGCCAAAGGAGGATAATGTGTGGCGTTCTAGAGATCAAACGCGTGGGCTGATTTTGATGATTCTTACATCAATCGCTTCGTCTTAACCATGCGAGTGTCACTAAAGACATAGCAGAAATCAAAGTTCAACACAGCGACCACACCAAACGCCTCATTGTGAAAATGAAAAAAATCGGCGAGCGAGTGGCCCGGGGTATCGTTGCATACTTGCACAATTTTTCATTTTAAATAACGGTTTAGGATATACCTACAAATATTTAAAGTTGGTTATCAACTCGCTAAATAACTCATATATTTCAAACCACTAGACGGTTTTATATAAAGACATCGTTAGATACGTCTTAACTGCCAAGGTGTTCTTAGATAAGTAACGACAAACAAAAAACATGACGCCGAAATTCGTCATGTTTGGTATTTTTTGTCGTCACTTTATCCCATACTGTGGGGGTTTCTATTCCTTCAAACCCATCGAGTGGAGTATCGAAATGAAGGGTTTAAAGAGGTCGTTACAAAAATATATATACCACGTAAATGTATTTTTTTTTTATTATTATTTTTCGGCTTGCGTTTGACCACTATCTCACCTGATGGTAAGGGACGATGTGGTCGACGATGAAGCACGCTTGCCTAGAAGAAACCTATTCACTCTTGACTTAAAGACTCCCAGGTTGTAGCCAACAGGTAATACAGACTCCGTCAGGGAATTCCACTCCTTTGCTGTACGCATAATAAAAGTATTCCCAAAACGTTTGGTGCGTATGGGTGGGATGTCCACCATGTACCGATGACGCATCGCCGTACGTCTTGTAGTCCGATGATGGAACGGACTAGGAGGAATTAGTTCATGCAATTCCAACGCACACTCCCCGAAATGTAACCGATAAAAAACCGACAGGCTGGCAACTCTGCGCCGATGTTCGAGGTTCTGGAGCCTAGATACGACGAGTACCTCATTGCCAATGAGCCTCTTGGCCCGTTTTTCGATCGACTCAAGTGCATCCAGGTGGTATTTGGCAGATCCGTCCCAGAGATGAGAACAGTACTCCATGCATGATCGAACTTGCGCTTGATACAAGTTCAGCAATTGTTTAAATGTAATTCGAAAAAAATATAGCTAAAAAGTTATAAATAAAATAAGTAAATTTAAAAAATCAAATACCCGACAGCTTATGAAGCGAACTAAAAATATGTACTTACACAAGAAGAAAATCATGCTATGCGGTCGGCGGATACATATAACGACCTGGCTGACCATGTATCCTGCGACTGCATAGCATGAGATTTTTTATTTTCTTGCTTTTTTTGGGAATAGTGTGCCTATTGTTTTGCACTTAGCAATACTTATTGGTACGTTTCGGTTTAAACAAACTGTATAGGTGCCGGAATCTCTTGCAATGACAACGAAAATTATAGCAACTCGCCTCGTATTTTTAAACGTTTTTGTATTTTTTTTTAAAGTCAAATGTACCACCACCTAGCACCTTGCACCCTGCACCAATGTTTTTGATCAACTTACTTGTAAGGCTTCAACTGCGTAAAGTCAACATCGGTGTCTCCTGTAACTTCGATGCACAGCAAACCCAGTCTCGTGAACTTTGGGTACCATTCTGTCAATCTTTCTGTGCATAACGCTTTTACGGGAGCCACTACAAGTTAAAAAAAATATTAAAGACTAACATTTCAGACCGAAGAGTAACTTTCGTACCCCCAATGCTCACGCCATTTTCTCATGGTGATAGGCGAGAACTTCAGAAAAACAACTAATACGATCCTTTCATACTCTTTTTGATTCGTTAACATTCTATCATACAAGCAGGCTGCTTAATTGCGCAAGTGAATTGCGCAAGGCAAAGGGTTTGGCCATGACATGCGAGATGACAAACCCGATGTGGATTTTCGTCTATGTGATTGGTCGATTGATGGCGGTCAAACCCGTTGCCTTGCCGAATTCACTTGCGCAATTAGGCTGCAGTTGTGAGTACACGCACCTTTTTTTATATTTACTATAGGCTCGCGCTTGACCACTATCTCACCTGATGGTATGAGATGGTGTGGTCGACGGTGAATCTCGCTTGCCTAGAAAAATCCTATTCACTCTTGACTTAAAGTCCCCTAGATTGTAGCTGTCGGGAAACACAGACTCCGGCAGAGAATTCCACTCCTTAGCTATACGCACAATAAAAGTGTTCCCAAAATGTTTGGCTGACTTTTGTGAAGAACATCACGAATAAGGTTTAGCTAGGTCCTAACTAGGGCATCCCTCCTCGTTTTACGACTCACGGTTGATTTGTAACCATTTGTTTGTCATCTTTCATTCATCCTTTCAACATGAGCAAGCCCTCTAAGGAGATATACTCTTTTAAGGATAAGTAACTTACTGTAAATAATTTTGAAGTCCTCAGTATACTGTTTTTCCTCTAATTCCATCAGCAATTGAACTATCGCCATTTCAAATACAACAGTCTTTCCCGACCCCGTCGGTGCACATACAACGATGGATTTATCTGGAATAACAAGACAAGGAGTCGGAGATAGGTTCTACGTATGTACTTAACAGTTTACAAGGGTATTTTTCGCTAGCAGCCTTATTATATTGACAACAAGAACTTTAAAGGCGACTGGTACCTACAGTCAGTGGTACCAATAATAGTGTTAAAACACGTTCGAATTTGGTACGGCCGGACCACGGATTTGTGGGCGGGGTTAGTCCGGCCCAGACAATATCCGAGCGTGTGAAGAGTGGTCCGCGGACATTATTATTATTAAATTGATCCCGTCTCGGTCCAAACAAGCGTGTAAGCGAGAAAGCATTTGTAGGCGGAGTCGGTCCGGCCGTACCAAATCCGAACGTGTGTTAACACTATAACTGCACACTGAATTCTTCAACAAAATACGAGAAGCTGTCACAGAAAAATCGATAGCATGCTCGTGCAGTTTACTGTACCTGTTTAAAGTTAACTTACCGGAGTATAATGCATCTTCAATGACACTTGATTGTACTAGGTTGAAATATGGATATGAAAATACGTTTCGGTATTTTAGATCTGCAAAAAACGTATCGATCATAATTATACGTCTTTTAAGGTTACACTAGTAACACGAACTATTTTGTGCGCGGGGTTAAAATGCCTGCTATCTCATCCGACAACTCGTGCGAAAGAGATAGATGCTGTGATGAGCAGTAAGAAGCTAGTTCGCGTACGAATTAGCACTTTTGCAAGTTTGTAGCGAAATGGATGATGTTTTAGGAAATGTCAATTTTCAACAAAAAATAATTGCATTGTTGAACTACTAATCTATCCCTGTATGGTGGCCGTTTTTCAATTTTCCTTTTTCTTATGGTATTTATTGCCGCCCAAAGATGCATTAAAATTAGTGTTGAAATATGGAACTTTCGACGCTCATAACTTTCAAATATTTTTCTTTTTTACTTTTTTGTTTCCATACAGGGCTAGATAATTGACATCATTTATTTATTTTGAACGTACCTACCTACATCGTCAAACAGTGGAGTAATCCCTAGACTACGTTTGTATGAAAGAATTATCGACTAGTGTAACCTTAACTTAGTAACTACAATAGATATTTGCTTTAGGAACCTATGAGTGGCTTTTATTCCAGAAATAAACTCAAATAAATAAATAAAGACAAATATTGAAAGAATAAAATAAAAGACTTACCGATTTCCTCCGTACACCGAAACTGGCCTCGCTGCCCTGTACCCTTGGGTGGACGTTCTCTAATCCTTGCATCTTCACCAAAAGGATTGTTAACAACTGACAGTCTACTTTCAACAGACGAAGACAAAGACAGAGGTTGGGAGTTGCATATTTCATCGACTAGAACATCTGTGAAGTTTGCACTAAAAGAAATCAATAATATTTGTGAATTTTTATAAGTTAGATTAGAACATAGCAGCAAGATAAACAATAAATTTCTTTTCATTTCTTTCTTTTGTTTCAAAAGTAGGTATTTCTAGTAAGGATCGAAAAAATTTTAGCACTATACAAATGTTTTCTCAACTATAAATCAACTCACAGAGTATTATTCATTATTTACACTTATCACACGAAAAAGAAACAATTTTAGAAATTCTATTGAAAGTTTATAAATCCCGCCAAAAACTCATAGCATGACACAAACACAAAATGGAAAATGTCAAAGGAAAAGGACACGGAAAAATTAATATACATGGCAACTTTATGTTACCAATTTTTTTAAAGATTCAAAAAGGTGCCATAGAATCAACATAACTAGAAAAAAAATGGAACATAAAATTTATGAAGACCTTCTTAGATAAAGTACATAAAGAAGACAGTAACTTGACATCCGATTAAAAAATACCACTTCTGGGAAAACCAGTGACGTCAGAAGACAACACAACACAACGATAACAGCTGTTTTGAGTGTTGCCACGTTACGATATTTGCGCTATACTTGAATCTTTACATCGTTAGGGATTAAGAGGAAAGTTGAAATAGCATTCGCACTCAATCAATCTGCCGAGCCCTTGCCCAACTATATTGGAGTCGGCTTCCAGTCTCACCGGATGCAATCGAATGTTCCACAACCCAGTCAGGACTTGACAGACTGGTATTGGATTTTCTGAAAGATCTACAAATGACAGCCGGGACCAACAAAGTGGTTTCCGAGGCACGGAGTAATCTCGGTATGTTAAGATGGTCACTCATCTACAGACCAACCTTGGCAATCGTTACTTATCCTTGAAGATCGACCCGAAGCTCGAAAGCCTGTTATTATTTAGAGTCTGGCATACGAAAGGAGAGACTGAAAAAGCGCGTCAAATTTAAAAAAGCGAACTAAAAAGACATAAACAAAAAGAAAATCATGCTGTGCAGTCGGAGGATACATATGCACGAGCTTGCTGGCCAAAACCAGATGTATCCTCCGACTGCACAGCTTCTCTTTGTTAAAGTTATTGAATACTTAGAAAATTGCTAATAAAAAGGATAAAAGCAGCACTGAATCATAACAATGAATGATTTTCAAGACAAATTATAATTAATATAATTAACCTTACTAAATCAGAAAAATATTCAGTGGAAAACGTGTCAGATTTTCGAAAGGAGCAAGGGGAACCCAAATTCGGAAGGTGGCAACACTACGTCTGTCACGCACTGTCAGTCTCAGGTGCCAAGAAATTGAAAGGCAAATATTTTTGTACAACTTTTTCCTCATGTCTTGTCTTCCTTCGTGATTGTGTTGAAGTGTGTTCTTTTGTTTTAATCACGAAGTTGTTAACAATCAACAATGATGTAAGTTTTGATACAATAACTGTAAGGCAACAACTTTAAAAGCTGCGTAACGTATTTCCCAGAAATAATCTAACTTATTTTAATTACAGGGAAGTTCAGAGCGAGTATGGGGATGCGGATACGATCAGTGTTGATACGTTAGTTTTAGAACAAATGGTACAGAAGGAAAGAGCCAACGAGATAACGGAGTTGCAGTCATTGAGCAAAAAAGTTTGTTTTCTCCACACAAATCTACTGTATTATCGTCACGCAACATCTGCAATGGGTAAAGCATGTTATCAGTTATGGGTCACTTTACTGAAGAAAGTGGGTGGCACTCGCAATGGATGGCGGGAGCTTGGATATTTTTTAGGCCTGTCACAAGATGATTTGGATGTAAGTGTTTGTGATATTGTTATTGAGTTGAGTTATGAACTCGGTGAAAATAACACATGCATTATTTTCACTATTCTTTCATAAAAAAAAAAAAAAATATATTAAAATATAAACAACATAACTCTAGGCATATTGAAGTCATCATCAATATGCCTAGAGTTATTTTGTTTATATTTTATCATTATCGAGGACAGTAGATTATATTATATGAACACAAGCTTCAACAAATAGTCAGTTTTTAGTTCCAAAAAAATTAATATTTAACTAGTAGAACATACACATTACTAATGTGAAATGTTTGTTTATAATTGCAGTATATAATGCACTCAGTGAATGAAGATCCTGTTGATGTGGTGTTGGAAGTGTTCAGGCAAAATGACAATGCAACAATTGACAAACTACTGGACGCTTTAACGAAACTGGAGCGCTATGACATATTGAAGTCGATAGAACAACCCCTGTGTGAAATAGCTCAGTACTTCAATAAGGATGACAGTGGTTACCAAAGCAAGAGCTCTGGGGACACAGTGAAGCGAGAGATAGTCACCATAAAGTTGCCTAATCGTTTGCCAGCACCCTTGAGTAAAAAAGTTGTTATTGACAATAAGGACCCGAAAAAACCCAAACAACTAAGAAAAGCTGTCACTACAAATGAGCCTGTAGTAAATGATAGTCCTATTCTCTTTTTGACATATGCACAGGATGGTTTTCCAACAGCTTTAAACATACAAGAGTATGTTGAAAACTGGTTGGATGTACCTAATGTTCAGGTTATCACTCTGAACAATAGAAGAGAAGAATTGTACCAAAATCCTGAAAAGTTTATTAGGGAATATTTTGAAAAAGTATGTATGATTAAATAACTACCTATGCTATTACATGCAGGTACTTGATTTGATATTAATTTTCCTGTCTTTTTTTCTTTCCAGGCTGATATCATCATACCTATCATCACAACTGGGTACATAGAACAAATCAAGTCACACAATCCCGCTGTTCCGAATACTTCGGATAACTTAGATCATAAATACGTAAATTTTATTTATAATCTTATTGTTAATCACTATATTCATGCATCAGGCTGCCTTAACAAAAGAGTAAGAAGTGTTCTGCCTCAAAATGCTAATGTCGACTTATTTATGAGTATCACAATGTATCCTGATTTGATGCCTTGGACATATGAAACTAATTTTGATGAGCAATTCAAAGCTTTCTTGAAGAAATAGTGAGTGAGTTGTGAGGATTGTAACCATTTCTATGCATTAACTTAATAGCAACTATTCTACACTAGCCATATACACAACTTTTTAAATATTTTTATATGGAAATCCTTTTTTATTGTATACTGTGTGAAACTGTACCTGATATCAATTGTATCAATTAAACAATATTTTTATAGAAATGAATTGTTTAATTTGAAAATTCTTCTTATAAGTACATTATAAGGCATAGAACAAATAAACAAATTAAAAGAATATTAAACTACAACACAAAATTTTACTAAGGCAATGCAAATCTTATTGCTAAGATTGATCCTTCATTATGAATTATACAAATTAACATCAAAGTAAAAAAAATATAAGGAAAATACATTATAAGCAAATTTTATGACAAAACACGGGGTATTATTTTATTCCTGTTGTCATATACAGGCTTTATAACTAAACAGTGTATTTAATTAAGAGATTATGTAATATATTAATAATATTTAAATAACAGAGGTAGCTAGCTTGCTCCTATATGTTTTTATGTATTACAAACAAATGCAATTAACTTTTAAGATAGTAACATTTACTGTGTAAAATTAGAGAACTATCTAGTATGTTTTCAGTTTAAAGCAATAATGGTCATCAAAATTATGATTGGATAGTTCATTTTATTACACAACAAAAGTCACATTCACAACAACTTTTTATCAGTTAGAGGTACAAGAAAAACATTTGGTATGAGGTTTATTCTGTATAATACTAAAAACCTTAGATATTACGTTGCCATGACAGGATCAAGTTCAGTTGATCTAGTCTTGGTCAGCAGTCCTGTCCTCAATATCATCAGTAGTTTCATCTGCAGTACTGACATCATTGACATCAATTCCAGTGTCATTATTGCTGCTGTTTGCTAGCTCCTCCTGTAAAAATATGTATGGATTTAGTGAGATGATGTTATCAGCAGAACAGTTGATAACAGCATAAATGCTAAGTTTAAGTGTGCCACAAAGAAATAGGGAAACAATAGGAGAACAACAACAACTTATGTATTTAATATCTATGCTAGTAGTTTTTGCCAATGGCAACCAAGACACAAGAAAAAAAAAAGCAAAGTACTACCAAGAAACAACATAATCTTATGTCTTATGTATAATGAATGAACACTTTACGAGGAGATGCATGCTATCAATAATTATTTCTCTTTTTATGGTTTTGTTGGAAGGGGATTAGTGAAACATATACCTCTTTAAAAAAAGTATCATACCATTTTAGAATCAACATTATTAGGAAATTTAATATATTTTTATTAATTGATATTTCTTTTTAAATAAAGAGTAGATAGCTCTTAAAAACTGCACAAAAACGACTAGTGCAGTGTTTTGCTTGGGGAGGCGCCTTAATCTCATTTATAATGTTAGTAAGAAAACTTAGTTTTTCTTTGGCAGCTACATGAACAGCAGAACTAAATAGAAAAATGAAAACTAAACAAGTTTCTAGCAAGGATGTTCATCAAAACACTCTGTTAGGCTGGAATCTTCTTATTAAATCATAGATATAAACTTGCCTTGATCACTTCAACGAAACTGTTAGCCTCATCTAACATCTGTTTGAACAGAATGTTTTCTTCCTTCAGGTCTTCAATGATCTTACGGAGCTTTTCATTTTCATCCAGAGCATCTTGTAAAGCAACTCTGAAAGTAATAAACATTTCGTAATTTATGATCATAAAATAAACATTTTAGAGACAGTTGCATAACATGGCTTAACAGTATATTTGACTAGGTTGGTTGCTAAAGTACAGTACTCCCCAATCTTCTTGGCCAGGCTGAACATAGGCAATCTGATGTGCAAGACACGGCATGCTGTTTTTTTATGTTTTTAGTGTTCCGTACCCAAAGGGTAAAAACGGGACCCTATTACTAATACTCCACGGTCCGTCTATCACCAAGCTGTATCTCATAAACTGTGATAGCTAGACCGTTAAAATTTACACAGATGTATTTCTATTTCCGCTATAACAGCAAATACTAAAAACAGAATAAATTGTCTGGTTTTTCTTTGCCAACATCAGGGAAGCCAAGATGAGTGGGGATTACTGTAGTTTATATTATAATTAAGGATAATGCTTCTAACCCTTAAGAGAATGCAGGCATGATGTTATGTTTACATAATATTTAATAATAACAGGGAATCCAATAGCATGTACAGTTCTGAATATATTAAAAAATATTGAAGTTGATTACTTACTGACGCTTCTCAGCTAGAAGTTCCCAGTACTTTTCTGATGGTCCTTCAGGATTGGTGAGATCATCAACAGTGATTTTCGTGTCAAGGTTTGCTTGAGTTTCTTTGGTGGAAATATTCTTGCGTTTAACCTCAACATCACTAAAATCAAAACAACATATTTTAGGAACTTTAGTTAACTTGTAAATTGTTTAATACAAACACATCATTATTACTCACGCAGTGGGGGTCTCCTGGCTAAGTTGATGTTTCAAACTTTTTGCAGGTCTACCCACTAAGTTTTCTCTATCTGAAGCAGTGTGTTGAAGTGTTTTGAGAGACCTCCTCGTAACTGTCGCAGTCTCCTAAAAAGCACAAAAAAATATAACCATACAAAAGATAGAAAGCGGTCAAATTACGTGTACCGACAAGCACAAGGGGACATGAAAATAAGCACAAGTTTGAATGTTACCTGGAGCTCTTGAGTGCTCATGGTGAAGTTTTACTGATAACTGCTTTGTAAAGATGCTATGGTGACTATCAGCTTGAGAAATAAACAGAAGAAACTAACAATTGTTCTTATTTACCAGCTCACAACGAACGACAATTGACACTTTTTGACAGATACTTTGTTTGACAGCGGCTTTTCCCGCCCGCCACTCGGCTCTACTTTTTTTTATTGTTTATGACTTATATGATACCAAGGATTTTTAGCCCGTGGTTTTATTGAGCGCTATTTTGTTTGAATAATGGTGAGTTTTTTGGTGGGAGTTTTTCCAGTGAATTAGAGCATCTTTTTATGTCTAGATTCTGATTCCTAGTAAATAATGTGATCAAAAGTGATGCAGTTTTGAGTTTCATGTTTTTACGCAACTCAAAAATTATGTGGAGTTATTGAAGCGGGCCCAAAGTTTGTTAAATGGAGTTGTGAATCTCGTACCGTGAACCGTCGTACTATCTCATCGAAGCTTGCCTATAAGGCTTACTCGATCAAATTATCCATAAAACGTTAGTGTGTTACATAGATTTGCATTTTAATGCAGAACATAGTTCTTGTTAAAATATACTTTATCAAAACATAACAACCGTAACATAACTGCCGTCATCCCATCATATCATTGCCGTGCCCCCAACAAGTTGAGTAACTATAGGCACAGCCGTACCATTTTTTTCTCGAAGGCATTCAGGACATTTTCGATTTCCTGTAAATTAGTTGTGAATAAAGCTTGAAGCCTGAATTTTTAGTGACTAAGAGAACATAATAATAAGTAGGCATGTGCCCAAATTACAATCAATTTAAACTTGTACTTTAAAAACGATTAAGTACAAGTCAAAGTTCATTAATTTCATCACTCATTCAGCAGATCACCAAAATGCTAAGGTACTTCTAGTACTCACAAGCTTCAAATTTTGAACACAATTAGTGTTTAGTCTATAAAGCAAGGGAAAACTAAAGTATGCCGCAATTTCAGTCCCACTTACACATAAGTTGTCGGCATTATGGTTCTTCCAAAGTTAAACCAAGGAGTTTAATTGGTTTTTGTGTTACCTAATTATTAATCAACCTACTGAATCAATTATTCAACTTGGATTAACAATCGATCTCACAAGTTTTTGCAGTAGATGAACGCGAATCTTGTAATTTTTACATGTTATGTTTTATTGGGATAGACTGCACTTAAAAGCCTTAGGAGCCAGGTTACTAAATTCGCAAAAATAATTGATGGTTGGCTCCGTTGAGGCGTTGACATTTGCTAGTACTTGACACTGTATGTATTACTGACACTGACAGTCATTTATTTGCGCTCGGTGGGGGATGTTTTGTGTTAGTGAATTTAAAATAATAATCAATTCATTATTTATCTATTGCTTTAATTAACGATAGCGCGTGATTATGTTCTAAAAACCAATCAGTTAATAACGCTCATTGAAAGTCATCATGGTATAATGCAATTAGAGTCAGTCGTGATTAATATTTTCAATTAAATAATTATTTATTCGTTCCTATCTTATCTATACCTGAAGTACATTTTTATCTATTGGTGTTAGTTTATAGATACTAAGTTTTCTGCAGGATATAGTGCAACTGGACAAAAATGGATACTCTCAAGTGAGTAACATATATTTCTATACATACGTAGATATTTTACTTAGTACCTGCGTCAGAAAGAGTCAAGGTTACGTCTAAAGGTTTGTTATACTTGACTTCTTCATGGTTGTACTAATTAATTAAATAACTGTTTTGAAACTTTTAGGTTCTATTTTGTCACCTGGAATGTCGCAACCAAGAATCCAGGGCAAGATCTTAATGCCTTGTTGGACTTTCCATCTCAGTTCAATAAAAACAAGCCTTTACCAGACTTTTTCGTGATTGGGTAAGTAGTAATGTGGTTCATGATTACTTGCATAATGTTTGCTGTATCTCACTTATTTTCTAGGTCAATGTGAAACATAATATTAATGAGCTGTCTCCTTAACTTTGTCATTTAACTTGTTTGTACAATCTTATCTTTAAAAATTATAATAAATAATACTCAATATTTCTGGCTGTTCATGTTAAAAAGTAACAAGTAGGTCAATTTCTTACTTTATGATTTATTTTTGATTTTCTTTTAATTCATTGATGTTACATATTATCCATAACAAGGAAAATTTTGTGATATTTTGTGGCAAAAATAGATCTGATAAAAGCACAAGGAAATAACATTTAGCTGACAAATGCTATTAATAGCAATGTCCTACATCACTGTGTGTACAAACAATAATAAAAAAAACTATATTTGTCTATTTCCTCATGGAAACTGACTTTTTTTTTTAAAGATTAAATACTTATTGGTCTTGTTGTGTAATAGAAGTATTGAAGGTCATACACATTAACATGCTTATTTGACATTTATGTAAAGTAATGGGTCTTTAAATATTGATAAGCCTTTATATTGTGATTGTTTTGCCTACTTTGATGGGTAGTAAAATAGAAAAAAATAAAAAAACATATATTCAACACAGGCGGTAAACAGGTATTAAAACCATAAAAGAAGGAAATTTCACAAATGGCATACATGTATGACCAGATCTAAGAAAATCAAAAATAGTATTTAAGAGTCATATCATATCAGATTCACAGACCCTTAGAAAAATGGTGTGAATTTATGAATGTATTTAAACTGGCCAATGGAAATCTACATCTTATCTTACTTCTTATTACTAATAATAAAATGTGAAAGTTTGGATGTATGCATGGATGGATGTATGTTTGTTACTCAATCACTCTAGAACGGCTGAACTGATCTGGATGAAATTCGGCACAGAGATAGATTATAGTCTGGAATAGCACATAGACTACTTATTATTCCGGTATAATGTTCCCTTAGGATGATAAAACACTTTTCATGTGGGTGAAGACACTGCAAAAGCAAGAAATAAATAAAAGCTTATAGATAAAAGAGAATGTTTGTAATGAGTAGACAATGTCATGTTACAATGATTAACAATCACAAAGAAAGATACAAATTCTTTAACTTTATTCATGTGGAATAATAATTATAATGCACAGGTTTTGTTATTATACTATAACGTGATTGAGTGTCATTTATTAAAGTAACCTTTCATTATACCGACTTTTGAACTTTGTGGATATTTTTATTTAAATCCAACAGTTTTCTTAAATTATTTAAATGCTTGATAGTAAAAAATAAAAAATGGAGAGGAGAGCAGTGGTGGCCCAGTGGTATCGGCCGCGACTTACAAGTTGTAGGTCGTGGGTTCGAGCCCAGGCAGGCGCTTTATTTTGTGTAAATTATTTCATTGCCACTGCTCTCAAAATGGTGAAGGAAAACATTGTGAGGAAACCGGCATGCCCTAGAACCAAAAATTCGAAGACATGTGACATCCACCAACCCGCACTCTGTCCGCCTGGTAGATTATGGCCCATTCCTGAGGAGGAGGACGCCTGTGTCCCAGATGTGGGAACATTAATAGGCTGATGATGTGATGAATGAAAAAAAAGATTTATAACGACCCGCTCCGGCTTCGCACGGGTAGTAAAGCATAGGTATTATACCTACCACGTCTTTTCTTTCGTAGGATCCCGTCATTAGAGTGAAGCCCGCCCGCTTGAATTTATTTTCGCGCGCATTAGTTATTATTTTGCGATAAATCCTAAGATATTCATTTTAATGATATTCTGTAAATGGCAATTTTAATCTACATGAAGTATCTTATGTATTTAATTGGATAAGGAATAATACTGTATTGCTTAAAATAGCTTGGTTGGTTTGGGTTTGGAAATTTTTAATATTTACTTGTATACTATGTAAACACAGAGGCACAGATTGTTCGCCGTACCGGGGTGTCGAACCGTTGCTCGAGCCCAGTCTCCCATCCCTCGTACACTCGCCGCGCTCAAATCTCTCTTGGATGCTAAGCCCGATTGTGATGTGTATTGTGAGATGAGCGTATGACTGCCGTGTAATTGTAGATATTATCATTGTAGTTTGTTTTTTTTTATTTTTAATGCTTTTTTATAAACATGTCTTTAACTAATGTAATTGGCCTTTGGCCGTGTTATGTTAAAGAAATAAATAGTAGATAAAGATGTTTTTTTTTAAGAAATGTTTTAAATTTCACAATGTAATATTTTATTACAGACTACAAGAAGTCAAGTCCCAGCCACAGAATCTGGTAATGGACTCACTGTTCACTGATGCGTGGACACAACAATTCAACAAAATACTTTGCCGACAAGGGTTCATCATTGCCAAGAGCACTAGGTTGCAGGGCATACTGCTACTAGTGTACACTCAGATGAAACATGTTGTGCACCTGAGGGATATAGAGGCGCAGTACACTAAGACTGGACTGGGAGGGATGTGGGTGAGTGGTCATTATTAATGTTTTTATTTTGAAGGCATATACACGCTGTTTACACATAAACAAAATACAGTGTGCAATTCATCATCATCCATTTTTTAATGTACCCACTGCTGCGACTCTGGCCACCTCTCTGTGAGAGAGGGAATGGGCCGTAATCCACCACGCGGGCCCAGTGCGGGTTGGTAGATGTCACATGTCTTCGATTTTTTGGTTCTAGGAGTGTTTCCTCACGATGTTTTCCTTCACCGCTTTGAGAGCAGTCGTGTTGAAATAATTTACACAAAGAAGCGCCTGTTTGGGCTTGAACCTTTGAACTCACGACCTACAACTTAAGTCTCGGCTGTTACCACTGAGCCACCACTGCTCCAATTGCAATTCAGATGTTATAAATTTAATAGTGCATCACATACATTTCAGATCCTGTAAATCTATCTTATTCCTTTTTTAAAGTAGGTATTTTTGTAGTTGTATTATTCCAATAAGCCTTAGTTCTATTTAATATCTGTGATCAAAGAATAGACTGAACTAACTAGTGACTTTTCCTGTATATATTTTACCAAATCCATAAAATTATTAAATCTTTAAATCTTATGTCTGAAAATATATTTCTTACTGATTAATATGACATTTACAAATGTCTGTTCAATTAATAATCACAAAACGTGACACATGGCAACAGCGCGGCGTATTTATTTGATTAAATAAAGTATTTATAATATACGAAATATTTAGGTACACTTCACGTCTATTAGAATAGCTATTGCCCACGGCTACGCTCCCGTGGCCCACTCCAAAGGTTCAGTTAAACTTTTCGGGATAAAAAGCAACCTTTACCAGCAGCCGAATTGCGCAAGTGAATTCGGCAAGGCGAAGGGTTAGTGCGCTATCAAATCGACCAATAACATGCGAGATTAATGACGCGATGTGGATGTCCGTCGGTGTAATTGGTCGATTGATAGCGGTCAAACCCTTTGCGTTGCCATATTCACTTACGCAATACAGCTGCGGGTCATCGGTCCACCTGGTGGGAGGCCTTCCAACGCAACGTCTTCCGGTTTGCGGTCACCACTCCTGAACTTTTCTGCCCTATCGGCCATCCGTTCTGCGAGCAAAATGCGCCACTTAAGTTTGGCAATTCTTCGGCCTATGTCGATAACCCTGGTGCTCTTGTGGATCTCGACATTTCTGATTAGATCACACAAGGAAACGCCGAGCATAGGCCTCTCCATTGCCCTTTTGGTGACTGTAAGCTTTCTGATAAGGCCCATTGTGAGCGACCACATCTCAGAGCCATAGGTTCACTGGCAACACACTTGAGACTCTTTGTTAAGTTGGACGAGAAGATACCGTGCAACTTCCCGAACGCTGCCCAGCCGAGTCGGATTCGACGGTTGACCTCTTTCTCGAAGTTGGCCCTACCCAACTGGATTGTCTGTCCCAGGTAGACATAATCGTCCACAACTTCCAGTGTAGAATCTCCGACCTTGATAGGAGCAGTATACTCGATGACAAACTGTTTCTTGCGCAACGGCGCTAACTTTAGAGGCACAAAGATCAGCTGTGACTACTGTAAGCAGGTACCTATTAAATAGATAAAATGCATTGATACATACATGCCGTGCCATCTGCTAGTATTCACTGGGCCTTATTCATCTGAGGCCACAACAAACCAACCTATGAAGATTACATCTGTACAATAATTAAAACTGCATTTAGAATGGAACGAATTGCAGTTCTTACAATAGGCTGCAATACTACTCCACATTGTATTCCACGTGAAGAGTTCGTCTATAGTATATCACGTTATGTTATTATAACATACCATGACCAAGCTTAGCTGAAAAAAAAAGAAAACATTTTGCTTAACAATAGTGAAGATTAGTTCAAGTATTGTGTTCGAACTAAACCTATTATTTCTTGAATTGCGGTGTAGACGATAATCACGCGTGTAATAAATACAGCATGAATATCGCCCCGGTTTTGCTCGGGAAAAATTTTGTACCTAAAAAAACATTCCTCGTTTCTACTTTCTATTAGTTAAGACCGTATCAAAATCGGTTGCGTGGTTTAGAAGAAGTTACGGAGAACGCGGACAGCGTCTTTGTTTTTACTGTTTAGAGATATTGCGAGAAGCAAAGCATAGTGTGAGAGATAATATTTTGTTCGTAATAACTGGGCGTTCAATTTCCATCTCCTCTAAACTGAGGTTAATTTAAAACGCGATCGAATGGTGTGAATTGTTATAGTTAGTTCGTTTTAGCGTGGCAATAGCGGTCATCTCTTTTTTATATCCTATAGGCTCGCGCTTGACCACTATCTCACCTGATGGTAAGCGATAATGTGGTCGACGGTGAAGCACGCTTGCCTAGAAAAAACCCATTCACTCTTGACTTAAAGTCTCCCAAGATTGTAGCTATCGGGAAACACAGACTCCGGCAGGGAATTCCACTCTTTAGCTGTACGCATAATAAAAGTGTTCCCAAAACGTTTTGTGCGTATGGGTGGGATGTCCACCATGAACCGATGACGCATCGCCGTACGTCTGGTAGTCCGATGATGGAAAGGGCTGGGTGGAATTAAATCATGCAATTCCACACTCCCCGAAATGTAACCGATAAAAAACCGACAAGCTGGCAACTCGGCGACGATGTTCAAGGCTCTGAAGCTTTGACTTGACCAGTGCCTCATTGCCGATGAGTTTCTTGGCCCGCTTTTCGATTGACTCTAGTGCATCAAGCTGGTATTTGGCAGATCCGTTCCAGACATGAGAACAGTACTCCATGCATGATCGAACTTGCGCTTGATACAAGTTGAGCAGCTGTTCCGGTTTGAAGTACCTTCTCACCTTCGCAAGGATCCCCAACTTTCTGGCAGCCAGCTGAGCCTTTGTCTCAATGTATGGCCCAAAATTGAGAGTCGATGTCAACGTAACGCCAAGAAGCTCAAGATGGTCCGTTTTTGGCACGGTTACATCACGGAAAGTTGGAGCCGGGTGAAATTGGCTCTTTTTAGCAGAAAAAAGACATGCGTGGGTTTTAGCAGCATTAAAATTGACCAGATTGGCATCGCCCATTCATCATGTCTGTCTTTGCCTTAAAAACCAGCACAATGGTAGGAAATGACTAGGGCTTTAAATCAGACTCTATGTTTTTGTCCATGACGTATTAAATAAATAAATAATAAATATCGATGTATCGTTTTTCAATAGAAAAAAATTAAAAGATCCTATAGATGTTGATTTGGTATTCGGGGCGGTAATATGGCTATTGGCATTACCGTAGTTACCATGCTTGACCGCAACAACTATGATCAAGAATTTAAGATAACTGATAAGACATAAGACCCGTTTCGTGCGTGCTTTAAAATTACCTAACATACATACATTCTGCGGCCTTACTCCGATATATGTTATGATGTTCCACTGTGAGAGAGAGCTGCAACTGTACATAACGAAGAGGACTATCCTTTTACCCGACTTCAAGGAAAGGGCTATGTTTTTCGCGCCTATCTTGTATGTATGTATGTAATACTCTTTATTACCTCATAACTTTCAAACTGCAAGATGGATTTATATTATTAAGACATCGTTAAATAAGTCTCGACCGCCCAAGTGTTCTTAGATAGGAGACGAAAAAAAAAACAAACATGGCGGATTATGGTTAAATTATTTTTTCTTCTAATCTCATCGATATCAAAATGAAAGGTTTTAAGAGGTGATTTCAAAAATGTGCACTACTATATGTTTAAAAGTAGTTAAATAAAAATATAAAATACCGGCCAAGTGCGAGTCGAACTCGCGCACGAAGGGTATCTACACGTAATTAGTTCTAAAAATGATAAATGAAAAGTTGTAAAAAGAAAAAGTTCATTTAAAAATCATAAACTCGACTGCTTATAAGGCGAATAAAACAGCTGTAAACAAGAAAAATCATGCTGTGCAGTCGGAGGATTTATATTCGCGAGCTGGCCGACCCCCTGATCCTCCGACTGCACAGCATGCTTTTTTCTTGTTTATAGCTTTCTAGTTCGCCTCTTAAGCAAACGAGTTTTTTTTTTTTTAACTTTATTTTTCACAGCGGAATAATGATACTCGTAGCGTTGACACGACAGGTACGGCTCCCGGAACTTAGTTAGATTCTAAGTTTGATTTGCTTATTTACGAAAAAATTAAAGCGATAAAAATGTAGATAAGAAACATGTTATAAAAATCTCAGCATCTTCTTATTCTTAAGTTAATGACGTTTTTATACAAGGCACTTGAAAACTGGTTTACATTTACCCACAATAATAATAAAATTGTGCTCTGACTAGTTTTACTACTTTTCTAATAACTAGTATCTGTGTGTGAACTTTAAACCTAACGCTTAGGGTTAGGTGCCTTCCTCACACGTATGTGATGCGGGCAGCCTCGGGAACCGTCCTGACACTCCTGACTGAGTCGTTTTAGTGCAGATTCGTTACCGAGCGTTTTTTTTTGGTTTGGTCAGTGGTGTCTCATCCCATACAAAGAAACTGTCCCGACGTACTGTACTGATTATACTGATTATTTTTTGTATATCGATCGCGTTCGGTTAATGTCCACGGATATAGATGGTGATCTATCTATCGCCGTGGAACGGAACCGAAAGCGATCGATTTACAAAAAATAATCGGTATAATCAGATGAAAAACTCTAGTTGTCGGCACTGTATCTTTGTATGGGATGAGGTATCTGTATTGATATTCATCCAATGACTTCGCCCGCTCTGGGTGAAGTCGGAGGGCGTGTCAGACTTTTACTGACTAAAACCCACCCGTGTTCCTTCAGTTGCTTGTGCCAGGGCCGCGGTAACTCTCTTTCGAATTGATCCTTGACCCAGCGCATACACGTACTCGTAACAGATTATCTGTACAGATTTGGTACAGAAACGAAAACGCACCGACCCGGTGAGGCGCCCAAGGCCATTCAACCATTCAGTAAGATTAATACTTTAAATGATGATCGTTTGAAAAAAATCGCGATAAGTTATCGCGTGAATAGCTAAAATAACAGTTAACGATTGATTTCCTTTCCTAATGCCTTGATTCTTCATACCTACTTGTTAAAATCGATACGGCCTTGAGTGGAAAATTTTGTATGCACAAATCGTTATCGCGGCCTTGAAAGGTACGCTTGAACTACACTTACATTAAAAGGCCTACTTGCTGTACCTAACTGAAACATTTTATTTTCAACAAACCATTATAATAAGATAAATGTAAAAGTTTCGTTCAGAGGTGAGGCGAGACTCTTTATAAATCAGACAGTCTCGCCTCAACGACTGTCTGAAGAGATTGGGATTAAATTAGGCACACTGGTAGATCCTGATCTGGAATAGGACGTTGGATACTTTTTAACTCGGTAGTACGTTCCCGCGAGTTCTTCTTATTCTTCGTCGGATCGATGATGCCAAAATTGTAAAAGTTTTTACCAGTATTCAGCCACGGCAGCAGCGTTTTAATTTGCCTCACAAAGGTCCTTCAGGATGCAGGTGTTGTTGCACAGAGAGCACACTAAGAGGTGAGGCATTGTTTGGGACGTAGCTCTGCAATCGCACTGCGGGGCATTGGAGCACCCCCATCTAACTAAGTTGTACCCCATCTAACCCAATTGGCTTCGAAGTCGGTTTAAAGATTTCCAGGTGGGCCATGGAAGTTGGTAGCCTGCAGGGAGCTTTTCTGCAGGCTGAACATAGTCAGTCGGTGGAGGATGTTTGAGGAGCCACTATCACAGATGACTAAATAGTTACCACAGTCTCTTCATTGCCTCAGCAGTCCTGCTGTCATTAATTGGTTTGGTTAACAAGTTAGTTTTCGACCTTAAAGCAAGCGTAGGGCCGAAGCTGCTGGGAAAAACACTAATTAATTTTATAATTGCCATTTATAGAAAAAAAACAAACACACGAAAGAGAAACAAAAACAAAACATCGAAAGAGGTCAATAGTGAATAGGTTACTTCTAGGCAAGCGTGCTTCACCGTGGACCATATCATCGCCTACCATCAGGCGAGATAATGGTCAAACGCGAGCCTATCAATACTCGTATCAATACATAAAATAAATCTGTAGAAAAGCCCTTTTTGTACATCGAAAATATTTCGAAGTACAAAAAGGACGAGTCGGACTCGCGCACGAAGGGTTCCGTACCATTATCGCAAAAAAACGGCAAAAAAAACACGTTTGTTGTATGAGAGCCCCACCTAAATATTAATTTTATTCTGTTTTTAGTATTTGTTGTTATAACGGCAACAGAAATACATCATCTGTGAAAATTTCAGCTGTCTAGCTATCACGGTTCATGAGATACAGCTTGGTGACAGACAGACAGACGGGTCGCTGAGTCTTAGTAATAGGGTCCCGTTTTTACCCTTTGGGTACGGAACCCTAAAAATCCCACTTCACAATATATATATATCACACTATCACATCACACAAAGGCGAAAGTTTGTGAGTGTGTGTTTGTATGTTTGTTACTTCTTCACGCTCAAACGACTGGACGGATCTGGATGAAATTTATTACAGGGATAGATTATAGTATAGCATATAGGATACTTTTTATCCCGGGAATATGTTCCCTCGGGATAATTTTCGACTTTCACGCGGGTGAAGCCGCTGGCAGAAGCTAGTCTAATTCATAATCCTAATTAATGACTATGTTACCCATACACTATAACAAGGACTATCATTCGTAAGCATCAAGTTAAATTATTATTAAGTATTTTTATAGCTGTCAAATCCTATATTTTTAGATTGTCGTGACTATAGGTATAACTGCTAACTAAAATATTCATAGACAATTACACTTCAAGTGAGTTTATACCATCTACAATAAAGTGTTTTATTCTTTGACCTGTAACACTAACTGCATTTATTGTTGGCAATGGTACGAGTTTGCTCCATTAAATAAATCGACCATGGCGTCACATACATATATGATATACTATACTTAGTAACTATATATAGTAACTGATACTATGAATGTCGTCTACGGTTTCATCCACGTCTGGGAGACTATTTATAGACACTATGTTTAGGGTTCCGTACCCAAAGAGTAAAAACGGAACCCTATTACTGAGACTCCGCGGTCCGTTTGTCTGTCTGTCTTTCACCAGGCTGTATCTCATGAACCGTGATAGCTAGACAGTTAAAATTTTCTCAGATGACGTATTTCTGTTGCCGCTATAAAAAACAAATACTAAAAACAGAATACAATAAATATTTAAGTGGGGCTCCCATACAACAAACGTGATATTTTTTGCCGTTTTTTGCGATAATGGTACGGAACCCTTCGTGCGCCGAGTTTTTTTATGTTTACTTAGGATATGGACTATCTGTGCGCTAAATCCGTTGAGCCGTTTATGCTTTATTGAGTCACAATCACATCACTCGTTCGTAATACCTAAGGATTTATTTTTATGAGATATTGAAGACCAATATCAATTGTACAAGGTGGTTGACTTATCGGACAAGTATCAAATCGATTGAAGGTCATGATGTTAGTTCTGTACAACCTATAAAAATAGTTGTGTAATGATATCTCATTGTCATTACACAACAATTTTTTTTCTGTAGGCTTTGGTTTCGTCATTGCGTATCGTAGGTGACATCTAGGAAGATAGCTATCGTCTCACGTTTATCTTAGCTGCTCAGGTTTACCTTCGGGTCGGTAATCTTTTTTAGGTTTCATCATCATCAGCCTTTTTTATCCCACTGCTGAGACACAGGCCTCCTCTCTGTGAGAGGGAAAGCGCCATCATCCACCATGCGGGCCTAATGTGGGTTGGTGGATGTCACATGTATTCGATTTATTGGTTCTAGGACATGCCGGTTTTCTCACGATATTTTCCTTTACCGTTTTGATAATTTACACAAAGTAAATCGCCTGCCTGGGTTTGGCGCACGACCTACAACTTATAAGTCGCGGCCGATACCACTGGGCCACCACTGCACTCGTTCTTTTTGAGTTTGCATAGGCTTATCTGCATTGTTTGGGAATTAATAATTGGTCATAGCCAAAGTATGCAGATGCAATCCTATACGGGTGTTATTACTCCAACCGATACGTCCATGACCGATGACATTGATTGACGTCTGCCCAATGGTGTGGTAGATTTTTAACCCCCACAAAAAGAAAGGTGTTTTATGTTTGACGTGTATTTATGTATCTGTCTGTGGCATCATAACTCCTAAACGGATAAATCGATTTTGATTACGTTTTTTGTTTGAAAGGTGACTTTATCGAGAGTATTCTTAGCTATGTTTAATGAAAATCGGTTCAGCCGTTCAAAAGTTATGGGCGTTATTACACCAACCAACCCATCCTCGACCGATGACATTGATTGGCGTCTGCCAAAAGGTGTGGTAGCTTTTGATGTAATAGGACTGTCGGTCGAAGTCGATTGATCCGTTCTACAATCGATATGTCAATGGAGCAACCTAAGAGTTGGATTTGAGACCCTCAAATTAGCTATCATAAGCTCTTTACTCGGCCAGTTTCCAGTGTAGTTGCGATATGCACGTGGTTTAATCAGGCATGCAATACATGCATTAAAATAGACTCCGTGAGAAGCGATACTCACTCAGCTCTGCTAGCGTGTTGGCTGGCTCTCATATTTATACTACGGCATAAACTATTCTTAAATTGTTCATGCTATTAACTAAGATCTAAAAATGTTTTGACTAAATAGGCAGGCAATTAAATTAATGCATAAATATTGTCGCACTGTTGGATTTTCAACAGTTGGAACTGAGCAGGAGTTGAAAATCCGACAGATCATTTTTTTTAATGAAAAAAAATAAAAATAAACATTCAAAAGCAAAGCAGTCATTAATTTAAGTGCTGTCTAGTAACAAGCAAAAACCTCTCTTTCCCGGGCCATAATAACAAATCGATTGACACATTATTCATCAAACGATTCGTTATCGTGTCGATTCGCTACGGAGGAACATACGTAAAAACAAACATACATACATACCTACATAGACTGCTAAAATCATAACCCTTCCTTTTGGCTTCGCCGTAGTCGGGTAAAAAGGACATTAAAGAAGAAAGCATACAATATTTCCAAATTGTATGCTTTCTTCTTCAGAACCATGGAAACCTAGACATTGACTTCCTAAATTGTCATCATCTTCCTGAACTTTTCCAATGTTGTCAGCCGTCTAATCGACTTTCTAAACATTACCAACCTAACGTCCGTCCATTGACAACCCAACAATACGTAGTAGTTTACAAAACATTGTTGTTTCAGGGCAACAAAGGCGCTGTCAGTATACGATTCAACATATACGGGTGTTCGGTGTGCCTCGTGAATGCCCACCTCACTGCCCACGAGCATCTGCTGGCTGATCGCATCAATGACTACAACACAATCATCAAACAACACATGTATCATGTTGGAGAGACTACCAACATTTTGTATCATGAGTAAGTATATTTTTATTTGGAAGTCTACTGAAGCTGCGTTCTTCTGCGTTGGTCTATTGGTCTAGGCAAATTAAATATTTTTCAATACAGTTGTTAAACATGGCGTACTTTCAGAGGCTATAATTATGATTCGAAAGTTAAATCTTACGCATAGGCATCTTTCTGTTACGCGGTCGTGACTTTTGTTTACGAGCTCGATCATTATGTTTGCAGTTTAGTTTTAAATTTATAAGTCAATTTAAAAAAAAATAGTAGCAAGGAGTTTTCAAACATAGAATAAAATGGGATAGATTTTCTACGAGGAAAAATTAATAATTACGTACGTTTTAGCATTGAATTCTCAATTTCTTTTTTAAAAGTTGTTCAATATGTTTAATTACCAGTTTTAAGTTAATTATGTTCACATCAATGTTTGTCAAAAATCGAATAGGCTGTATAGACTGTTTTCCTTGTAAAAAAATATGTCCAGTTGCAAAAACGCGCCATATTGAAAATTTTATTTTTTGTGAATAAACAATTCTAATTCTTTGATTTGTTTTTACTGTTTCTCACAACTGTATTGAAAAACGTCGTGTGATACACGGGTGTGTAGGTTATTGCAAACGAGCTGTCATTAACAAGCCCGAGCCGAAGGCGAGGGTTTTTAATGACACGAGTTTACTTTCCACCCTTGTATCACAATGTACTATTATTTTTGTATAAGTCAAAAAGCTGTTAAGTAACATACTCAATATCATCTTTAGTTTTTATACATCGAAAATATTTCCAAAAAAAATAGCAGGTTGTTAAATGATAACCAACAGAACCCATTTCCAGCTTTTTGTGTTTGTCTGTTTAGTTGTGCACGCATCACGTAAAATGTACGAAACCAATGTAGATAACTTTTATACATAAAATTGTGCGTAACTTGAAGTATTACTTAGTATTTGTTTCATCGCGATCGGTTTACTCTATCAAAAGATAGATGAATTTAAATTGTTAAAGAAGTAAAATATCACAACACATGCAATTCAGATACTCGGACAGTTTAACTCCATATTCGATAGGGTAGGTAGCATGGTAAGTAGGGTAGGTGGGTAAGGTACTTAGGTACGTAAGGTGAATAGTACTTACCTACCTACCTAAGCGGGGTAAGGTAGGCAGTTGAAGGGAGCGAAGGCGCGCGGGCACAACTAGTTATTCATAAAGCTTTTGAAAAAAATCCGTACCAACATTGTCGCGTCGTAATCATTAGTCTGTCTTAAGAGTAGTGTGATGTCAGTAACCTAATGGTTATTATCATTAATTACCTACGCAGGTACCTACGTCATTCGTTTCTTTCCCATTTATTTCCTTAATGCTTGATACTTACGAAATAATGATTCTTCAGATGTTATTCTTCACACCTATTAAGGTAATAATTTAAACGTTTAGATACTATTAAATATCTAAACGACAAAATTATCAAATGAATCGACTGTATTTAAAAATAGAAAAGGTTTTGATTACAAATTACATAGATGATAATAACACCAAACTAGTCATTCGAAATTGAAACAGTAGCACAATTTTTAAATAATCCTAGTCAATCTTTAGTACCAACATACTATTATTACAATATCGTTTGATCTACCGATACTATCATTGAAAGATAAATATAACTATCTGTTTCTAAAAAAATTACAGATAATTCGAATATCGAATCATCATGCATGCTTTATCAGATTTACTTAAAAGTATCAATATGACTATTTTGATAACGCTTTTAGTAAAACCTAAAAATAAATTAACAGGAAAATTCTATCTCAGATTTTTTTATCAGTGGATATTTTTCTTTCCTTCAATGTTCTGACAAACAAGGTGGATTTTTTATTTTCCTTATAGTTATGACATACGTGAATGTTACCACTTATCAATGGTATAGGTAGGTATTGAGCAAGAACGCTATCCAATATTTATATAGTTTCTGTGGTAACATTCAAAATGTTTAATTCATACCCGACTGCCGAAGTAGGGTAGTATGTTTATCAGTCTATGTATGTATGTTTCTTCCTATATGGCGTTCCAGAGACCAAACGCGTTGGCCGATTTTGATGATTCTTACGTCAATCAATTCATCTTAACCCTGCAAGTGTCACTGGCTACATTAAAATTGGAAAATAGAATAATGCCGGCTTTTAGGCGCCATATTGTGGGGGCCCAATTTTTTTTTTCTTCCAAACCAATCTTGGGGGTATCAAAATAAAGGGTTTTAAGAGGTGATTTCAAAAATATATAACACTTATATGTTAAATGTACCTAACTACCTAATTCAAAAGAAAAATATCTAAAAAGTTATAAATAAAAAAAGTTAATTCAAAAAATCAAAAAACCCGACTGCTTCAAAAGCGAACTAAAAAGACGTAAACAAGAAGAAAATCATGCTGTGCAGTCGGAGGATACATCTGGTTTTGGTCAGAAAGCTCGGGAATACATATCCTCCGACTGCACAGCATGATTTTATTCTTGTTTACGTTTTTTAGTTCGGTTTTCAAGCAGTCGGGCTTTTTTGATTTTTTGAATTATCTTTTTTAAAGCATCACACACCTAAGAGAAATAAAGTTAATTGTTACAAACGCTTCAATTTCATAGTCTGGACTTTTAGTGTCAGTCTGAAAAATGTATGACTACAGTCATTAGTAATTTCGTTATGACGGAGTTGGACTTGGTCTTGGTCTTTCCCCTACGTTCGAGAACTTATCAGCGGATACTACTTTTCTGTGCTATTTTTCCTCAAGCTTACACATAGGACTTGCAGGAGCAGTAGATATACCGGTTGCTCTTATGTAACTACAGTATTTGACTTCAATTGGGTTCCAAAATTATTCATGCTTTTTACCGACTTCTAACAAAAGGCGGTTATGAATTCGACACGTATGTATGTAATATTGTTGGAATTGCACAATTTTCACAAATGTTAGTCTATGGTAAATTTCCACGCATTACTCCGAAACTAGTAACCGGATCGTCATCATTCTTTTATTGGATTAGGTAACTCTCAACTTAGATAATAGTATTAGTTTCATCAAAATCTGTTGAGCAGTTGTCAAGTTATGGAACATATAACCGAACTTCTTAACGACAAAGAGACACGAATGTGTAAATTGAGTTATTATGGGTATTTTGTCAATCCTTACGTCCTACTACCAACCCTAAAAAGTGTTTTTTGTGTTTTGCTTTGGAAGTCGGTTTATTTTTTGTGAAAATGGTTTTTATTTTAAATACACCTGGATTCCTTAAATACCGAAAGAAAACCAGCATATCCCAGAACTAAAAATTCTGGACGGTGACATCTACCAAACCGCACTGGGCCCGAATAGGCTGGGCGCGGATAGGGCAACTATTAGAATCATATGCGGGCAGAGAGCTTATATTGAATTTCCTTAGTAAAAAGTCATAATTCGAGGTTTGGCTTTCGCCTATTTCCTCCTCCAGTATTGGACAAATTTAAAAGATGTTCCATAAATTGAATAAAACAGATATAATATGTTGTGCTTCTATGTTTTCTTTTTAGGGTTCCGTTTCCAAAGGGTAAAAACGGGACATTCTTTTTTTTTCAAATAATCTCCTCTTACTCTGTCATTCTCATACTACTGATTTTGTTCACTCTTCCTTCCATATCTAGTCTATTCTTTTTTGGAATGCGCTTCCTCCCGAGATCAGGACGGCCACCAGTCGGTACGCATTTAAGCGGAAATTGCGGATTTATTTTTAATAAAGTAGTGGTAGCGCATCAACAAAAATAATACAATGGAGCGTTACGTGAGATCTGGTTGCACGAGTAAACAATTCCTGGAAGGAATTAGGAAATGTTCTTGACCAGCAGAGGGACAATATCATATTCCAAAATTGATGATAAATAATTTGATAAAAGGACAATTTAACGCAATCAATGTAAATGTTATGAAATTACTTATCATTGTCTTCGCAAGATTATCCTCAAGTACGCCAGTCATTCAGTATTGTTAGGATTCTTATCTTGAGAATTTGTTGGCTAAATTAGTCCAATGTAAAAATCTAAAAAGGGAAAAATAAAATCTTTTTAACAAAAATATTAAACCGATTTTAATTTTTAAAGTTTTATAATGGATTAATTTGGCCAGCAATTATTTTCAGTACAAATAAGCAGAGTTTTCTGTTATTTCATAAATATAAATAATATCTCTATAGGTATATATTATATTCAATATATATGTACGTGTATTTTATCTATTTTAGTGTGCAAACTACTAGTTTTTTATTATTAAACTATGCATCTACCATGTTGTATCTTCACCTCCCTTGGTTGACTGGTAGAGAATTGTAAGGCATTAAGTCCGACTTTGTACCTTTGTGCATGAAGTCTAAATAAATAAATTACAGTCCACACACAGAGAGGTGGCCTGTGTCCCAGCACTAAGTAAGTTATAGACTGATTTTGCAACATCTAAAACCTAACACAGATACTATTTCTCCATTCCAGCTACGTCATCTGGATAGGCGACCTGAACTTCCGTACCGACCATCCAGCGGGCAGCAGTCCGTCGGCAGAAGAGATCGTCGCCACGCTGCAGAAGATAGAGAAGGACAAGTACGCGTCGCTTTTGACGCACGATCAGCTGATCGCGGTCATGGATTCCGGCGAAGCGTTCTCAGAGTTCACGGAGCATGATATACGGTTCCCGCCGACTTACAAGTTCTTGATTGGTGGGGATGAGTATGATACCAAGTAAGTAGTTTTTTTTACCAAAGCTGTAGTTATTGCAGCATGTTTAAAATTGAGTACCTAGGCTTCATCATCAACCCCTTTTATCCCAATACAATACGACCCATAAATAGGGTCGTGGTGGCATATTTTTTTTTTGTCATCCAACAATATTAATCGTCATAAAATTGGGTTGAATTGAGTTTTCAAAATTCGAAATTCTGATGGAAGAACGAAAATTCAAACTGGCCTGTAAATTATGTTCGGAATGTGAAATTGCTCATGGATATTTTACCAAAGATAAGTTACTGAGGAAGAAGTTATCGTTGCGTGCTGTATCAGTTCTGTAAAATACGCCGACCCCAAAGTAGGTATGGTCTTTTTTTCCATACATCAAAATTAAGTCGATTGGAGTATTCGAAACTCGTTTTGATGAGTATGTAAATACTAGAACGAAATTTCAAACTGGCCAGTAATTTGTGTTCGGAATGTCAAATATAATCCCCGGCACGTAAGTTGGCAAGAGTCGTTAGATGCGCAGAAGTCGTTTTTTAGGTATCTTTGGTAGTGAAGCGGGGCGCGGGGAACGTTTAGGACCGTTCCGAGCGCGCGATTGGTTGGTCAGTTGACACAAGGATCGACTGACCAATCATGTCGCGTCCACGTTCCGTTCGCTCTATTTGGTGTTTGGTCAGTTCGCGGCATAAACCTTGCCAACTTACGTGCCGGGCACTATAACAGTGGTGATACTTTGTCGATGTTATTGCTCACGGATAATTACCAAAGATAACTGGCTGAAGTAGATTATCTTTGCATGCTATTTGTCTATCAGTTACACCATTATTTTAACTGTTACTCAATACTTGCAAAATATGTTTAAATTTTACATATGCTTTATTGTAAGTGGTGCAGGCATCAACTAAAATAATGAAGTTGAGCCTACGTAATTAATAAAGCCAAAAGTTCGAAGACATGTGACATCCACAAATCCGCACTGGGCCCGCGTGGTGGATTAAGGCCCATTACCTCTCTCGTAGAGAGGATGCCTGTGTCCCAGCAGTGGGAACATTATAAAGCTGATGATGATGAATTAATAAAGTAGTGGACGCATCAACAAAAATAATACAATGGAGCGTTACGTGAGTAAACAATTCCTGGAAGGAATTAGGAGATGTTCTTGACCAGCAGATGGACTATTATGCTCAAAAAGTGATGACAAATAAGTTGATAAAAGGACAATTTAACGCAATCAATATAAATGTTATGAAATTACTTATCATTGCCTTCGCAAGATTATCCTCGAGTACGTCAGTCAGTTCAGTATTGTTAGGATCCTTATCTTGAGAACTTGTTCTTGAAAACTGGCCAAATTAATACATTATAAAAATCTAAAAAGGAAAAAATAAAATCTTTTAACAAAAATATTAAACCGACTTCCAAAATTAAACACTACAAAGCGAAAAATAACTTTCTTTTCGGAAGTCGGTGTCAAAAACGAAAAAAAATTGTACCTACCAAAGACATCGACTTCCGATAAGAAAGTTATTTTTCGCTTTGTAGTGTTTTGTTTTGGCAGTCGGTTTAGTATTTTTTATTAAAGATTTTTATTTTTATAATGGATTAATTTGGCCAGCAAATTTTCAAGATAAGAATTATATCAATACCGAATGACTGATGTACTCGTGCTAGCTCGCAGCGCTATTGTTTATGTGTTCGCATGATCTCGCGCGATAAAATCATAAGCATAATTAACGCTGAATCTGAAGATTTGGGTGGTGGCCCCGACATAAGAATCGTAGGTCATGGATTTGCGCAGTTTTTCTGTATGTTACATCATATATTGCTCCAAAAATTTTCAAGTATTTGTGTTAAACCTTAGATTCGAAAATCTGAACTTTAACATAGAAAGACACACATTACACAAAATGAGCCTTTTGCGAATAGTTTCAGTGTGCGTACAGTGTAATTCCCTGCCGGAGTCTTTTTTAGGGTTCCGTACCCAAAGGGTAAAAACGGGACCCTATTACTAAAACTCCGCGATCCGTCTGTCTGTCTGTCTGTCCGTCTGTCTGTCTGTCCGTCTGTCTGTCTGTCCGTCTGTCTGTCACCAGGCTGTATTTCGTGAACCGTGATAGCTAGGCAGCTGAAATTTTCACAGATGATGTATTTCTGTTGCCGCTATAACAACAAATACTAAAAACAGAATAAAATAAATATTTAAGTGGGGCTCCCGTACAACAAATGTGATTTTTTTGACGTTTTTTGCGATAATGGTACGGAACCCTTCGTGCGCGAGTCCGACTCGCACTTGGCCGGTTTTTCCTGATAGATGCAATCTAGAGGTCTTTAAGCCAAGGGCGAATAGGTTAGTTCTAGGCAAGCGTGCTTCACGGTCGACCTCATCATCACTTAACATCAAGCGAGATGGTGGTCAAACGCGAGCCTATAATATTCAAAAAAAAAACTTAAATAAACCGATTTCAAAAGGAGTTCGGTTGTATGCTCCATATCTTGAAAAATGCTGGACCGATTTTGATGAAACTTGCACTGTTCCGTAAGTTGAGAGATACTTAGTCCAACACAAAAAAAAATGATCACGATCCGCTACACCCAGAGCGGGAGAAGTCATTGGAAGATTTCCGTCCCCAAAAAATAAAAATGTGCTGTATCTAAAATTTTGCTGTGCCCGATAGGGTCTATAATTGTTTCTGTGACTTATATTTACCCCTTGTATGTACATTATGGTGTAATAAATTCAATTTGTATTTGTGCTCATACCAATCCTAACTGAGCATACGTGGTGTATAACGGTTAGTTCCTGGTAGTCTGAAGTTCCTGCAATGGAAGCATTTATTTAAAGCGTATTATGCCACCATCATATTCATTTATAAGGATCGACTGTCTATCAAATCTCATAACTGGATGGGTATGTATCTATCTATGTTTGGGGATGGGGTTTGGTTTCCGCACTTAGTCCTTCAGGTGGACCATTGTGCGTGGGCCATGGCGGCCGTTTGGTGGTTATTCCAACCAGCCCACCTCCCTCCAGAAGTTAATTAGAGACCCTGGTTTTCTCAGAACATCTGTGTAAGATCTGGGTGCTTTTTGCTTGCTTTTGCTTAAGTGAGCAGTGTCCCTGGGTGGTAACTGGGTTGGTAACACCAATCCCTTTTTACCCGACTGCCGAAGGAGGGTAATGTGTTTATCAGTCTATGTATGTATGTTTGTTCCTATGTGGCGTTCTAGAGACCGAACGCGTTGGCCGATTTTGACGGTTCTTACGTCAATCGATTCGTCTTAACCCTGCGAGTGTCACTGGCGGATTTCGGGCGCCATATTGTTGTGGCCCAAATTTTTTTTATTAAAACCCATCGTGTGGGGTATCAAAATAAATGGTTTAAAGAGGTGATTTCAAAAATCTAAGACATATATATTTAAATGTACCTAATTAAAAAAAAAACATAACTAAAAAGTTATAAATAACTAAAGTTACAAAAAAAATTGCGGATCGGAGGATACATCTCGTTTTGGTCAGCCAGCTCGCGAACATGTATCCTCTGACTGCACAGCATGATTTTCTTGTTTACATCTTTTTAGTTCGCTTTTTTTAACGAATTGTTGTTCTGTACCAATAACTGACTAACCAACTTTACTTGTTCCTAGGCGAAAACCATCATGGACCGACAGAGTCCTGTACAAAGTCAACGCGAACAACTATGAGAATGTGACATTGAAGGCCGAGGTGGTGTCATATAACCACATGTCACATTACACTGTCAGCGACCACAAGCCGGTGATCGCGGTGATGAATATAAAGGTTAGTGGGTCAGTTTATATCGCATGACTTGTAGTTTGCACTGAGTTCCTAGTAGTTTGCCTGGGAAAATGTTCTTTGGGATTTCTTGCGTAGTCTCGAAGTAGATGAGCTCATGAATAAAGGACACGGGGGCTTTATTCATGAGTTTGTTTGTAGAGGTCATAAAAAATGACTCTGTATGAGTTTAGTTTATATCGAATGACTTGTTGTTTGCACTGAGTTCCTAGTAGTTTGCCTAGTAATTGATGATGGGGATTTTTAAGGTAGTCTTGAAATAGATGAGCTCATGAATAAAGGACACGGGGGCCTTATTAATGAGCTTGTTTGTTAAGATCATGAAAAGAACCCTGTATGGGTTCAGTTTATATCGAATGACGTGTACTGCAGTTATGAGTTCCTAGTACTTTGCCTGGTAAATGTTCTTGGGGATTTCTTGGGTAGTCTCGAAGTAGATGAGCTCATGAATAAAGGACACGGGGGCTTATTCATGAGTAGGTTTGTTGAGGTCATGAAAAAGGACCCTTGTATGAGTTCAGTTTATATCAAATGACGTGTACTGCAGTTATGAGTTTCTAGTAGTTTGCCTGGTTCTTGGGGATTTCTCCGATAGTTTTGAACACGGGAGTCAGAGATGGGTCCGTTTGTTGAGGTCATAAAGAAGAACCCCGAAAGAGTTTGAAACTAGTCGGTAAATCTACTCATGAACATGACAGTAAAACCGTGAGCTATAATAAAATTAATATTATTCAAAAATAATATAAAAGAAGGTAAATATATTGCTGACTTCTTTCACTCAAACTATATTGGTTTTTTTTTCGAGTCTGCCAAAATTTGGTTAAAAACAAAGGCCGAGATCAATCAAACTTACATAGCTCATGCCGCAGTATAAATATGGACGAACAGTACGGAAACTACCTACAAACGCTTGAAACGCAAACTGCACCAGCACTACTGACAGCATCGCAAACTGCTTAGGGGTCTCGTCGATGTCCATGTTTGTGTGAGTGTGCCGTGAGCGTTTGTAGGGAGTTGCCGTACTGTTTGTCCATATTTATACTGTGCTCATGCTTAGGCTGATCATTATTTATTCCTCGCACTGTAGCACAACTGTCGATCTACAAGTAATAGTAAGATAGTGACGGGAAAACTTAGGGTCATAGCACTCTGAGACAGAGTCGATGCGAATTTTGAAATATATACAAAGCAAATTAATCCCTATCTCCACAGCGTAATGATGTATACTATGCAGATAAAAAAATAACTTCGAAAGTCGATTACACTCGTTTTTTTATTGTTATTGAAATTACGTTGTGTAGATAGGGGTCAATATGCTATGTACATTATTAGTAATTCGCTTCGACCCTGCGTCAAGATGCTTTAACTAAGACAAAGTACGTGCTAAATGCCGTTTATTAATCTTGACCTTGTTTTAACCAGACAAAATATTAACAATGGACTAATTACCGCGCCGTCATCAATTTGAGTGTTTGTGACGTATCTACCTACTTTGTTTATTTACCAAACATTCGTTGTAATGGCCTAAATTCCAGTCATTTTGTAATTATTTACTAACTATGTATTTGTATTTGACAAACAATTTAGTGGCTAAGGATAATTAGTACCAACTTTGCCTACTTTTAGCTGATTCTGTGAATTAAAAAACGTTTGCTACAGTCATCAATTTGAGTGCTTTACGTTTACATATTTTTATTTATTTACCTAACATTAGTTGTAATGACATGAGTAGTGATGCAATGGAAGCAGAACGGAAACAGGGGGGTGACCATAAGCTCTTAGAGCGGTATCAATTTGAGATCGAGTAAGTGACAGATGTATACAAGTCATATACATCTGTCCGTTTTTCGATCTCAAATTGATACCGCTCTAATAGCTTATGGTCACCCTACTGATGGTAAAAAGTACATCTCGGCAGCAACGGATATAGAAACATATGCAGAAGCGGGAGTGTAAAATACTATGAACATAAATATTAAAAGTATTATTTATTTAATAAATCAGTATTCAAAACTAAATGTAGGTAAATTACCTATAAGTATTTTAAAGATCAGTGTTGCCGCTTTAGTATCCAGCAATCTGCTTTGGTGCTCTTCATAAATTGCTAAACCACTTTCTCAACCGCGCGTCCGTTTTATAAGTTGCGGAAACAGAAGCAGAAACGGATGTAATACAGAATGCATGGAAATAAAGCGCTTTATTTCCATGCATTTTGTATGAAATTTTAATGGAATAGGTAGACGCCCGTGCCATGTCCGCGCCCGACGCCATTTCTATGTGGCCTGCGCCTAATCAAAGCATGCAGAACTGCGTCAGTTGCGGAAACAAAAGCAGATGTCTGTTGCATCACTAGTAATGAAGTAATTTTCGCCCTATTTGTAATTGTTTACTGTTTATTTGTATTTGACAAATAATGTAGTAGAATTATTAGCGTAACCTTTGCCTACTTTTTGCTGATTTTACTAAATATAAAACACGTTTTGCTGTCAATATGTACCTACGTAGGTTATAATAAAAATAGGTTTTAAATAAACAATATTTTTTTAATTAGAATCAATTAATCAACTTGACAAGCTATGTAGTTTGCCCCGGTTTGAGCATAGCTTAACTGGCCGATATAAACTGTGCTTTAACTATACCGATTTAAGATTCAATATTGTAAAGCAATGAATCTAGACTAGGTTAGCTTAGCGTGTGGTGTAGCCTGCGTATAACTGCTGTGATTTATCGAAATATTATCAGCCAATGAAATCACTTGCCTTATTTGACGCCAAACTCAATTATAGAGTTTATAAAACCAGTGGATAGCGGGAAAACCGTATTTCAAAGTCGCATGTCTCTACTTCTGAGAGACAATATACGTAAAATTTATATTAATTTAATTCAATTTAATTGACGCATATCCTGAACCGTTGGGTATAAATTTTGTACAATATTTATACAATGAAGCACTAACAAAAGAAGTTGAAAATCCACCTCTCAAGGGGTATAAATAGGGTATGAATGTTATATGGTAGTTGTTCAGTCTTGCCGATGAAAACTCATTTTGCATTGGCACACGCAGCTTGACGAACAACAAAGAAGAACAAAAAATAATTACTGACGCAATAACGAACTGAAAAGCAAATAAATAAAACACTATTAGTCTAGCATTTTGAGTTGGCGCCAAATAAACAAACATCCAAATTTAGTGACCTAAAGCGTATACTGATTGCAGCTAAAGTCGCCGCTAGATAACATAAAAAATAAAATTCATTGATCCGACTTGTACCAAAAAGTATAACTACCTACGTAACTTGGAGATATTTTGATGATTTTGGTCACAAATGAAAGGTATAGGCGTAGAACCATTTTATCCGTAAATCATGTAAATCGGTCCACGCGTTTAGGAGATATTTCTCATTACTGAAAATAATTGAAAGTGGCAAGGCCCCTTACCGCGATACGTTTGTTTTGATCGTGTTAGCGACACTGCCTTTACATTTTTTTCGTACCGTTTTGAAATATTGGAATACATTGGTAGACAGGTGTAACGACTTTTTTTTGTTTGTTATCTGGCGGGGACTTTAGGTTGCGTTGATTGTTTGTTTGGAGCCGCCTCAAAATCCTACACTAAAAGAAAGTTGAAGAAGTTTGTTATTTCGTCGTTAATTTTTTTTGTTTAAAAGTTATTTTTTCGCTTTTCAGTTTACTTAATTTTAATAGAATCGGTTCACAATTGAAAATTCAGTGCAAAATTATCAACACCTTAATTCTTTTGTTCTACTTTTAGCGGTTGATTTTATTTTTCTTATTCAATTGGTAGTAACTTTAAGGTATACCCTTTCCAATAAAAAACGAATATTTGAAATCGCACCAATCTATAAAAAGTTATGCGTGGTCATACATGTCGAATTGAGAACCTCCTCCTATTTTTCGTCAGTTAAAAACAATACAAATAAACATATAAAAATATGTTCAATAGACAATAGTTTATCAAAGACAAATGTTTACTTTTCATAAACCTGACTTTGTACTTACAATACAGGCTGGAAATTCGACTCATTCAAATTCAATTACCACTCTTTTGATGCACGCAACATTATTTAATAACGTTTACAAATACGGTAGTTTGTGGCTCTGAGATTTGTAAAGCACGGTAGCGATCCTAATTTGTTTGACGGGCTAGTGATAATTTTTGTTTGTATATTTTCGGTATATTGCATTAACAGGTGTAGATGTGTTTTGGCTTCAAAACACCTGGAAATAATGTGATGTTTTGAAGTCAAAAGAAGCCTTAATAGAGATGTCTTTTAAAAATAAAGTACGGAACATGGGTGAGGTAATTTTATTAAAAGGTTCAAAGCTAAACTTAAATAAACTATCTATCATGTTTGTTCACAAGGTTTGCTCGTTGAAAAAAATAGAAACATTCAATGACACATCTATAATATAGAAATGATTCGCTGAATGTATTGCTAAGCGCAAATCTCGAGAACAGCTGAACCGATTTCGCTAATTCTTTTTTGTTGTGTTTGTTAGTTAGGAGAAGGTTCTTACGAAAAAAAAAAACTATTTGAAATGAAGGTGCCTACGAATCTGCTTTCGTATTCCTTAAAATTACGTCAACCCTAGTATTTAATATAATATATTAGTTCCGTTTTCATTTACTAGCTGTACTTTTGCTATCTCATTTATACACGCCAATTATTTATTTATTTATTTATTAGGAATAACAAACAGCAGTATATTAACAATCACACACATTGCAGTACAGAATAAAAGTAACAAATATACTACTCACGGCGTTATTCACAGATTAAAATAAAAAGCTAGCTAGCTGTTGATTATTACTAAATTAAAACTAAATTACATATTTAATATTTAAAAGAAAATTGAGTTTATATCTATATATAAAATATAACAATGAAGGTTCAAGGTCCATCTCTTAAACTAGTTGTAATTTCTTTTTTGAATACATTCCTGGCAAGAAGCATTATGTCGATTGAACAGAACTGTTTATTATAAGTGTCAACAAGTCGGTGCAGTGGTGAGCGCGCACCAGAGTTGGTACGACAGAAATTTGTTGCGAATAAACATTTCGAGCGAGTTTCACGACCGTGCACAGTACGAGGGACCAGATAACACAAATTGTTCACAAGTTCCACACAGTCAAACTGATTACGACAAATACTATAGAGAGTCATCATCTCAAGAAGAGTGCGTCTAGATTGTAGGGTAATAAGGTTATATTTATGCATTAAGGATTCGTAGGATACTCTTTTACGAAAGCATCTAAAGTGCATAGCACGTAGATATTTTCGTTGCACCATCTCTACGATTTCTTTATATTTATTATAGAATGGATTCCAAATGGCAACGGCGTATTCCAATTGAGGCCGGATTATACTCTTGTATAAATATAAGTAAGTAGAGGGACGGTGGAATTCCCTGGTTGCTCTCATCACGAAGCCATACAACTGATAAGCTCTATTAACAATATTATCCACGTGAGCATCAAGATGTAGTTTCGAATCCAACAAAACACCAAGATCACGCAAACAAGAAACACTGTCAATAGAGCTAGTACCAAAGCAGTATCTGAATTTGGTGATACTTATCTTTTTAGTAAAGGTGATAGTATGGCATTTGGAAAAATTAAGGTGAAGTTTATTAGTAATGCAATAATTTAAAAAGCGGTCAAGGTCATTCTGGAAATCAATGCAATCAGAAATACTGAAAATATTTTTGTAAATCTTTAAATCGTCGGCGTAAAGAAGAAATTTAGAAGTGTGGAAACAGTTTTTAATGTCATTAATGAAAAGGATGAATAGTAGTGGACCTAAAATTGAGCCTTGAGGGACTCCTGAGGTAACATTAATGGAGCTGGATTCATAGCCGTTGATCACCACCTTCTGTGTCCTTCCAGTAACATAGGATATAAACCACCGTAGGAGGTCTCCCCTTATGCCATTGTAAGCTATTTTTTGAAGTAAGAACTCGTGATCAACCTTATCGAATGCCTTTTGAAAATCCGTGTATACGACATCAATTTGTTGTTTATTGTCCATACCTTCAAATAGCTGAGTTGTAAAAATAAGGAGGTTACTAACACAAGACCTATCCTTCACAAACCCATGCTGTTCTCCAATTATCACACGGCGCAGGACGGGGTAGATCTCATTATGTACTAATTTTTCAAAAAGTTTAGCGAGGGTTGACAGTAAAGAAATTGGACGGTATGTTGACACATCACTTTTCGATCCGCTTTTGTGAATCGGGACAATGTTCGCGCGTTTCCAAACCTCAGGGAATACACCCATAGATATACACTTATTAAACAAGATAAACAAAGGAAGGCAGAGTGTATCACAGGTATTCTTCAAAAATACTGAAGGGATGCCGTCCGGCCCTGGTCCCTTGGACGCATCTAATGATTTCAACTCTTTACGTATCTTGTCCAACGAAAAATGTAGGTTACAGAGATTAATGTCATTGTCTACAGTAGAGAGTGGTGGCGTCCATACAGTTGGGTCAAATGAAGAGGGTTCATAAACTGAGTGAAAGAATTTGGAAAATAAATTGCAAGTGGAAATAGGGTCGTTGGAATGTTGTTGTTGATAATAAACTGTAGAGGGAATGGTATTGGTGGACTTACGACTGGAAATGTACGACCAAAATGCTTTAATATTAGTAGCTACATTATCTTCAATCATATTCATATATTTTTTGTAACATAAATCTACCTCTTTTTTAAATGTGGATTTAAAAAAGATTTAACATAAATCTACCTCTTTTTTAAATTATGCACAGTAAAGCTTGAACTTACCTCCTAATTTTGCACGCTCGCATGCTAGGTTCGCAAGGGCTTCACGTCTCCCACTATCAAGGCCGAGCCGGTGGTGATGCAAGCTGGCATCCGCATGCGATCTATGATCATACCTGCTGCAGTCAAGGCTGGGGAGGGGTCTGTGGTCACGGATTCTGCTGATGGTGTCAGCGATGCACATAGTACTTGTGATGCAGTAGATGCAGGGTTTGGGCAGCCGGCGGTAAGTATTAGCTAGATTGTTTTTTTTTTTAAGTTTTGTACAGGTTGTGGTATTAATGATCGCCCGTAAAAAGGTCGATGTCTTTGTTATTATGAATGTAAATCCTTCGGCTCATCAAGTTGTCGTTATAGTTGTTTAAATATTTGCTAAAGTATCGGCTTATTAAGGGTTATTGAATGTTAACGCCACATTCTGTGTCAATAAGTTAATTTATTTAGTTATGGCAAGTCACGGTAATGTTTTGCACTTGCGTTTGAAATGCCAACTTTATACATATAGATTTATATGAGCTAAACATTAATATGATTGTTGCATGATTATTTCTAGCATTATCCTTGAGCTTTGATCTTGCACCAGCATATTAATCGGTATTTAAATTAACCCTGTATCACTGACGTACGTAACTTTAGAACCTGGGCGACCTAGCTCTGCTCGGGTGAAAATGGAGAAAACGACGTTGTCTAAAAATGTAACCTCGCTAGATCGACTTAACGCCCCTGAAACCTCCTGCATAATAAATTTCATGAAAATCGCTGAATCCGTTTCCGAGATTCAGTTGATATATATATATATACAAGAATTGCTCGTTTAAAGGAATTAGATAGATAGATTTTGGGTGGAAATTTAACGTGACGCGTGGCAAGCGCCTAAGGGACTTTCCTGTTGGAGCGACGCAATTTACACGTATTTGCTAATAATATTTCAAGAGCAAATCGATCGAATTTCATCACATTCGGCCTATGTGAACATACTTGCGATTTCGCTCGAAACGCGTCGAGCCACCGAGAAGGTAGTTTCGTGTCAGTGTTAGACTTTTTTTTAATGATTTGTTCATGTTTGTCTCTAGATAAAAATGAATCGTAAGCGGTGTAATTCTTCTTCCTGGCCATGTACATCTAGGAAAATCAAACGAATGGAAGTTAACAGTGGCAATAACGACGAAGTGACTCCTTATTGGCTTCGTTTATCTGAAGAATCATTATCAGATGAAAGTGACTAAATTCAATCGGATCCACACTGAAACAAACCTGTTTCTTCGGAGGAAGAACATTGTGATCATGAAGAGGTTGCAGTTCGTGCTTCGATCCTGACTGTTCTGAAGATAACACTTTGAAGCAAGGCAGTCAACAAAAGTTATTAAAATATTAATACCGTCCTGCTAATATAAAATCTCTATAACAAAAAGAAAAATAAAATTCATATTATTAAAGAATATTTTAGAATTGAACTGAAAAAAAAAACTTTTCTATTTTGTTACTTATAAAGTGGATGAATAAATATATTTTTTCAAATAATAACGGTTTTTTTTTATTTCCCTACTTTGTATATTGAATATGCTTAACTTTTTTTTATATAGAAACATTCATATAATTTTTTTTTTACCTTTTATATATTTACAAATGTACATTATTATTTACAAACTAATATTAGAACTAAAATAAGAATAAATATATGTACAATTACGGGGCGTCAATAAATTCGTCCACATCGCTGTCAACAGGAAAAGTGCCTAGAAGGCTGGCAGCATTGACACGTTGGATGGCAATGCTGATTCTTTGGCCAAAAAAAGGCCAGCCCTCTGGTCTCGTGAAGAATATATGCTTAACTAAATAGAAAACAGTAGTCGCAACAATTTATTTCGATCATTGCGTTAATGGTCTTCAAATAGCGTGACGTATGTACATCATACTTTTATTTACGTCAGAATGTCACAAAATTACATGTCAGTGGTCATAACCACTGATATCCTATACCCTTACAACCCTTAATAAATAAATTCATTCCTATACTATCACTTAACAATTTAGAGTTAGTTGAATTTCATGTTCCTAAATTACATAAATGTAATCTGTATTGACAAAGGCATTCTTCCTCATTATAAATATACCTCGATGGAACTTCGTTCGGTTACACTTTTAAACCTATAAAATTGTTTACGACGTAAGACTGTTTTTACCACGGTTGTGAACCAAATCCCTCTCTTAAGGTGTGTGTATGACTGACCAATAACTTCTTTTTTTCCATCAGACGTTTTCGAACTACACGGAGAAGACTGTGGAGTTCGCACCTATCAACCGCATTTGGTACATCGGTGATGCCGACTTCAGGACACAGTGCACGCTCACACCAGACATTGAAGTTAACGCTAACGACTGGATTGGCATATACGATGTAAGTATCAAAATTTATTTAACAGGTATCTGCATATTATTGTCTCACTGCAGGCCCAAGGCTCTAAAACAGAAACAGTAAGAACGTGTTAAAGGATTTTGTTGATTACCATTCGTGTTAAAAATAATTGGTGATTTTAAACTTATGTTTAACCTCTTGAGTGTCTAACTGCCGCACTCAGAAACATTTAACGGTTACTTAAACCGCTCCTTAGTGTAGATTTTGTACTAAAAATCAATACTAAGGATTGCCTTAAGTAACCGTTAACGACTCTGAGTGCGGCAGTAAAACGTGGATCCGCGCGACACAAAGGCTTTTTACCCGACTGCCGAAGGAGGGTAATGTGTTAATTAGTCTATGTATGTATGTTTGTTCCTATGTGGCGTTCTAGAGACCAAACGCGTTGGCCGGTTTTGATGATTCTTACGTCAATCGATTCGTCATAACCCTGCGAGTGTCACTGGCTACATGAAAATAAGAAAAATAGCGGATTTTGGGCGCCATATTCTGGGGGACCAAATTTTTTTTTCTTCAAAATGCATCGTGTGGGTTAAAGTAAAGGGTTTTAAGAGGTGATTTTACAAATACATATATTTTCAAAAAAATATAACAATTATATGTTTAAATGTACCTAATTCTAAAAAAAAATTACTATAAAGTTATAATAATTAAAAAAGTTAATAAAAAAAATCAAAAATCCGACTGCTTAAAAAGCGAACTAAAAATACATAAACAAGAAGAAAATCATGCTGTGCAGTCGGAGGATACATCTGGTTTTGGTCAGCCAGCTCGCGAATATGTATCCTTCGACTGCAGAGCATGATTTTCTTCTTGTTTATTTCTTTTTAGTTCGCTTTTTAAACAGTCAGGTTTTTGAATTAACTTTTTCATTGTTTCGGTAATTACGTCACACAATTATCGGTTAATAAAAAAAATGTATTAAGTTTGCATACGATTTGGGAAAGGAGCTTTTGCTAAATTTATCAACATACGCCAAGACAAATTGATATCATTGGCATCCTTCCAGAGATGAAAATACCCATAATACTCGTATGTAAAGAGACAAATCAGAAATGATGTTTGTGTGTGTTTACGAAAATTAACTTACAAACACTAAGACCCAGATTTATAAAAGCTACTTTTGGTTTAGTTTATATTACCATCAGTAGTTACACTTACTTATAAATTGATAGTTTTGCTGTTAGGAAATAGTCACAGGTATAACATTATTAGCTTTTATCCGCGACTTCGTCCGCGTAAATGTCGGTTATCGCGGAAAAGTGATATATTTAGTAAAACAATATTTTTTTTCAATAAAAAGTATCCTATGTTATTTCTAATTATAAGTTTCATGATGATCGGTTTAGTAGTTTTCGCGTGAAAGCGTAACAAACAAACTTACATTCACATTTTGGCAATGCAAATATTTTGCACTTTACGTGTCGCATCGCACAATTTACCACAGTGTCTCAAGACGAAAGTCTATGACCAGTGTGTGTTGCCAGTGATGACATATGGCTCTGAGACGTGGTCGCTCACGATGGGCCTCAGAAAGCTTACAGTCACCCAAAGGGCAATGGAGAGGGCTATGCTCGGTGTTTCCTTGCGTGATCGAATCAGAAATGTAGAGATCCGCAAGAGAACCATGGTTACCGACATAGCCCGAAGAATTGCCAAACTTAAGTGGCAGTTGGCAGGGCACATTGCTCGCAGAACGGATGACCGATGGGGCAGAAAGGTTCTGGAGTGGCGACCGCGTAACGGAAGACGTTGCTTTGGAAGGCCTTCCACCAGATGGACCGGTGACCTGGTGAAGGTTGCGGGGATCCGCTGGATGCTCGACGCATGGGACCGATCAGTGTGGCGACGACTGGGGGAGGCTTATGTCCAACAGCGGACGTCTTTCGGCTGATCTTATGATGATGATGTATCGTATCGCAGACGCTAATCCATTTCCAACACCATCAAAGCTTACTAACCAGTTCTTTCTTCCTTCCAGGCCAATTTCCACAACCTCGACGACTACATAGCATACGAATACCTAGCGAAGGTCAGCCTGCCCGGAGGCTCCACCTCGGACGGCCAACCGCGCACCATCACGCTCAGCTTCCCCGTCGGCAGCGGCGTCAGGCACCCTGGCTTCTACCGGTTCATCTACTTCAGCCAGCCCAATAACGATGTCAGGAGTGTTTTGGGTGAGTTGTCCGCAATCTAGACGATAGTGTACGAGCACCTAGCGAAGGTTAGTCTGCCCGGAGGCTCCACCTCGGACGGTCAGCCGCGCACCATCAAGCTCAGGTTGATGGTGCGCGGCTGATGAAAAGAAGAATATGAGAGACATAGAATATTACTGATATTTGGGAGAGCTTGTTGCAAAATAGGAGTGGACATTATTCGTAACCCCCCATATCAAAAAAGCTCTAGAACTTACTCCCTAATAATAAAATCTAGCAAAAAGCTTAGGACTCCAAGTCGTAAGAGTAATTAAAAACAAATAAATCGGTCGTAAATTAGTGATGCTGACTCAGATTTTCAAACTTAAAAACGTTCACAAAAATAAGCTAAATTGTTTATTGAAAAACAAACTTTATTACAATGACTTAAACCACATTTTCTTTCACAGGCATATCAGAACCGTTCGAGGTAAGTAGCAAAGAGGACAGCCTAGTCGTGATCGATCCCTGCGAGCAAGCGTCCAGTAGTTCATCACCGGGCAGGTCTTCTAAGCCCTCGACCGCTACGTCAGATATCTTCACCGACTTCACCGGTCTCGATGTGGCCAAGCTGTCGCGACATTTCTCCAACGACCTCAGCATTGACTGACTAAGGACCTACCTGCCTGGCTCACCGGCCAACGTGAGGAAGAACAATAATGGTGTTTAAATCGGTGTTGCCAGTGTGCTCCTAGCTTTAAGTGTAATGTACAGTCGACAGGTTATGGACTTGGGAAAGACACTTTTTACCGCGACTGTACCTAGTTCGTCACAAAATATAGTATTGTTATGAAATTATAGGCCTATTTGCTACATTAAAAGGAGTAGTACGTTTTTTTAGGTGTTAACATTGTACCCAATGCGAAATTGTTGTAAAAAATATTATTCTCGGTAACAATCTATACGACCAAGTATACCGACTGAGCTTTGAAAGAGCTGACAAATGTTAGATTTTATTTTGGGATAAGTTTGATATAAATAAGACGTAGGGCATAATATTATCCTGCTGGTTTGGTATGTTAAATATATAATAGCATCTAGTCTCCAATGTACAGTCGGCCTGTGAAAACCTTGACCATGATTAGATTCTTGATTGATACAATTGAAGACGTCAAAGACAACATTTGACAACCAAAGAGTTCTCATACTCTTTGCTTGTCAAATGACAGGACCTAAAATGATCAATGTTTTCTTAAGGTGATAGTACACAAGGTCTAATCGTTAGAGCATATCGGTGCCTTTGCTCTCTAAATGTAATGTATCTAGCACTATCGTTAGCAAAGCCATGATTGTTGTTCAAAATATTAAATTATTGCATTTCGTTGTAGTTGAATACACAGCTTTTAACCAAAAAGGTCGATTCATACATTACTGGATAGAAGAGGTTATAATACAATAATTATATGATACGATGGAGTGTGGGCGTACAGCCCAATGTTATTTTATAGTTGGGACATATCTAACGAGTCTGTGGTGTGTAAATCGGCTTTACGCGACCAATAATAAACATATTACTTAATTAACACGTATTAGGAATTGATATTTAATTAACAGTAGTGAAAACAAATTGCTGAGCAGCTTGTCATTTCGATAATATTGTAAAGTGCATAAGCATTCAAATATGCCAATGTGTCAAGCTGCTTAAGGTTACACTAGTCGACGGCACGAACTATTTTGTGCGCGTGGTTAAAATGCCTGCTATCTCATCCGGCAACTCTTGCGAAAAAGATAGATGCTGTGATGAGCAGTAAGAAGCTAGTTCGCGTACGAATTAGCACTTTTGCAAGTTTGTAGCGAAATGGATGATGATTTAGGACGAAAACGAGCGCGGAAAATTTTATAAACAGACCTTTGGGAGTCTAGATATCATGACAAAACGACTAAATGTATATTTTCAAAATCAAATTATTTGCATTGTTGAACTACTAATATATCCCTGTATGGAGGCCGTTTTGCAATTTTCCTTCTTCTTGTGGTATTTATTGCCGCCCAAAGAAGCGTTAAAATTAGTGTTGAAATATGGAACTTTCGAACTAACTAACAAAAATATATTAATATTTGATAACTTTCAAATATTTTTCTCTTTTTTTTTCCATACAGGGCCAGATAATGATGAGACAAATTGATATCATATTTTATTTTGAACGTACATCGTCAAACAGTGGAGTAATCCCTAGACTACGTTTGTATGGAAGAATTATCGACTAGTGTAACCTTAAGAATTACTCTCCTTGATAGTCTGTAAATAAGAGCTTTTTCGTTGAGTGATTAAGTTAGTACAATTTGTAATTTTATAGCATTGTAAGAGTGTTTACTGTTTAAACGTGGTATATCATAATAAAACTGTAATTTTAACATAATAAATATTAATCTGCTGTCGGTGAATGATTAATTAAAATTAAGGTATCTGGGTATGTCACAATGTAAGGCAGTATTATTGGCATTTTAAAATCATATTTTTACATATAAATGTCTATGTTTTTTCATCGGATAACATTCCTGATATAAAGCTTTATTTATATTGAAAATAGTTGTGATTTTTATAAAAGAAAACCTTGCTTTAGCTGTTCACAAATGTGAATGTCTAACAATTTGTTACACGTATTATTTTTCGTTTATTTTTTTATGAATAAAGATTAAGGTAATGGATACCGTAGATATTTAACCATCAAATAACGTACTAAAAAGTTCCATAATAAAATATTAGGGCTCAATATAAGCTCAGTCTATAATGACAATAAACTTGATAGTTAAGTGTTGTGATTCATAAAATATTGCCATTATTTTTTTGTTTTTAAATTAAGTAGATCCCGTCCCTATTTTTTTACGCTTTGGCCTGCTCAATGGCAATCTTTATTTTGGGTATAAGCCTTTTGAGATATGAGTTCTTAAAATGTAAATATATATCTCTCTATTACAATATTCGGGCACAGCAATATTTTTAAATAAAAAATATCTTGTGTCTGCTATTTAGTCAAAATATGTGAACCTGATTAAAAACCACCGATTTTTATCACAAATACTAACCCTTTTGTACCTTTCGAACTTTAATCTTAATGAAGTAACAATGTTTGTATGAATTTGGAATATTTTCTGTAGAAATATATATTTACAACTTGGATTTTGTAAATAAAAACATATATTTTATGGCCAGCTACTGTTTGAAGTTCTCTACGCTTTTAATAATAATCATTGCAATAATATATGTAGCATATATTAATTAAAGTAATATAGTACTTATGTAGCCGATTGTACTTTTCATAAACCATGGTTTACGCATGTACCGGAAATGCAATCAATTATGAACCATCACGCCTAAGCACCAGAGTCGAAATTAACTTAAATGGAAGTTCAGACAATGGTTTACTTTTAACATAAATTAAATTACATTATAGTTATGATAAATCGTGGTATTTTAAACTATTCGTGAATAGTTACTACACCACAAAAAAGAAAAAACCTACTTGTACCTACAGACAGAATGATTGTGAGATATACAGTAGGAATGTTACGGCAGTGATGATATCGGAACCGAACTCAAATCGGGAACTCAAATTTGGTTTACCAAATTTAAAAAAAAAATGGTTGATCTGAATCGGAGTCTGAGGCTAAAGAAAGAAAAGTTAAGAGAAAGCAGGTTTGTAATTGGTGTCGAAAAAAGAACTTTTTTTTTTTTGAAAATCCTTGGTAATTTAAAAATTTGTACGCTTTGACTGCGGTTGCGTGCCGTTACCGCCGCTGCGCATCGACCTCCGTAACATTCCTAATATACAGATATAATTATTCTGTAGAAAAAATACGTACCTATCGAAGATTTTAGAACACGGTTTATGCAGAACAAAACAACACACTGCACTAAGCCAAGCATTTTTTAAATCAAAAAGAGAGATTAACGTTTGAGTCCCGCTTACTCAAATAAAACACGCAAAAAATAAACGTACACTGGGTCCATCTCTGCCCAGCCCTTCGAGGATCACAAGTTTGATCTTAAGTTACGTTTAACATTTTAAGTGCTTAATCTGTTTCATAAAATAATACGGAGATTATTAGTTTTTCTTTAACTAACAATTTTAATTTTAAGGTGTTACTTTTTACTTGCCATTGTACGATTATTTTTTTAAAAGGTACTTACTATTAGGTTTATAGGTTAATATACAATAACATAAAACAATTTATTTCAAATATCTATGATTTATTGGAAACTGTTTTAGTCGGGAATTCATTTTAATCGGAGATTTATAAAACACATTTTTATTCTGTTGAAATGCTAATAGCAATAGGGTCGTCCCTATTAAAAAAGTCTCGTGCAAACTTAACTCAACCTAAAGTTACTAAAACTTTACATTCGTTGAATGAAAATGAGACTAATAACTGTGAGGTTCTAGATACTAATCATCCCGGCATTCACAAAATCAAAATCAAATAGTTTATTTCAAATAAACCTTATAGGTACTTTTGAAATGACAATCAGAAAAATAAAAAAAAATACTCAATACTTCATAAAAGATAGCTTGATCTCTGCGACATATGTCAAACTGACGTATACGGTCTGTCAAGCGCTATTGTTACTGTATTTATACTGACAGTTGTCGCAGAGATCAAACTATCTTTTATGAAGTATAGTTGCAAATTCGCAAGCGTCAGTAGGTCTCAATGGAGAAGAATTTGCAAGAAACTCCACGGACACTCTTTTCCATCAGTTTTGATTTATTTGGTAACATAATTGTTGAAAAAATACATATATGTGAGAATGATGAAAAAGACGTGCACGTAAAAGCGTCTAGAGGAAAAAACAATAAAAACAATACAATAACATGCCACTACGATATCAAGTAGAAGTGTTTAATAATGTGAAATGAGCTTATTTAATCCGTGGAAGTCGATAGGGGAAGAAGTCCACTATTCATCGAGGTCGGTTACTACTACCTAAAGTACTATAACACTTCTGCCTATCCTAGCCAATACAAACTAAGCGTGATGTAACGCTGGTGTTATGTAAAGGCTGGGAGGCAATATTTTTGGTAGCGAGCGCCAGCGGAAACGGAAATCGGGGCGGGAAACGCGAGGTATACTCGACTCGCTTGATTCAATATGTATAGCGTGAGCGTTTCGCTGCCCGCTCCCGTTTCAAGCCCCATTGCTTTCCGAAATTTTAAGTTTCCTATTTCTGACGAAACTGTAAAGTCCATCAACGACGATGTTGTATTCGTATTTGTTAAATACACGTGCATACATACATAAAATCATGCCTTTTGCCCATGGGGGTAGGCAGAAAATACAGAACGCCACCTGCTACGATCCTTACATACTTCTTTCGCTTCATTCACGTTCATACATCTAGTCATACACGCACGCCGGTTGTGAGTACTGCACACCTGGCCTTTCTGAAGACCATAAAAAAAAAAAAAAAAAACTGCCTGGCCTTTTGCCGAACATTTGGAAACGCATTATAAAAACTATGTTAGGGTCGGTTTCCAATCCCAGTGCCAGTTTAACTAGTATTTGGACCAAGTATTTACATAGATCAACTACTTGCCTATATGGCCTCCACCTCCTATCACGAAGAAACATAACACCCCTTGGTAAGGCTGACTGTCAAACTTCGAGTTTCCGTTTATTTTTACGACTTTCAAAGACCTATGAATTACAGCCGGAACGTCGTTGCCACCATATTTCCGAGATACGTAAATATAGTTAAAAGATCTTTATTTAAATGACTAATAATAGATATATTTTGACTAATCCCATAGAGACGATAATACGGTGACGAAATAACCCTACTGTTAAAACTCACTACGAACTCATTTCTGTATCACGTCAGTAGCAGTAATTACAGAATGCTACAGAATAGACCAGTGAGTTAGAGCAGTGATGACCCAGTGGTAACGGCCTCGAATTACGTGTCGTAGGTCGCGGGTTCGAACCCAGGCAAGCCTTGCTTTACTTTGTATAAGTTACTTCCTCACCACAGCTCTAAAAAAAACATCGTAAGGAAACCGGCATGTCCTAGAACCAAAAATTCGCAGACATGTGACATCCACCAACCCGCACTGGGCCCGTGTGTTGGATTAAGGCCCATTCCGTCTCACAGAGAGGAGGCCTGTGTCCCAGCAGTGGGAACATTAATAGGATGATGATGACATGATGACAGAATAGACCCACAGTCTACATATTTAGGTTATCTACTCAACCACTTTCCTAGCTTATACAATTTAAAATCACCGATCCGTAACCTTTTTTAGGCAAACACTGAGTTGGCCTAAGTGCAACAATGAATTTCCGAATACAGCAGTGACATAAATTTTATTTTCATACTACGGCGAAACCAAATTGCCTGTATACCGCGTAGCAAATTGTGAATGCCTACATTCATCTCGGTCGAGTGGATATAAGCCAATAGAATAATGGAACTTAATTGTTGACATATTTCGGATTCGTAACGGTTAGTCTATAGTTAGCTACACTTGCTACGAGATTTCGTAGCGATATAACTGTGCCATTTTATATGTTAATTTGTTGAAAAAAAAGAAAAAAATATGGTCTTCGGGACAGTGAATATACAGCTCCGTTTATAAAAAAGTAACATAAACATATACCTAAGGATTGATTAGTAGATTCTTAGTTCGATTATTAATAAAATAAAATTTGAATTTTCTAAATTCATATTTTTTTCTTTATAAATAAGACTCATCATGATCATGAATGACGATGCATATGTTTGTCGCTGCGAACTCTGCACGACGTGCAGGTCTATTGTATTGGTATTTTTGTTATGGTGCAATTTGACAGAAAGGTGTAGGTTTCTCTTAATTTTTAACATGTGACACAGTACCTTTAATAAAATTGTATGCTATGTATATTGTGTACCTATCAGCTATTGATAACTATATAAGTCGCAGTTGAATTGTTCCGTAATAATAATAGAATATTTATGAAACTTCATATCACGTGATTGTTATGTTATCCTTATCAGCTAGTTACCCAACTTTCCGTATAAATGTATCGTGATTCGCTGCATTTCAAATGCTATTAAGATTGTAGTACAAAATGATTAATTTTTAGTTGTCACAACAGTTGTGTTAAATTATGGGAATAGAATTTATTTAGTTGAACAATTTGTTTTATTTACTCATTTCTTTGGTAATTGCGTGTCGTAATCGCTGTCAGGGCGCGACACGATAGGTGTAATGTTTGCCCTTATCAAATTAATCACATCGCGATAAAGAGTCCGCGATATGTAGCGCCGAGCGGCTACGGCGACGGCGAGGGAGGCGCGGCGTTGATGTCGAATGCGTGCCGCGCGTAGCCGTAGTACTGTAGCTCGTAGCGTTATCGGGAAAGCGCGGGAAAATCGCGGCGCCGAGCACTCGCTTCAGTTGGCTCGCGGCCGCCGACAGACATGGACGGGTCCGCGCGCGCGCTCGCTCTCGTACTCGCGGTGATCGCGCTCGCGTACGCGCGCGCCCACATACCCTCGCACGATAACATTCTTAGAATACAATTGTGGGACGCCGAGGGTCTCAGCAGGGATCCCATCACCACGCCGACGCCGGCCACCACGGCTGCTGCGCGCACCACCAGGCGCCACAAGTTGAAAGTGAACTTGGACTCGCTGTACGATGCTATGCTGGAGGAAGGCCACGGCGGAGGGTTTGGCAGGTTCACGCGGCACAAAGTGCGGCACAAGCGGCGCCGGCCCCGGCAAGCCGGCGAGCTGCCGTGGAGATTCCACGCCGGTGACCAGGTGCTGAACGTGGTCGAGTACAACGACAATGTGCCGTGGGAAGAGATTGAGGCTGACAATAGCGCACCGGTGGTGAAAGCCGGTGTGAGTGCAGTGAGTGAGAGTGCCAGTTCCCCAGTGAATGCGCCGCGGGACGTGGGGCCCCCCATGCTGCTGCGTCAGCCCGAGGACGAGGTAATGAGTGAGAGCAAACACCGTATACATTAATGTACGCCTTTCAGCGTTATCGTCGCCCCGAGGTGGTTAATAGCCATTCACAGTACTGATAGGCTGCCGGCATTGCCGTAGGGATTTCTATTCACCGCTCCTTTTCAGGATAACCCCTCGGGCGACGATGCGTTGATAAAAGTGAATGCCCTTCATTGTTTTTAAAATATTTTCTCGCCGGTGTATGTAGATCGTATCATGTTGCGCGGACGCGAGCGAAAAATAATTTTCAAGGGGAGATTGGCTCACACAGTACGTTATCAGTAAGATATATTTTGCAGATTATCTGTTTGTTTTCGTCGGTGTTTACGTTCGCGTACCTGCTGTAGTATTTACTGATACAGTATCTTGATTGGTTGGAATATCTTTGCTTTCCGAATACTGTAATAAATGACCTATGTTCCGCTTCTTGTAACATATTTAGGTAACTGGGTAACTGGACTAGAATTACCAATAACACAGACCTAATTGGATGTCAAGTTACAACGCAAACAGATATATACAAATTAGGCATATGATTACCAAAATCGACCTGAAAACTCTGTATACCACTAAGTTTTCATAGGTTGTCTTGACTATTATACAAGACAAAGTGTCATATAGTTGGACACGGAAAAGCCGAAGGTGTTAAACTTGGGAGAGACTTGCGTCCTTAACATACCAATCCCAGACGTTTACGACTATATGTTTAGCAAACTGTAAAACTTGTACCTACGTTAATACTTCATCCTACATTTAAATGTACCCCGTAAATGTGTCCCCAGAGAACTGAATTAGGCATACATGACTGGTTTTTAGTGTTCGACCTTTAGACGGTTAACCTTTCACAAAACTCTCCGAGGGTCATGCGACCGACATAGGGTTCCCACCCCGCACTATTACTCTTTCACATGTATTCACTCCCTTCCTGTTTTAGCATAAACGACTCATTTGACTGTGTTCGCTTAAAATGCTTTAAACATTGTTACGGGTCACTTGATTTAATTTTCATAGGACCCGAGATGGCCCTTCCGTGTAACCCGAGCCTCAAAAGCAATTCTGGCACACAAACGTACATACTAAAATATTCATCAACGTGACTAAACAAATTAATTTATCTAGAGTAGTATTTACAGTGCAAGCATTTCAATCGAAACCGATAACGTAGTTATATCGAATACGCTTCCAATCGGATGGGGCGTTATCTCCGTATCTCGTGTCGTGCGAGTTATAGTTCACCTGTGATTCGTTAAAGTCTCGACCGCGTAAACGCCCGCTGTCCGCAACCCGACCGGCGCCAATCAACCGGAAATTAGGCACAAATCAATAATTTCCTAGTCGATACTGTCCACTATCCATCGATGCCGCTAATAAAGTCTGATTGAGTCGTCTACCGTCGTGTGATGCGAAATTTCAATCAACACGGAGTTATGAGCGTGATCGAAAATGTTCGATTTAGTGTAGGAGTCTTAATGTAATGACATGTCTGTGATACATGGTCGATATTGTTGTTTTGGTAATTACGGGACCTATAATTAACCGAAATGTTGTTTAGTCTGTGGTGGTATAATAATATTTGTCCAAGATATAAATAATAAGTGTACTTATTTATCTTAATCACTTGTAGGAATTACCATTCTTAGCGGTAATTTGCCTTAAAAGCAAGACCCACCAAAGAAGCTAAAACAACTCATTTATTATTTATTAAACCTGAATGTTGATTAGCTCGGCATAATTGTAATCTTAATTAGTTATCTGAAGAACGAATGACATAAAATAAATTAAGTTAGTACCTATTCAATTAGATACTTAATTCTATAGTAGTTAATAAAACCTACCTCGTAACACCAGGAAAATCGACTGAGATTCTAAGAAAACTTTAGAATACCGTAGGTTAGGTACCTATTATTGTACCTAAATTAACTAACTTACATAACGTATAAACTCATCATTCAAATAGTAATTAATTTATTAAGTAGGGATAAGGTGTGTAATTAAGTATACCGCATTGCACCTCATGGACACATTTCGACCCCACATATTATGGCGCCGCGTTGTAAACTCACCCTCCGTCTTCATTACACTAGAATACGAATTTAATACTCACAAAGAGTAATTTCTCCGTGTAAGCGAGTACTCAAACACTTTATTATGTTACAGCATTCGTCTAACGAAAGTACGCGAATTATTTCAGCAGAAACCATTAAATAAACGCTAAAAAACTTCCTTCATTAGACGATTAAAATGCCCTAGTAATTTCCGCGTGTTCATTTAGGATTTGTTGCCACTTCTTACCGCTGTCCGTCCATGTCGTCATAACGACCCATAGGCGACGCTTAAAAGTTAATTATCCTCCTTAAATTTATTATTCCTATAAAAATCTTTATGAAACGTAAGAAAACCGTAACAAAAAGTAATAATAATGAAGTTCCCCTTTGCGACGGCTTTATAAAAAGGGAAGATATAATTCCTTAGTGAATCAAGCATCTGCCTTTGAAATATTGTCAGTCGTCAACGAAAATAATTATCTGTTTCGCTCCCCCTATCGTTAAGAGCGATGAGGCGAGTATTTTAGCGAAAATCGATGGCTTAACTTCCGCATAGGGTAGTACACCCACACAACACCTGTGACTACACAAACATGTTTTTTGAGTAAGAACAATATCGTAAATGTTTCACAAGCTTTAGGAAAATGGAAATGGAAAACTTTTTGTTTGTATTTCGCGTTATAATCTTTACTTAACTTGAGTCCTTTACCTTTAATATGAAGAAATTAAATGATAAATGATTTTATTTCTGTAAGTTGGTTGGTACAAAAACTTTTACATGTCGATCATATATTTTTAAACTAGATGAGGTCGGCGTTTCCTATGTGACTACTCTGAGAAGAAAGGCCGAAACAAATTCAGAGGTCACAGTCTTTTTTAAAGCCGAGACAATATCTTGGTTAGATCATGTGAACTGATGTCTGTAATGGTCTTATGAGGAAAGAACCAGCCAGATTTAGTGGACCTGTCCAGTCAGTGCACGCATTTGTCAATAACCGTGCAGCTCAACTCAGAATTTAAGGAGCTCAACGATTCGACGAACAATACCAAAGAAAGGACATTCGGGTAGGCCGCATAAACTACTCAAACTGCCAGATCATGATTAAAAAATAACTTAGATAAATTAAAAAACAAAAAAAAAAGGATCATCCACATAGTATTCACATTCACAATAATTAAAATAAAAGTGAATATACGTACTTGATTTATCGTGTTTTTAATTACAAACATTGGACCGTAAATTGTTTGTCATTCATTATTTATAAACTGTGGTTATTACGGCAGGTTACTCATAAAAACCTAGGTTTAAACTCTACAACATATGAACGTCATTATGAACAACAGCTCCTAAGCCAGCTCACACGCATAGGATTAATTTGATGTGACAAAAAAATGCAATTACTCAGTTATTTTGTAAACTGCCCTTCAACCCCGGTTCGTGTTGTAGGCGGTAGGCTGAGATATGTTTAATCCTAGTTTTAGCTTTAGTGGCAGTTTAGTGTAATTTAATGTTATGATCCCTCGAGTAGCGTCATATATCTATGAGAAGTGTTTCGTTCTGGTTACTAACTTTGTTTCAAAGCGTTCTAGTTTGTCTAAACAACCCTCAAGCACGTATTTGTTGTATTGTGTGTGGAGATTGATAAACTGCCGGCTTTAAACCAGATTATTTGGTTTCAATTAATCTCTCGTGAATCTTCTGATTTTTCATCATCATCTAAAAAAAATCCAGGCATAAGGATTTTGCATAAATCTTGTATTTGTTTCCTAAATCAAAGACACAATTTGTGAAAATACAACTCTTAAAAAAGTTCTCTCTTTTGTCGAGTTATGCGAAAAATAGTACCAAACAGCATTTTTTTGGGCAATCAACAGGGCTCAAACGCGATTGTTGGGTTTATTAAATCCTTAAGTGAAGTGACACGGATGAGTTCCTATTTGTAACAAAACAGTGTTTTTATATACTCGTAAACCAACAGTTCGATCTTCTAGCTTCCTACTTTTTATTATTATCAATTAGTGGTTGCCAGCTATTCGGACGTTGATCGATAGATTACCAGATAAACGAGCACTGATTGAAAGGTTCCGAGGTCTGACCACATTTTGCACTCAACGGCTTAACGAGGATCAGTAGTTTTGAAGTAAAACCGAGGATAATGGTAATTTACTTGGAAAGTGCTTTTAATTTACGGGGAAAATACGTTATAAGTAGTTAATTTTAATAAGTAATTGGAAATGAGTCTTAAGGAAAACGTAGCTTTTCCTGCTTTTAAAACTTTTTTTCCTCATCTATAATTTACAAAGGGAATATTTAGTCCCTTTGTAACGTTGGACGTTGGTCTTAGTTGCAATGAGTAAGATAAGTATCTACTTAGCACAAAAACTTTTAAAAGTAGCTTCGAGACCTACTTATTTCTGATATAAAAATCTAAGTATGAATTACCTAATTTTGACGAGCATCCTTTTATTTCTTAGTCACTCTGTCAACAAATAAACCTTCGATAAATCCGTGAGCATATTTCGGCCAACAACAAAGCATCCCATTAATTTGCTTCTACTACTTTTCCAATAATTTCTATAGAGGTTCGTCTTGGCGTTTTCTTTTTTTCGTAAATATCCATGGATCTAGTAAGTACTATTATTACGTATGTATGTATTTAAGTATTTTTTTTTTTTTCTATTTGTGTAAGTTCTCTTTAGACACAAATAAGTATATTTTGACACGTGCCCAGATCATCTGGAGCAGGTGAAATGTAGTAAATTATTTTAAGAGTGGGTCACCACTTAAGCACTACGAGACTTCAAAGTGACTCTATATATGTATGAGGGCTGAATATCTACACAAACGAATGCATAGGTATCCAATAACATGACAAGGAACACGATATCGCTTTATCAGAATTAGTGATGCTTATTGCCTGTATCGTAAATCAGTGCGATGACATTTATCACTTAATTTATCTTTATCCAATGGGTTCCGCAACGAAAGCTCGAACAAAGAGAAGTTATGTTTCTGTTCCAATATTTTGTTGTTACGAGTAGTAGATTGTTTGGAAGGAGTGGGTGTTTCTTATAGAAACTTGTAAACTTTGGAACAAATATTACGATTATTCTCTTCTAATCACTTGTAAATAAAAAAAATATTACGTAATGATCTAACTTAACCTCGCTCTCGTCTGGAACGCGATGGAAGAGGTTTACGATAGAGCGAGCGTGCTAAGAAGATAGATGCCCGTTCACTGTAACTTTGAAAGCTGACGGGTTTTTGTGGTAGCCAACACAGACGCTGGCAGAGAGTCTCACTTTAGCTGTGCGCACGTGATGGAGGAGAACGTACCTACGACTAAGGCGGTTTACACACGGCACCGCGCACCGCCGCGGTAGGCGGTGAAGCGGATCTCATGTCGCATTGGCCTCTAATAAATCCGTTGAGCGGTGCTCTCCCCTGCGCGTCCGCGGCGGTGCGCGGTGCCGTGTGTAAACCGCCTAAAATTGAAAGACTTGAGCGTTTTCGACAACATTTCATAAAGATTTTCGTCTATGTCTATTACTGTATAGGTGTCATCCACAATAGGTTAGAGAACTCTAAAGTAAACCTTGCGTACTTTCCTAAGTGTGATGCTGTAGCAAGAGTAATCACGTAGCTATGTATATGAGATAGAGTGCTGTAACAGAACCGCTATATTTGAAATTAATCTATGGAATATAAGTACCAGTTTTGGTTTTAGAGTTTCTACTTACGGTTTTAAATAAAAAATAAATCTATATTACAAGAAATTTTTTACAGAAAATCTCCCTACATATTAAGTAAATGTGCACTTAAGGTGTCAAAGACGTGCTTTGGCATTTGTACTAGGTAGATGTGGGGTTGAGTAAATTGGGGCATATTGTTATTCTATGTATTCTATCTATTTAGGTATATTCATGATCAAAATATCATTTAGGTACTGAATTGAGTCCGTGATTCGTGTGTCGAAAAAAGATCCCTGAGGCCCTTTTCGTTGAAATATCAAATATCCTAATCAAAAATCTTTGTAGGTTGCTAGGTGAGCTTTATGTAATTTCCGGTATAAACAAAACCAAACATCTTATACTTCCCTTTCGTAAAGAACTCGGAATTCTGTCGTTTTCATTCAGTTACGATAATGTAATATTTTTTTACCTTTTCATCTTCAATATTGCATATCATAACATCTTCCTGCTTATCAACAGGGGATACGTAACTTCAAAGTGTTCAAAAATATACCTATGTAAATGAAAAAAGACATGGCTTTGTAGATATATACATAATTTCAAAACTCAGATTCGAGTTTCTGATGAGACTGTCGAAATTTTGACTGCCGTTTGGGGATTATCGTCGAAGACAGTTAATATACTCGTGCTATGTCGTGCATTAAGGCAAGTTCATCAAGATTTATGTATGAAGAAACCTTAAGTGATTGGCTGTATCACGTAGGTACATACGATGTAAAGGAGGTAATATGTCTTGGAAAGATTGAAGATGGGGAGTGAATGTAGTGTGGGGATCGATATTAGATAATAGTAGAGAAAACAAGTATATTTTCAGTTAAAGATTATGCAGAACATTTAAGTAGAACCGGCCAAGTGCGAGTGTGACTCGCGCACAGAGGGTTCCGTATAAACAGCTACATTCACTAAAATAAATAGGTACTTTTACTAACGTTCATAAACAATGAATGCACCGAACATTGCTGTAACGAAGGGATAAAATTAACTTTGCCATTCAGTAGTACATTATGGTACAAGTGTGCAATGTTGGTGATTACCGCTGAGGCGCCATTGAGACCCGAGCCGTAGGTGAGGGTCTTAAGAGAGCCGAGGACGGTAATCATCAATACACACGTGTATCATACGACGTTTTTCAACACTTTTGTGAAGAAAATAATACTAAAAATCATTTTCAACAGTAAAAAAGGATTGTGAATTTTTTTTCACAATGGCGGGTAAAATTAATCAGTTTTCCTATGCGCGCGCATTTAACAATGGCGATCGGCCATAGACTAAAATAATGAGGTTTCTTTTTTATTTGCTTTTCGTCGACAGTGTTTTAGCCACGTACAAAATAGGGAATTTAAATTTTTCTTTATTACAGAGAAAATAAAAGTTATATTTGAGTGAAAGTTTTATTTATTAAGCACGTACAAGTTGAAATTATCTATTTAAATACAAAGTTGTATGAAATGAGCAAGCAATAGGTACATTAATTTATTTGTACTATTGAGCACGATCTTTTTTGTATCGAAACTTTTTTAAGAACAAAGCAACTCAACCAATACAAAAAAAACTCTATAACTCACTTGTGAATAATAGCAATCAAAAAGACACAGTTTGATAACAGGTTTAAGTGCCTAATTGCGGTGAAATTAGAGCCACTTTATGAGTAAGTGTGTTGAAAAAGCTGTTGTCCCCATACATCAACATACAAAATTTTTACTTTTCCAAGTACATTTTATAAGATGGTCGACTTTACTCGTAAACTTGTAAAGCCTAATTAGCTGTGATAGTTATCCTTTTAATTTCGTTACTGCCGTGAATGTTTTCACATATCCAAAAGCAAAGTAAGAAAGAAGAAGACGTGTCGAATGCAATATATCGCGATGGATAAATGAGCTTGTTTCATAAGATAATTAAACAATAATTTGACAGTAATGTAGTTATATATTGTTTTGTATTGTATTTTGTTTGTAAATAACTATGTCAGTAAATACTTTATATTGCAAAACAAAGCCATTTAGCTGACACTTGACTCTACAAAAATTTGTAATTTAAAGCTTAATTTTACGCAAACGGATCCCTGAATCGAAAAATGGTTTTCAAAGGCATTGCGTGCCTTTGAATAGCCTATCCAATGATACCCCATATCATAGGATAGATGAGAAAAAAATACTGAGTCTCTAAGCTAAGCTGTGGACGGACGGACAGACGGCCATGGCGAAAGTATAAGAGTTCCTTGTTGACTACGGATCCCTAAAACCATTCCACCAGCAAGAAAGATGACAATAAAAGTAGACTTTTCTAGGTTATATAGTTAAGACAGGTTTCAATTAGTTACTAAGTTACTTCATTCTTTTTATTAAACACTCCGATAAAATACGAGTCACAGCACAGCTGACAAACAGTTGATAAACTCAATGACCTTTACATGAAAGTGACCAAATAAAGGATAGTGCCCAACTAACTAGGTAGGTACACCTACCTAGTTAGTTAGGCACTATCCTTTAGTCTGTCTCAGTGTGCTTTGAGCGAAGACAATAACGTTATTGTCTACGCTCAAAGCACACTGAGACAGAGTCATTAATGTACAAAAGAAAAAAAAAGAACTATCGAGATAAAAAAAACGACCCCATTCGAAAATTCGAATGTCGAATGCGATTATCTTTTCTATTCTATAAAATGTGCATAACATTTTGGAGTTAGGGTTCAATACGCTATGCAATTTTTTATAGAAACTCGCTTGGACTCTTCTTATGCCTGAATCCAGTGTGTGTATATGTAAATGTATAAAATAACTAGGTATGTCCACTTTAATGTCTCTATCAGTAGACTATGTGGGAGTCCCCCGGTCATGTTAACATGGTTCAAACAATGCCTTGCTCCTACGCATTTCTGTAATATGAATTTAAATGGAATACCATATTTTATAGGCTTTAAGATGCTCTGCACTTTCCAGAGAGAGATAGTTTAATTTGGTGACATCGGAAAATAAAAGTTCTCTTGGAAATGAACTCTTATAAGAATATTTAAATAGAAATGAGACAGATCGTTTTAAGAAAGATGAGCAACTAAATTAATTTAAGATAATAAATGTATTCTGGTGCGTTTATTAATAACCTTAATTTAAATTTTAATAGTAACATACCTACAATTTAACAACACACGTAGGCTATTAAGTAAAGTGTTTTTTTTAAACTACGTTAAATGATTAAGTTATTAAGAAAGGTAAAACTTACGCCGGGAACCAGTTTAGAAATAATGCCTTTTGCTGGTAGGGAACATTGAGTTCTAAATAGGGTTGCCAGCAGGAAAATATTACTAGATCATAGATTTAATTTAGACTCATTTAGATGTAGGTACTATTTACATGCCTACAAGAAACTGTTTATATATTTAATAGTTCTGTCATCGATTTTCCCTACAGGGATTTTCCTTACAGTCATTTGAAACTTAATGATGGTACTATACAAAATTTTACGATAAAAAACCCCTCCAGACAAGTCCACTATACGATACAATGTATTAAACTGTCAACTTAGTCGTGTTTATTTATTCATAAACACTGGCTGGTTATGAACATGTACCCACTCTTGTCTCTGGCTTCCTTATTTGAATCTCACTTGCGCGGGATTATAATCAGGTACAGTCTTATTAATAAAAATGGCGTATTCCCAGCTTACTCCGAAGTTACTCTTGGACTAGCTAATCCCGGAGTAACTAAAGATTAACATAGATCTAGCAATGTTATTAATAAACATGGAATAACCTCGGACTAACTATTCATTTCTTAGTCTTGGATTTACGCGTAAGCTCTGGCAACACAGTTGAATTTAAAAGTAAAAAGAATGAACTAGTGAATGAAAAATAAGCAAGTTGAAGACATTATGTAGGAAAAAAAACTAAAAATGACATCTGCCATAGAGATTTGACAGTAAAGGTGAAGGATTCCTCCTTTTCAAATTATCGTATTACCTTTAAACTTAAAAATTACATAAAATGATGATTAATTAATTAATTAATTTGTAATTTCGTTGACAAAAGCTAAACAGCTGCCAATGACCTTATTTTTTTTTAATGTTCCACATCTACGAAATAAAAAATCAGAGTCTATGTAATAATTGTGGTTGCGAGAGTTTTTGGCGGGATTTTTTCGAGTGTAGTTCAGCGGCTGTTAATATTATTTGCAAATTTATTCCTAATGGATATTGTGATATTAAATTGGTGTAGTTTTATGTCTCAACTGTCTACGCAACTGGTCAATCTGTGAAAGCATTGACAGAAGCGATCTTGGGATAGTGGAGCGGCGAATTTTATTGTAGTATTGACTACCTCCCGCAAAGCTTACAGCCTTCTTAGCAGCCTTCCCAGGTTTACTGGGAAGGCTGACTTGATACAATTTGCTGCCAAATACTCCAAAAAACATTAGAATCTGTTGCATCCGCATTCTAATGCATACTAAAGAATTCAAGAAGGATAATATGCACTGAACACGAGGCGGTATGGTCTAAGACCTTAGCCTGCCAAATAGGGCGATGCAAAAAAATTTAAAAAATTGTGGTTGCCATAGTTACACTACTCTTATTCCGACCTTAAACTAGCTGGCACCATGGTTTAACTTTTAGTCTGAGACTAGTGTCAGATTAGTATAGTCCCTCCTTATTCCGTGTTTATTAATACGGTTTTTTTTTAGTACCAACCTAATACTTGGAATAAAGTTATTCTTACCTTAGTCCACGTTTATTAATAAGACGGATTGTGTTTGAAGTCGATTAGGCTTTAGTACCGACTTATACCTACTTTGAAAAGCCCAGTGTAATAAAGGTATCTACTTTGAAATATAGATACTAAGTTAATATGTACTTTCTTCCTTTCTAATGAACCTTCGTCTTCTGAGTTCGTGTAGCATTGTTTGCTGCCCACACTTGAAATTATGAGGTTCTAAAAATAAATATCGATTACACAGCCGATACTTATAAAATAAACAACTAACACTTACTTTTATACCATTCCCCCTCTAAAAAGCTTATTTTATTCACTGAAAACAGTGAATAAAAAGCACTTTTACTCACTGTTTTGGTGTTTGAATTTAGAACACACCAATATATATTCGACGTCCATCTCAATGCTATACAACCTCCATGCGCATAAAATACTCTATACGAACTCCTTGTGCAAAGAATATTCGACTTTCAAACTCCTTTATCGATTTGATTTTCAGTTTGTTAATGTTTAGGATTTTAATAATGATTTTGATTTATTTTAGTCTGGGATGTTTAGTGAATACTTATTTGGATTGTAATTCTAAAATTAATTGCATTGGTGTTAATTAATTATAATTATGTAACGTAACGGAGGTGGTCACTGGCCCCTGAAACACAGTTGCTGTTACCTAGCTCTGCTTTAATTTAGAAAAACTGTGAAACCCTGAGTTTTCACATTTTTTTAAATTTTGAAGTTAATAAAACTTTTATTTTGTATTTTTCCTTGTGATTTTCGCTTAAATCTTTCTTTTTCTCGTATTCATGGTTTAAAATATAGTATGCAACTCTGGTATAAAACGGATTTTTAACGAGGGCCATGAATCACTCGCGTCGCTCAGGATTCTAACACTTGAATCACTCCCTACGGTCGTGATTCAGTTGTTAGAATCCTTCACTTGCTCGTGGTTCATCTATGGCCCTCGCTTTAAAACCGTCCTTTATTCACTAGTTGCATAATATACTATTAGTTGCGTGTTACAAAATGTATCGCCTAACTACATAAAATCGGGCAGTTTAAAAAAATCATTTTCGGTGTTTTAGTTTTTGATATATTCGTATTTTGTGCTCTGGCAACCCTGATTATTAGCTCGGAATTAGCGTACGTTAATGCGAGGGTTAGTAAATAACACTCATTAGTTACAGAGATAGCGATCAGGCAGGATGTGGGAATGATCCTACAGGAGCCAGTTTCGATATTATTTCGATTATTATCTTCGCCGGTTGTGCAATCTTGGTTGTTGTTTACTGAAAAAATGAGGTTTTTTATAGTTCACCTGGAGACTATCTGATAGCGCCAGTTCTCATTTATTTTTATACATTTACTATTTACATTTTAACAGGGTGATAAACTGTCAAATGCTATGTTTTAAGCGTTGGGCGAAGGCTTCATTAATTGAAATTTGTAGCGTCATCTCTTTTAATTACTTCATAATGAAAGAAAAGGTATCTGTGTACAGCTATCAGATATCAAAACAGGCTCTAATAAACTGCAGTTAATATATTCTTATTTAAACGGAGTTCACAGTAAGAGCGTCTTGCCAGGATTGCATGGACTAAAATGGTTAGCCACTTATAAGTACATTACTGCAGCGGCCAGCAAAAGAGGCATTGATGGACAAACGTTTAAATGTGGGCCGAGGCGAAGCTGAGGTACACATACGTAAGTCCATCAATGCCTAGTTGTAGCCAAGGCTTGTATAGTAATTTTATCAAATAATGCGCGGAAATTAAAACTAAGTAGTACCTAGAACTCTTTTAGTCACATACAATTACTTTTCAAAATCAATGACGAACAACAAACATTTTTGACGCGCTTAAGTGTTCATTTGTTTTTTTATTCAATCAACAGCTTTTCATTTGCAAGCCAGTTCGAAATTTAAATAAAACCTTTGATTATTTACCTCCTTGGTTGCCATGTTTTGAAGTAAAAGATCGTTCCAGTTTTAAATTACACGATAGATATGAGTTTATTATGTAATTTATTTGGCCGCTAAACCACGAGAGATATGGATTTTCATACAACTTTTGCCGGCCGCTGCTCGCATTTATTTGGTCAGTACAGTAATTTCAATTTAACTCGAAGAAGGTTGTCTTATTCCATGTTTGAGAAAAAATAAGTATCTACACAGGAACCAGATGGGTAATTCCGTTAAAAACATTAAATATCCATAAACAACCCCATAACATTCCGACCATAGAGCAACTATACGCCTCGACAGCCACTACTAGAGACGGCGTTGATGTTAAAATCGTTAAAACTGTACATAGGCAAAAAAAAAACGAGTGACCAGGTTTACTCAGAATATGACACAGATGTCATATTCTGAGTAAACCTGGTCACTCGTTTTTTTTTAAAATTCGCACGAATAAAATACGCGCGGCTAAAAATCGCAATGCGTGCTAAGTTTCAGAAAACTTAGCACGCATTGCGATTTTTAGCCGCGCGGATTTTATTCGTGCGAATTTTTATATCAGATCTAACACGCACTGTGGATGAAATACCGTGAGAATTTTGTATCTTTCTTCCTGTTCATAGAGCTCAAAATATTCGCGCCGCAGTGCGTTGGTTTGTGGTTTCTGTAGCAAAACACGGATTTCTTGCGGAATTATTGCCGCACGATTTTATTACCGCTATGCGTGCAGATTCATACAATTCTATGTGTCGCAAAATGTGCGGCAAAAAATCGTGGGAATAAAAACCGCATTGCGTGCTAGCCCTTCTCGTAACACAGGTGCGATATTATGATAATGATGGGACTTGCTCAGCGCACGTTACAAGAGCAATATCATAAGAAATTGCGTCTGGCTTCTACCGGCGATTCTGTGCTCTATGGTTTTAATATTCCGACAGATAAAGACATGCCACGAACATATAAAAGGTACTTTCTTTCATGTTATCAAGTGCACGCTATACCGTCGAAATGTCAGAAAACCTGACATTTCAATAGCGAACTGCTTCCGCAACACGCTACTTACCTGTCTGGTTACGTCTTAATATTTTGTACTAGTTTTTGATACAGGCTTTACCTGCGTTAAAGCCGGAAATCATCGCAAGGGAAAACAACTTCCTGAACAAAAGTTATCTACCTAAGTAATCCAGGGCATGCTGTACCCATGTACAAAGTTTTATCTAAAACAGTTCAGTCGTTTAGACGTGAAAAAGTTACAGACAGTGTAGTATTATACTTCATAAAAGATAGCTTGATCTCTGCGACATATGTCATACTGACGTATACGTCATTGACGTTATAGTTAGTCTGTCAAGCGCTATTGTTACTGTATTGATACTGACAGCTGTCGCAGAGATCAAGTTATCTTATAAAAAGTTTCTGTGTTCTTAAGTTTCTTTTATACTTATTACCTAGTATGTATTCGATTTTACGCCGGTCATGTGGCCTTAATTACCGAAACAATAGAAAAGCCATTGTGTCTCGCGTGAATCCACGTCTTAAACACACGAATGGTTAAACTTAAGAACACAGTATACTTCTTTGTTGATGTTGCATTGTTTCTTCCAGCACATCCGGGTTTTAATTATTATTTCAAACAATGCCATACACTTACGTGGTTTATGAATTTGCAACGTTTGTCAGGGAAAATAAATGTTCATAACCTTATGGTTGAATGACACCTGCAAGTCATGACGTTTCTGTTTACTGGAAGTGGTTGTCAAAGATTCAACAATTATTTTCTCCGACTTTACTATCACAGAAAATATTCCGTGTTTGTTTGTGTTTTTAATTAGTTGATCTGTATAAATGCAATCGATATAATTTTGTTTGCCAATCCAACATACAGCAATGCAATGAACGTCAATGAACTAAAACTATAGTGATTGCGATCCTGATCCGCTTACGTTATTAGACTGTAAATTGCAATCGACACCTGATTACCTTCATCACATAGGTACATACCTACCTTGATATAGATAATCAGGAATATTGGTAGATTAGCCTAAGGCAACCCAAACCCACTACGCGTCCGAATATGCAGCTGTATAACTTAGTTGTTTGAAATTGACAGGTGTCTGGAAGGAACTTGTAAAGTCCAAGGTTTTGCAGAGCCGCGTATTATACAAGCGCGCCGCCAGTTACGTACTTTGTGATACAAGTGACATTTAATCATCGAAAGCATGGCGATAACGATTAGAAAATAGACAAAAATTTATGGAAATGTCAAATGCTATCGAATTGTCTTATATTTTGACATTTCGCTGACATCGAATGACACTTGTCTAGAGGCCCAGTGTGCTTAGTGCGAGTTTTTTAACGTACTCACTCGTGATAACGTAAACGATCTCTTATGTCAAAATGTATACAAAAAAAAGTGGTTTTGCCTTGTCGTCACCAGACGGCGCTTATCCAGTTTCAATACAAATTGTAGTTTACGTAACGCGATTGAGCGTGAATAAAAACTCGCACTAAGGCCTCAGTAGCCTAATTGCGTAAGTGAATTCGGCAAGGCAAAGCGTTTGACCCCATGAAAGAGTATGACCTTATGTTAACATTTTCAAAATTCTGTACAATTAGTCAGCAATAAAAAAAAATTGCAATTAGGCAGCAAGTTATAATAAAATATTTTGCAAACAAAACTGTTCATAAGGAGGTTCAATATTGATATTTTGGCATCGAGCGGGCGTATATATCGCCTTAACTACACATAATCACTTATGACTACCATGTAATGCTAGCTCTTACCAAACCAACATTTAAATCCAAACATAAATATCCCCAAGAATTTGAGGACGTAACGTAATTTAAACTTGAAATATAATTTAACTTTGAGATAAACCGTCTCCGATCGTGGAGTCCCAACTCTATAAATTAGCGTCAACCCACCTTACTTTACAAACTTAACATCTAATTATACAATATCAGTTTACTCATTACAAGATTTATCTCTATTCCATTCCCGTAAATTTTCATCCGATATATTGTATAAGAATAAATTTATTTTCTACGGCAATATGTTACAAGAAGTGATGTATGGCCGTTTTGTAATTATTTCTCTTCATTTGAGCGCGGTGCATTCATCTTCTTTTGAAATAGTTGTCGACGACGGAGGTGATCTTAACGTTGTAGTGCACAATCAGAATTGTCTGTCAGACAATAAATAACATTCAGGGACTCGTTGAGAAACCACTAATTAAGTTCTTGTGAGTTCGGACGTCGCGTGGGCGACTGATATCCCATCTTAACGATCCAGGAATTTAATGTCACCAACAATGCCAACTTTACCTCAACACCCTTAAGGGTTATATTCGATTAAACCGCGGTAAACTTATAAATTTTCTTATGCAAATTCATAATATTTAGTTGGTGGATGCTGACTCTATTTCAATAATTGATAATGCTAATGAAAAGTCTTGTATGAAATATGTTTTTTAACGATGCCTTTGTAAGGACTTCATTGTATATGATTTATGGTTGGTTAATCACAGAAACAGGAACAAAAACCGGCCAAGTGCGAGTCGGGCTCGCGCACGTAGGGTTCCGTACCATTATCGCAAAAACCTGCAAAAAAAATCACGTTTGTTGTATGGGAGCCCCACTAAAATATTCCATTTTTCTGTTTTTAGTATTTGTTATAACAATAACAATAATTGAAATACATCATCTGTGAAATTTCAACTGTCTAGCTATCACGGTTCATGAGATACAGCCTGGTGACAGACGGACAGACAGACAGACCGCGGAGTCTTAGTAATAGTGTCCCGTTTTTACCCTTTGGGTACGAAACCCTAAAAAGCAACAAGCAAACAAGTTTACACAATTTGTTTAAAATATGATCACATTAAGAAGAACATTGAATTTAATGCATTTATTTAATTTGAGAATCGGGTGATTTAATTTAATATTACTTCTATGTTTAACAAAACAGTAAGCTACTATAATCTTGAAAATATTATTTTTCTTTTTATATATATTGCCGCTACCAAACTAAAATGTCCGCAAGAGAAATATATTTGTAACTAATGAGCTTACCCCAGTTACCCATTACGCACTAATAAACTAATACTATAAGTCTAGAGTTCTAGACCAGCGAATTTTATTTACCGAATAAGTATTATATTTCTCGGTAAATGAACCACTGAATTGGTCACGTGAAATATTTCTAACATTTTAGTAATTTTTTATTCTAGATAGGTACTCTACAAATTAGGTTCTAATTATATTAGTAATGGCCCACCATGAGTTCTTAGTGCAAGCAGTGGTGTCTAATCCCATACAAAGAAACTGTCCCGTCGTACTTTACTGATTAAACTGATTATTTGTTGTACATCGATCGCGTCCAGTTCCATTCCAAGGATATAGATGGTGATCTATCTATCGCCGTGGAACGGAACCGAATGCGATCGATTTACAAAAAATAATCGGTATAATCAGATGAAAAACACTAGTTACGTCGGCACGGTTTCTTTGTATGGGATGAGGCATCTGTATGCTAGTATTATATTATCTGTGGTGCAAGGTTATTTCCATATAGCGTAAGGGACAGATGAACATGACTAATATGCATCCGTCCCTTACGCATAATGGACATAACCTTGCTTTAAGAGGAAATGCGGTCGCAGACATCCGAATGACTTTCCTAAGCAAAAAGTCATAAGTCGAGGTTTGGCTCTCGCCTATATCCTCCGCCAACATTCGACCAATTTAAAAGATATTCCATAAACTGAAACAGAAAGACTGCTGTGGCCATATTTTTCTTTTTGATGATACATTATCTTTAGAAGCACTAGAACCCTCAAAAGATGCTCAAAATTGCGCTGTCAACAGAGACCTAGTGTACAAATTTGACAACTAAAAGCATACCCTACCATGAGCTCTTAAGAGGACATGCGTTCTTAAGAGGGTTTTTTTTTTCTCCAAGGTGTTGGAGCATACCCCCAGTCCACAGTTCGAAAGTATGTTATAATTCCTTGTCATAGGGTGCGAGGCTATTGCTACACAAATCTGAACTCCGGGCTAAAAAAAGAACCGTTCCAAAAAACCAATTTCACTTTGCCTACCTTTACAGCCGAGGACCCCAGGCTTAGAAGTTGTGCATTCGACCCTATACCAGCAAGGCAGATAAATGATATTTAGAGATAATAAACCTCTATACTAATATTAGTATTTAGATATCTACGTGTACAATATCTTAGGGCTTATACTTTGTGAAACTGCATTAGATCTGGACCCCCAAGGAGACCCGCTAACGATCTTAAATCATAGAGGTTGAATCATACTGGCCATGCGAGAATGCTGTGCTCTATATTTCTAAGTAAATCATTCAAGAATAAGAACGAGGTTTTATGAAGTTGTTAGATGGTGAAATGGATATGTTGTACTTGTAAGTAGTTTATGTTTCTGAGTACATAGTATTTTAAGTGTAAAAAAAAAATATTATAATGGATTATAATGCTTGCTTTTGAAATGTTAATAGATACAAAATGAAATCTCTCTTAAATAAAATCAACGAATATTGCGACGAACTAGGATGAAATTTACTTTCAGTTAACTAATTTGCCGGATGAAAATTCTGCGAGAATTTAAATGTTATTAAAAAGTTTGATACTGCAGGAAATTCTCTATTAAATGGTTTTCTAAGTGCATCATGCTGGCATGATGTAACAGTTCCATAGGGTTCCATTCAAATACCGCTTGACATCAAGAAGTCACGGACAAAAAACACGTTTTATAACCATGTAAATAACATGGTCTCTGTAAACAATAAAATTAATAAACACGACCGTATTCATAGGTGGGTCCCATCCATTACTGCTTTATCATAAAGGGACTTAATTGCCGGACCTCCGGTACGTTGCCGGCGCATCTTAAGGCGATGAAACCAGAAAACCAATAAGAAATGACTTGACTTTGCGTTTTAAATTGAATAAAAACCGGCTAAGTGCGAGTTGGACTCGCGCACGAAGGGTTCCGTACCATTATCGCAAAAACGGCAAAAAACACGTTTGCTGTGTTTTTAGTATTTGCTGTTATAGCGGCAACAGAAATATATCATCTGTGAAAATTTCTATTGTCTAGCTATCACGGTTCATAAGATACAGCCTGGTGACAGACGGGCAGTGTAGTCTTAGTAATAGGGTTCCGATTTTACGCTTTGGGTACGGAAACCTAAAAAAAAAATATTACTGAAATAAAAAAAAAGGTATTTTGAGAATTTTGTAGTTTCCAACAAAAGTAAAAAAAAAACTCAGTACGAATGGAGGGAAACTCTGACTCTTTAACTTTTTTTAAATATATCTGAGTCATTAGCAAACGTAAGTCGATAAAATTAATAATAATAGGTAACGTATCAGGTTATTAATTATAAAAACGACTTTATTTTTGACGACTTTGTTTTTATTATCGATTACTCAACGCTTTTTTTAAGAAAATCGATAAAATGCTTCATATTTTGAAGTAAACTACAAGCATTGTGTCGTAGCTTACTCTTTCTTTTCTATGCGTCCGACAATGACCGCGCTTTAGGTCTTGTCATTGTCACGGCCTTAAATCACGGTGATCAATTCTACGTCCACCGAGAACAATGTACGTTCGTCCTCATAGTTTTGTTTCCAAACAATGCGTTCAGCGCACAATTTGTCAAACTTGTGTTCTTACCTGTCCTTACCTCTGTTTACTCGCCACGATTTATGTAGACTGACGCTGGCTGGTCATTGACAGACAGTGTGTAGTGTTTGCTGTAGTGGCGTTAAAAAAACTTGTACAAATATTATGTTTTCTGGTGTGAGTAGGATATTATGAAGATTGATTACCAGTTTTTTTACACTTTGCGGTTCTTACCTTGAATTATTTTGTGGTTTGCAAACAAAGATGATTTTAAAATATCGTAATCTATTAACACCTTTTTTATTTTGTGTTGTTTGGATCAGGATGTGTAACGATTGTTGTCTGTTTTTGCCACATACATTAATCTAACTAGATAACGCAAGTCCCTCCGTCTGTATGAAAACCAAGCGTGCCACTTTTTCACACACAATTTAGAAGCAAATTGACCCACCAATGAAAAAAAAAACATTTCCAATGCCTCGGCCAACTTTTTCAATACAGTTTTTACAGCTCAATTTGGCATAATTAGACGTTTTTATAGATTTCTGTGGATTCCCAGTGCCGATAATGCTAAATGAAAAGCTCAAAGTACGATCATTGATCGTAATTTTACTCCGCTTTTTGACACGCGAAGTACTTATAATCGCCTATCTAGTTAGGTTGATATCTGTGGTTTTTGCACGGAACGAGCAACTTAAATGAGAGGCAATTTCAAATTCCGAGTTTCAATGGTTATAATTATGAAAAGCCGATACCATATTTTTTGTGCAAAGATAATCTTATTTATGTAATTAATTTATAACACTGGGGCCTACTTGCACCACCCTGGGTTATTTTTGCTAACTCCGAGTTAGTAGCTAACACTTATACTTGCCTGGATTTGAACCCACGACCTCAAGCACGAGAGACGAGGATTTAGCTACTGGGCCACCACGACATTTATTTTAATTCACAAATGGGCCTTAGGTATACAGGAAAATGACTTGTAGAAGGTTCAATTAATTCATGTATACTACTAAAAAACCGGCCAAGTGCGTGTCGGACTTCGCACATTTAGGGTCCGTACCAAAGAAAAAAACAGTATTTTCAATATATTAGGATTTGTTAGTAAAATATACGTAATAATAAACATTATCACCAAACTTCAAGTTTAATGGGAATGTCAATGGAAAGTTAAAAAAATCTTTGGAACAAAATTGTGAGACACAACAGACAGACGGACACCTGAGTGACAGCAATAGGGCTCTGTTTTGACTCTTGGGGTACGGAACCCTAAAAATGATAAATTAAAATTTACTTCTATGGATTCAGTAAGGAGTATAAGGTTACAAGAGCCGGTTATAAACCTAAACAAAAGTTCCATAACTTGTTACATAAGTAGGCAATTCATAAAACAAAAAGAAAGCACGTAACAAGTAATTCATTTATCATTGTCTCTTACATAAGGTAGGAGCCTTAATGGAAGATATGTAGATTAAAACACTGTCGTTTGTATTCACTATTGTTTTGAATAATAGGAACAAGGTGACGCAACCGTCTTTCCAATAATGATTTATTATTCGAATCGTAATCGGTTAGCTCCTCTCTAACGATATGATGTAAAGAATGGGGACTTAAGAAAATACAAACAGTAAAGGCGGAACGTATCGTGGTGTGGCGTGGCGCCTTATAAGGCATTTGATTTGCTACAAGAGTTGTTAAGATATGACGTAGGCTGGAATAGATTTGTATGATTAGTGTATCCCGCGCCACGCCACGCAACGACAGATGCATAACTGTTTTGTATGTTGAATCTATTTATTTAAAAATAGTTGTTCCCCGCGGCTTCACTCCCGTGGACCATCGCACAGGACCTAATGGGTATTCGGGATTAAAAAATAACCTACGTCACTCAGGAGTAATGTAGCTTTATACTGGTGAAAGAATTTTTTAAATCGCTCCAGTAGCTTCGGAGCCTATTCGGTACAAACAAACAAAAAAATCTTTCCTCTTTATAATTAGTATATAGAAGTATAGACTGTATTTTTTCCCAAGGCTTGCTGCCGTGGTCTATTACATAGGATTATTTTTTTTGGATAAACGTAGCCTATGGCACGGGGTCCCGACGATAAGAAAGAAAATCTAGTACAAATAAATATCGCTAGATGGCGCGAATTGCATCGATTTGTTATTGAATTGTGTGTAAAATTAATATTTTCTAGAATTGATCATAAAAATTGTGTGTTCTTGTTTAATTAACTCTTTTAAGCACAAAATTATTAAAAATTATCATTTTAGTCAGACGAAAAACGCTACTTTACGTCGGCACGATTTCTTTGTATGCTAATACTAGCATACAGATGCCTCATCCAGGCATCTGTATGCTAGTATTATAATATCTGTGCCTTTGGTAACTTTCTATTAGTGTCTTTCACTTTAGTAATCGAATCATTACTTTCAGAAATAACCGTCTACAAACAAAAAAAAAAAGTTGAAATATCTCTCACATCACACACACACACACACACATCATCAGCCTATTAACGATCCCTGCTGGGACAGAGGCCTCCTCTCTGTGAGAGGGAATGGGCCTTAATCCACCACGCGGGCCCAGTGCGGATTGGTGGATGCCACATGTCTTCGAATTTTTGGTTCTAGGACATGCCGGTTTCCTCACGATGTTTTCCTTCACCGTTTTAAGAGCAGTGGTGATGAAATAATTTACACAAAGTAAAGCGCCTGCCTGGGCTCGAACCCACAACCTAAATATCTCTCATGTAATATAAATTACGGACTAAAGTTTAAGGTCATTTAGCTGATTAATAAAATCTCAATTAGGTTTTAATGAATTAACTGTTACTTAAGAGGAAATATGGGCAGAGAGCGCCGACTGAATTTCCTTAGTAAAAAGTCATAATTCGAGGTTTGGCTCTCGTTTCTTTCCTCCCCCAATATTGGACCAATTTAAAAGATATTCCATACACTGGTAAAGTAAGATATATACTATGTCCCTATGTTTTCCTTTTTTCATTTATATTTGTCAAATTTGTACACTAAGCGCAACAGACAGCGCAATAATTGTTGACAGCCCAATTTTGAGCATTTTTGAGGGCTCTAGTGCTTCTAATGATAAGGTATCATCAAAAAAGAAAACATAGGGTCATAGTATATATCTTAAATTTTCAGTTTACGGAATATCTTTTAAATTGGTCCAATATTGGAGGAGGAAAGAGACGAGAGCCATACCTCGAATTAATACTTTGTACTCAGGAAATTCAGTCGGCGCTCTCTACCCCCGTTTCCTCTTAAGAAAGACACCTAGCGTCTAAAATACCGGGTATTAACAAGCGTCAAGCAATATAGAAAATGCCCATATTAGGAATGGAGGAAAACCGTCTCGTTTACCGTTTCTTATAAATTGTAAATCAAATGAGGCAAAAGTATCGTCGAGGCAGTAATCGCTGGGTGAGCTAACCGTCACTCCTTGTAGGCAGTATTTATGGGCGTCTCTAGACTCTGTTTTAATTGAAACTTGATTGAAATGGTGTCTGGTATCTGGTAGATTCATGTTATAATTTGAGATGCTTAGAAAAAGTAGATCCTTATTTTCAAGTCAATCTTCTTCTTCTGTTTCGACCTTATCCCATTTATTTAGGGTCGGCTTTCCTTCTCCGCTGTGCTTATTTTAAATTCAATAACTATTAATTAATAGATAAAACTGCGTAGTTTCAATTACAATGCGATCTTTTTGTAAGATCAAATCTTTATTTGGATACCTAATTACGATACATCATACTACTTTGCTTAAGGACGTTTTGATGTCGCATCCAAACGCTATTAGAATCACTAGGTATTCTGGTTTTAGCCTCAATAAACCGACATCTAAAACAGTCTAATTATGTAAATCGCAATCTTTTTGCCTTGATATAAACGGCAAAGTTTCGACTTCTTGCTCTCGACCGATAGCGTTAAAGGCGCCGGTGATTTCGATCGAGTTACGTAATCGGCTCTCAGGATTTATGTGTGACCTTTATACTCTTTTACGATCAATTTCAGTCGCTATGTGGTGTTAAACAGTTGGTATACTGATTGCCATAAAAGGTTAGGTTCATGAGAGATCCAAAGGAATTCTTCGGCTAAAAAAATGATTATTTTCCAATTGAAAGAAAATTCTATTATGTTCATTATTTGCTTACTTTACCTATTCATATGGTTACAAATGGAATCTTTTTTGTGCTATAATAATATTTACTAAACTCAATAATTTATGCTGGTTTCCCGGTCGCATCCAAAGGTTCGGTGGATCAGAAAAACAAATGGAATATAGACAGAATATTCAAAACAAATCCAATTTAATACTACATTTTTATTTTACAACGCGCAATCCACAAAACATTTCGTAGTTCGTTCAAATGTAGATATCTATACCTACTAATATTATAAAGAGGAAATATTGTTTTGTTTGTTTGTACCGAATAGGCTCCGAAACCACTGGCCCAATTAAAAAAAATCTTTCACCAATAGAAAGCTACATTATTCCCGAGTGATATAGGCTATTTTTTAATCCCGAAAACGGGTCCTGTGGGGTGGTCCACGAGAGCGAAGCCGCGTGGAACAGCTAGTGTAGATATATTTTGTCATACACATGTTACTGTATAAAATACAAAAAAGGAAAAAATACAGAACGAAAATTGAGATCCGAAAACAAAGCGACATAAAACGGAGGTGATGTGCCGTTTGTTGTCACTATACTAACAATTTATGCATGAAGTCTAATGGGCCCTTCCATCAGGCTTGTTTGCAAAGCTTTCTATGAAATTTTATTCGGTAATAGCCCGTATAGGCTCCCACGTCTTGCCTCAATATCATATTGTCAATAAAGTTGTTGTTAAGTGATTCGGGAGAAAAGTTTCGCATTACCCTTTTGAGTTAGCCGAGTTGTCTGTTTGCTTGAGTTAGATCTGAGCATATTTTTAGATTGATTTGGTTGTAAATGTGTTTTTGTTTTTATGTGTGTGTGAAAGATTCGGGTATGATTTAAACGCAGAATTAAGAAGTTTGTTGAAAGAATGATCAATCGAATACAAGTTTTAGATGTCATTAAGTCCGATACGATACCTATTGTTTTTATAGTTGTTGCTTCGTTTTAGCATGGCAATAGCGGTAATTGTCCCTTCTTTAATATCTGATTTTGGGGTGGTATGGGATCTACCTCCTAGTGGTCCACCCCGGGCAACGGCACCACGGGCTTGCCTGTGGTACGGCTGAAAGATCCCACTTAAGCGGTGGTAGGCTCCGCAAGGGGCCGCCTGGCTCGCGACCACCATCCCACCGGAGTCCGGCGCCAAGCAGCTTGCTGTATTCCGTCGGTGTGTGGGAGTGCCAGTGCCTTTGGGGGAGAAGGAGGTTGTCAGTTGCGCTGTTCAGAACCGGTCGTGGTCTCTGAGAATAACTTGCCGGGTAGCTCATTCTGGAGGGTAGCGGGATCCGAAGCACGGTGCCAGCCGTTGGCCGACCGCAGTCAGTAGGGGGCCCAAGTAGCACGCCAGCCACGTGCCAAAGGCTGCCCCGCCAACTCGCGAAAAATCCCGGTATGCTCCACCGTGCCAGCTGGCGACTGGATGGGAGGACCCGGTGGCCATATCCGGGGGGGTTCGGGCGTCCCCGCAGTCTCCAAATGAGTTCCCCATAGGTTGAGTTAGTTTTTAGTGGTCCACTTGGTTATCTGAGCAGCGCCTCGACAGTTCAACTTTTTCCCCAGCAACTCTAACAATATCAATGACCAAAGCAAAGAAGAGAAAAAAGGATAAACAACGGCTGCACTTCCTCCCACTTAAAGTGCACCTCATTAACATCAGGGGCTTGCACTCCAACCTTGATCCGGTCCACCACCACCTAGAGACCGAGAAGCCGCACCTGTTCTTCCTAACGGAGACGAAGATAACAACTCCGTCGGACGTGGCGTACCTCAACTACCCGGGTTACTCTCTTGAACACAAGTTCAAGAAGCAAGCTGGGGTCTGTGTGTACGTCCGCGATGACATCTGTTGTCGTCGCCTCCGTTGCTTTGAGAAATCGGGTTTTTCTGCCATATGGCTGCTTGTGGACACAGGCGTGGAGAAGTCTATCTACGTCGGCGTATACCGATCCCATAGCGGTGACCAGGAGTCAACAGCGCTCTTTAATAGCCTTGTAGAGTCGACTGATGTAGCCCAGCAACGATACCCAACAGCGAAGCTTGTTTTTCTGGGGGACTTCAACGCCCATCATAAGGAGTGGCTGTTCCCGTACCAGAAAACCGACCATGCCGGGTTGGAGGCGCGCAAGTTTGCTTTAACGCTAGATCTTACCCAGCTGGTGAATGTGGCAACGCGGGTACCGGATGTAGACGGCCATACACCCAATTGTTTGGACCTTCTGCTGACAACTGATCCGGGCAGTCATTCGGTGTCGGTCTCAGCCCCGCTGGGAACGTCTGACCACTGTCTGGTGAAATCCGTTTCGACCTGCTCTCCTCCAGATGAGAGTCCTAGAGGCACGAGGCGAGTATGGCGATACGAGTCAGCAGACTGGGATGAGATGCGGCACTTTTTTGCGTCCTATCCTTGGCGGCATGTGTGCTTCTCCTTGGGTGACCCCTCGTGCTGTGCTGACGTGGTTGCGGACGTGATTCGGCAGGGAATGGAGTATTTTATTCCATTCTCCGACATCCCGCTCGGTTACAAAGCCCGGCCTTGGTATAATGCAGAATGCGCCCACGCTGAGGCCCGAAAAGAGTCTGCCTACCAAGCCTGGGTCAAGGCCCGCGACCGCAAAATTAGAGCGCGTAGGGTTCGCGCGAGGAAAAGAGCCTTTAATGCTGCCGCCAAGCTCTGCAAGCGGGTTCTGCGTCGGGCACGTTTTGACCATATTGGACGTATCGGGGCCAAGCTGGCATCGCACCCCCCGGGTAGTAAACAGTTTTGGTCCCTGTCTAAAGCGGTTGAAACTAATTTCTGTCGACCCACTTTACCTCCAATGCTGAAACCTGATGGCTCGCTGGCTCACTCTGCAAGTGAGAAAGCAAATTTATTTGCATCTCTCTTTGCAAGCAATTCACGTCTGGATGCTGGCTCTAAGCTACCACCTAATATACCTCAATGTGACTCTTCGATGCCGGAGATCGCAGTTCACACTAAAGAGGTTCGGAGAGTACTGTGCAGCCTAGACGTGAACAAGGCCAGCGGGCCTGACGGCATTCCAGCGAGAGTGTTGAGGCAGTGTGCACCTGAACTGTCTCCTGTATTGACACGCTTGTTCCGCCTCTCTCTTAAAAAAAGAAAGGTGCCGAAATCCTGGAAGCTTGCAAATGTACAACCAGTACACAAGAAGGGCGACCGTGCAGACCCTGCCCACTACCGTCCGATAGCCATTACCTCCATACTATGTAAGGTTATGGAAAGGGTACTGAACAGTAAGTTGCTGACCTACCTTGAAGACAATGAGCTCCTCAGTGACCGTCAACATGGCTTTCGCCGGGGACGGTCAACTGTAGATCTTCTTGTGTTTGTCACGCACTGCTGTGGCGAAGCCATCGAGAATCACGGCGAAGCACTTGCCGTATCGCTCGATATCTCGAAGGCCTTTGACAGGGTCTGGCACGCTAGTCTACTCAGCAAGCTTCCTGCTTATGGCATCCCAGCCGGTTTTTGTAGCTGGATATCAGACTTCCTCAGTGAACGGTCGATCCGAGTAGTCGTTGACGGCTGCTCCTCTGACCTTAAGGCTATTAATGCCGGTGTTCCTCAGGGGTCTGTTCTCTCTGCAACTCTTTTCCTGCTGCACATCAATGACCTACTTCTGCCTGGTATTGTTGGGTACGCAGATGACAGTACTGTTTCCGAGAGATACTTCTCCAGCGCAAGAACCGGCGGGGATGAAGTTCGTTACTTGAGAGAGGCTATGGTGGAGCGTACTGATTTGACCTTAAGTCTTGTCTCCCGTTGGGGTGATGACAATCTGGTCTCTTTTAACGCCACCAAAACACAGGCATGTCTTTTTACCGCAAAGAGGACTCATTTCATCAAAACGCCTACTTTTCGGGGTGCATCTGTTCCTATAACTGACCGGCTCGAGCTCCTTGGCATGGAGTTGACATCCAGTCTCAACTTCGGCGCCACCATAGAGTACAAAGCCCAAATTGCGGCAAAGAAACTGGGCGTCCTAAACAGAGTGAAGCGATACTTTATGCCTGGACAGCTATTAACTCTTTACAAAGCGCAAGTCCGATCCTGCATGGAGTATTGCAGCCACCTCTGGGATGGCTCAGCTAAATATCAGCTTGCCGCGCTTGACTCGGTGGAACGCAGAGCCAAGAGACTAATTGGCGACGTCAAACTGGTGGATGCCAAGCTTCACAGCTTAGCTCATCGCCGTAAGGTTGCCTGCTTGTCGGTCTTCTACAGACTGTATTTTGGCGAGTGTGCTCATGAACTCCACGACCTCATCCCACCGGCCCCCTTCTACCATCGGACATCTAGACGCACTGCAAGTTACCATCCTCACCTAGTTGCTATTCCACCAATTCGCACCAAGCGCTTCCAAACATCCTTCATAATGCGCACTGCAAAAGAGTGGAACTCACTGCCTGCGTCTGTGTTTCCGAACGCATATAACCCGAATCTCTTCAAAGTTAGAGTGAACAGGCTTCTTCTGGGTAAGCTCACTCCATCGTCGACTTTGTCTCTGTCACCTATGACCTAGACTAGAGTCAAGAGCAAACCCATCTCGAATAAAAAAAAAAAAAAAAAAAAAATCTGAAATAAATGAAAAAAAATTGCTGATTAGGCGACCAATTTTGCCATGCTAAAACAAAAATTGCTCTGGTACATCTTTCTACGTTCTGTTTCTCTTAAGTTCGTATCAATAATAATCGGCGATTCTGATTCCTCTTATGACCTAATAAATTCATCGAAGTTACGTGTGATGATTACAATAACACCGTAATACGTGACATTTGGTATTTCCAAATCGCTCTTCACTATATTTTCTAATGACAAGATAATAATGATACCGATGACATTGACAAATGTTGCATGCGATGCGTATGACGTCACTAGATAATTCCCTCAGACGTAGGTAGTACATACCTACCACTACTTGCCATACGTAACTTCCTGGCTCCGAATAGGTAGTAACATAATTACCTCTTACGGAACTGAGATCCGTCAAAACTTGATGAGAACAGTGAATCTTTCAAGGCTCTATTCAGAGGTAATTACTAAGTTAATATGCTATTGTACCTAGGGTTACCATTCGTCCGGATTTACCCGGACATGTCCGGACATTTGGCCTTCTATCCATACTTTGTCCGGCCTTCAAATTTTGCCGGTTATTTGCTTGGATGGTAAATTTTGTTTTTTCCGTACGATCACGGCCATCCTGCAAGAATATTTGCTTGTTTCATGCTTTTCAGGTCGCGGTTTTATGCAGTCGGGTTTTGCAATAATAAATTCCGGACTTTACATTAAAAGTCTGGCTTTTGTCAGGACCTTTCAATTTTCGAAATGGTAACCCTAAATGTACCCATCTATATTTATACTAATATTATAAAGAGGAAAGATTTGTATTTTTGTATGTAACGAATAAACTTAAAAACTATTGGACCGATTTCAAAAATTCTTTCACCGTTGGGAAGCTACTCTATCCCCGGGTGACATAGGCTACTTTTTATCTCTGTATTCCCACGGGAACGGAAAATACGCGGGTGAAACCGCGAGGCGTCCGCTAGTAATTAATATAAAAAGTTACTGTTGTGACTGTAAATTAAAAGTAAAATCCTTTGGCAAAAAGTGACATTCTATCAGTGATGACGTTTGTAGAAAAGTCAAAAACTGTACTTTGGTATCGTTGTTCTATCTCACGACGACGGATTGGTCTTAGTCGTGTGTGTAGATGCACATGCACATTGTATCTGTGTGCGTAAGCTCGGGAGCGCTCCGTATCGCCTGAGCACACATAAACAATGTGCATGTGCATCTACACACACGAATAAGCGCAACCCGCCGCACGCCATCGTGGGATACTCGTAGAACAACTGTACACTTACGCTGAGATGGTACGTTACCATAATGTCTCGTGGCTCTTGTTTCGGTTTATTTATGCAAAACGACATCGAAACGACTTTTCTTTCTTTGTTTTGTAGCGGTCTCTTCAATTTAACCTAACGCTTAGACAAATATTTATTCTATTGCCTTCATGTTTTGAAATCATCAGCTTTACATATCCTGTTTACTTAATATCTGGCATCATCATCTGCCAAACAGTTTCTTAGCTCACTGTAATAACTGTACAAAAAAGAGACAAGTCTTCAAGTCTGTCTTTCTTGTCTATCTTGTCTGTCGGTATCAACGCAAAACATGTTACTGTTACTACTGTGGTTACTAACCAAGTTACATCTCAAACACTAAGCTAAGAAAACAAATTCTACAATTCCGACACGTAACCAGAGTGGTTGAATATGCATCGTGTAACAAGGAGACAGGAACATTCGAGATCCCGGAATGCGTTGAATAGAATTCTTCCAGTTTCTTTATTGGTTCTCGCGATCCCGCCATCTATTTCCACTGAGTTCGGTCACTATTGAAAATTCCTTTTTATTCCTTAGAAAAACGTACCAAAGTGAGTGTCAGAAACCCTATTTAGAGCTATACCTCCGTATACAAGTTCTGATCTTACTAATAGTTGTTTTGGAATTCCACAAGGTAGTATTTTAGGTCCCACATTATTTTTAGTCTACATAAATGACCTATGTAGCCTGCGACTGCAAAATGGTGTCATAATGTCTTATGCTGATGACACCGCTCTGTTGTTTGCAGCTAAGTCAAGAGCTGAGGTTTATGAACATGCTCAGAATGGCTTTAACATGGTGTCTAAATGGCTCAAGTCTAATCTTCTAACACTGAATTCAGATAAAACCAAATACATTTTATTTACAATGAGAAATACTAACATACCGCTTACTAACCTAAACATTTACGCGCATACCTGTAACACGTACGCTGACACTGCATGCTCTTGCCCTACTTTAGCTAAAGCTGATCAGTTTAAATATCTAGGCGTCACTATTGACTCCAATCTAAATTTCCGTAAACATATCGAGTTACTATGTACTAGAGTGCGCAAATTAATATATGTTTTTAAGAATTTACGTAATATAGCTGACTTTAAATTAATTAAACAGATTTATTTAGCGTTGTGTCAATGCATTCTTACTTACTGTATAACGTCTTGGGGTGGCGCGGCTAATTCAATTTTACTTCCCCTAGAACGTGCTCAAAGAGCAATTCTAAAGGTTGCTACCTTTCGCCCTTTTCGATTTCCGACACAGCTGCTCTACAAAGCATGTGATGTTCTTACAGTACGGCAATTATTTATTTTCCACACAATACTGCAACAGCATATTGCACTACCCTATGATCCAGTTCCATCGGACAAGAGACGGAAGGATCTGGTATGCTCTATGCCACAAACCAGACATGCGTTTATTAATCGGTTTTATGTGTTTTTAGGACCTTTTCTGTATAATAGACTCAACAGGTTACTCAATGTTTATAGCTTAACATATAAAAAATGCTGTTTTACATTAAAAGATTATTTAGGGACACTCAATTACAGTGACACAGAAAAACTTCTAGAAATTGTTGTTTGATTAGGGTATACCCTCATATCTACTTGTACATACTTTAATTACTTAATTTTGTTTTTATTTTTTGTATCTTTTTTGTGTTTTGTACCAAATTATATATTTCTTGTTTGTTAATAGACTAATTTTATTTAATATTTTAAGTGACTCAATTATTATTTTTTGTAAAGTGATGGCCTGAAACACAGGTTTGAAAGAACCTAAATCGGGCAGGTCCCTACCAAAAATAGAAATTCTTGTCTAAAATCTTGGAATTGTAATAAAATATTTTAGTTATAATTTACATATAAGCACTATTTATACCATTGTTTTAGAAATAATACTACTGCACCTAATGTACATTCTTGTGAACTTACTTACTTTTTAATAAATTATTCTTATTCTTATTATTCTTATTCTTATACCTGCCCACTAGTTTACTTATTTTATTGAGAAGATGTGTGTTTTGGCTTTCAATTTTGTTCTGAAGTTTTTAAGGAAGATTATGGATTCATGAATTTGTCTGTATGCTTTCAAATATACATCATGACCCTTCTGCACATATCGTAGTTTAATTGGATTTGGAATAGCACGTCTTTTCAATATAAACTGATGAGCGATCATTCAAGACACTAAGATTTTTATTTGGATCTAAAGAACTCTTATTAACCAAATATTTATGAATGATCCCATCTAACAAAAATATTCGTAATATTTTATTTATGCATCGATATTGTTATATTCTTGTCTGCCAGTCTTTCCTCGTTTAAATCTATTACGTGGAGGAACATAATTGCACCAATAAAATGCGACATGCACAAACCTGAATAATTGAATATCTAATGGTTTGTCGCAAATTACAAGAAGGTGTTATTTCATATCTAGATTTTTCATTAGAGTACAGATACCAGCTTAAATAAATAAACATAGTATATAATTAATTTGTGTTTTGGCGCACGGTTGGCGCAGTGGTTGAGCGATTGACTGCTGCGCTGCGTGTCGCGGGTTCGATTCCCGCACGGAACAAATATTTGTATGATCTACAAATAGTTGTGCCAGCTCTGGGTGTTTGTGTATGTGAAATTATATGTTTGTAAACGCACCCACGATACAGGAGAAATTCCTAGTGTGGGGCAACGTTTTTTAAAAAAAAGAAGAAAAGAAAGAAAGAATTAAACTTCAAAAGCCATTTTCTCATGAAAAATAACTTTGAGAAAATATCTAGTCCACGATAGTTTAGTTTCGAAAATACTATGTCCTTAACACTATAAAATTTCTATGAATACTTTCGGAGAAGATCACTTCGGAATTTCGCATGATTGTCACATACATTGTTATATTGGTGGCTGTACCTATGTAGGGTTTTCCGTAAGCATCTTCGTTCCTAATCTGATAGAACTGATTGATCGTTGGAATAATTTAGGCATACATTATTCCTTAATAGTTCTGATGCATGTGATCGACATAATTATGTTAACTGACGATTTGACGCATGTTAAGGCCTAAAGCAGCTCATGAATATGACTTATGAGTTACTCGTATATCATCTGTAATTCTGTGATATAGACTTTGTCTAAACTTGTCTTATCATCTGATACTATGAAAATTTCATTGATACTTAAGATTAAGATAAAGGTTGTTTTTTTTTGAGAACTTCAACTATACTGGTGTTTTTTGACAGTTTGGTAGGTGGAAATCTGTGATTGAAGCCAAGATAGAGAGGCAATTCCCGCCATTTTAAAGAAAAGTCTAATCTCAGACTCGATTTGTCAGTAACATCTGTAATTTCCCTACATTTTGACAAGTCTTTGACATTGATTATCGCCGAGATGAGATTACGGCTTGAATTTGAACGATTTTTAGTACGAGACTCAGTACACGTCTTTTTAAAGATGTGTTGAAGATTTTTGTAAAGTGACGAATGTTTCAAATAATATCGATGACTTTAAACCACTTACAATATAAATGTATTAGTTACCTACGTTAGATTATTAATATTATAAATTCGTCTCACGCTTGAAATATTTTCGCTGCATGATGTAACGTTTTTCACGTGTGTAATAGTGCATAGCGAGTAGGATGTAACATTGTAATATTCATGAAAACAGTGACATCATTATGTCATTAGGAACGTGATGATGGATGGTCTTCGGAAGGATGTTCGACTATCTCATGACATCAATGTAAATGACCAGGATTTTATCGACACTTGGTCAAACCATTGACGTAATTGGCATGTTGTTACCTTGTTACTCATTTGCTTGAAGTTGGGGATTACCGATAGTAAAAATGCCAAAGAGTTTCACTGTGGCTTTGCATATTGCATGCTATCTTCATTCAATATTAACAGTCATGAAATAAGAATGATGAATCATTCGCTGGGTCGTGAGTTTATAATTCAATGGAAATCGCAAATTTATTAAACACGCGGTATTGTTTAAAAAAGCAACGCAATTGATATTTAAGGTCGAGGTGATAACTGGCAGATAGGTACAATCAAAACTGAAAGTGACGTAATGATGCAATGATATTTCAATATTTTTTAAAGGTGAAGAGTTAAAATAGAAACATGTCTTTTAATTTAAACATCAATTTAGAAGCAAATATTTTTTGTTTAAACATGAATTCGTTTTAATCTTATTTCTCCCAAACCGGTGAATCTAGATCAGTTTACCTTTAGAAACTTAGAACGTCGAACCGTCTCAGTCGGGCCACATGAAATCGGCCAAAATTCCTGTATTGTTTCGGCAGACATTTGCAATCCCAGGGGATAACCTGGCCTTATTGTGTGTAGGACATGGTTGGATCATTGGACAGGCGGACTCGATTAGTTTCTGAACTCAATGGACTCCGCCAGATAGCGAGGTTGCTAACATTGTGTCGTGAATAGTCGTGATAATGTTGGCAGCACGTATTGAGCGATAAATTGGTTTCGCCGGCAATTTATTTGTTCTAAATTTTGAATTTCGGTCGTGGAATTGTTTGTTTCTGTTTTAAATGTCACAATGTTTGCGTTTTCTGCCTATATACCTGCCAGTATGTGTTGTCTATGTAAAAGCTCTTTCTTGTAAAATTTAAGAATATACACAAAAGAAGTAGCAAAGATTTTGCGGGTTTGTATTTACCGCTCCAGTTTGGTATATAAATGAAAATTGGTTACAGTAGATTTTAAGAAGAAAATAAGGTATAAATAGACACAGGGTATTGCTTTAAAGATAAGTAAATTATATTCCTTTTAAGTAGAGCTGTTTCAGGAATCATTTTCTATTTTTATTACGGAGCCTTTCTTAAATAGGTAGTATTATATACGAAAAAAGACTCGATATATAAGGTTGTTTACGTAATCAGATAATTATTCAGATAAAATCATAAGGCCAATAATTTAACAAAGGTAAAAAAAACTGTTGCAACTTTTATCGTTTTACATACCTGTCCATATTATTTTTATAGATACTTTACGAATAATGTTATTAATTTAAATAGTATATTTAATTATTTTCCTTAATAAGCACTTGATAATAACAACTTCAGTGGGAAGAAACACCTTAGGTAGTATCTATCTAAGTATGCATTGAATTCTACAACCTGTTCAAATCAACAAGGAAATCGAGTGTTATTTATTTTGTAGGTATGGTTATTAAAATTCTATATATATTTTTATAATTAATTAGACTATATTATCCCACTGCTGCTGGGCTTACCCCAGCGTTTCTTAGGCCTACCTCGGTTGCGACGCCCATCCTAAGGCATCGACTGTGTGACGATCCTGGCCTTAAAATTCTATAAAGAAAGAAATATCTATTTCGTCAGCACTATTACTAATCCTGGATACGTTTCACGTTCAATCCCACCTCAGACTTAATTTTATTTGGTCTCCCACTTAGTTACCTTTGAGTGTACACCAACAGAAATGTAGGTAGGCGAATAATTTATTGACGATGGTAGCACCCATCTTGTTAGGTGTCGTAAGTAATTTGTAAGTAATTGGCTCTCTTAGTAATTACGTACTTAAAGGCCATCTTATTTGTGAGAAAAATATATTAAATGGAACAGATTTTTTTTTGGCCTTGGGGTCTAGACAAAGTGAGATTCTAAAGGCGATAGCGATTGACGAAATGCCGAAATGATCGGCAGTCAATCCCGATTATTTAGGCATTTCGTGATATTTTGGTAGCGGATACTAATCCCAAAATATGTCAATGACGACATCGGGCAATACTTAGTATCCAGAATACCGATTTTGAGGTTTTTAAGGGAGAGAGGGGGAGGGGCTCACCTCCGCAGCTTCGGCTTGCTGGTTGCCTCTGGCGCCCGCGCTACGGTTTGCACGGGTGCTCTGGAGTGGCGACCGCGTACCCGAAGACGTAGCGTTGGAAGGCCTCCCTCTAGGCGGAGCGATGACCTGGTCAAGGCTGTGGGAATCCAGTGGATACGAAACTTACAGGACCGATCAGTGTGACGACGATGATGTGGGGGCCTATGTCCAGCAGTGGATATCTTTCGGCTGAAATGATGATGACGATGATGCGAATCCTATACAATTCAGACTTTTTGACAGAAAACTTTGATAGAATGTGACTTTGTCTAGTCTTGCGTCGGTAGAACAACTTGTGGTTCCTTTCCAAAGTATTAGTTTATATGTCAGAAACTCATTATCTTTGTACCCTTGTTCCATTTTTACTTGGGGTCAGCGCAACACCTCCACCATCTTCTTCTATGTTTGCTCTCGTTTCTTTCATATCACCACTGACAGGATCCATCCAATGTCATATTAATGACATAAATGATGTTTTAAATGTTCAGAACTATTTTAGTATCAAATGTTTCACGTCGCCGTCGTTTCGTTATGAACCGTTCATCTATATACTATTCTCTCTCTTTTATATCTATATCTTCCTACAGTTCGAAAATACATGCTATGTACCATACAGTGTAACATTAGGCGATATATACGCCCCAATGTTAAAGCAGTAATGGCCGTGCGCCCGCACGATGCCAAATATCAATATTGAACCTCCTTTTGAACAGTTTTGTTTGCAAAATATTATTTGATTTACATTATGCTATGTTAGTTATGAAGAAATTCCAGCCATCAATTTTTCTGTGTAAAAATATTTTTAAACATCCAAGTCGTTTTGGAGGAGTTTCCAAAAGTTGCGAAAAAATATCGTGGTGTTAATTATTTTTTGAAAGCAAAACTATTAGTTACACGAAAAAACCTTGTGTTAAAAATAATGTACATGAATCAATAATAAATATATATTTTTTCAAACCTTTTTACCTAGCCGTTACTAAGGAGTATGCTTTAGAAAGTAACCGTTTTACGGTACTGAAGCGGTTGTAGGCCCTTAACATGTTATTTTGTGACTTCTGCCGTAATTCATTTTATTTATGTACCTACTAAGGTAGCATTTTATGTTATTTATGTATTACTGTGCCTAGAGGTACCAATTGTTTCTCTACAAACCAAAAAACAGTAAATAAAACTTTAGTAACACGTAAATATTAATGAATACGATTTTCTTTTCTGTTTGTAATTACTAACTAATTGGCTTCTCGTGATTACGGCGCCATGTTGGATGTAACATTTATATAAATTAATAAATATTTATGTAATGCTGTGGACATTATTATTTATGCTTTAGTTGCTGTTTGTTCCAACCAACTTATTGGATGGATACATTTACAATTGCTGTGTTAGAAATCGAGCTTTGAAAATGTTATTTTCTCTTCTTTAAAATAAATATTATGCCTTTTCTATTTAATTTACTTCTCAAACGAAAATAGTTGGTCTTTAACAATATTAAGCGCAAGATTATCAAGTTTGTTTTTCTCGTATGACATATGCAACCATGATGAGCTATTCTTTTTGACAGACAAGTGAAACTGGCCACTGTGCACTTTCAGTATTTATGTCACATCACATCATCAGCCTATTAATTTTCCCACTGCTGGGACACAGGCCAGAGGGAGAGGGAATGGGTCGTTATCCACCACGCGGGCCCAGTGCGGGTTGGTGGATGTCACATGTCTTCGAATTTTTGGTTCTAGGACATGCCGGTTTCCTCACGATGTTTAACTTCACCGTTTTGAGTGCAGTGGTGATGAAATAATTTACACAAAGTAAAGTGGGTTCGAGCCCAGGCAGGCGTGCCTGGGCTCGAACCCACGACCTACAACTTGTAAGTCGCGGCTGATACCACTTGGCCACCACTGCTCACAGTACTTATGTCAGTCACTCAAATTTGGTATCACTAACCCCCGACAAATATTTAACGTCTTAACTAAGAAGTTAAATTTTTGTTAGACTACTTGAACACTTGTCCAAACTCTTAGTGCGGAAATCTAACAGGCTTCAAGCTAAAGTAGAGTTTAAAAAAAGTTAATTAAAAAAATCATAACACCCGACTGCTTAAAAAGCGAACTTAAAAGACGTATATCAGAAGAAAATCATGCTGTGCAGTAGGAGGATACATATTTACAAGCTGGCTGACCAAAACCAGATGTATCCTCCGACTGCACAGCATGATTTTCTTCTTATTTACCTACGTCTTTTTAGTTTTCTTCACATTTTTCTATTGTCCAATTTTAATGAAGCCAGTGACACTCGCAAGGTTAAGACGAATCGATTGACGTAAGAATCATCTAAATCGGCTAACGCGTTTGTCCTCTAGAACGCCACATAGGAACATACATACATACATTGACTGATAAAGACATTACCCTGCTTCGGCAGTCGTGTTAAATACTCAACTTCATAATATTAATTCAGAAATCGAGGCTAACATCACAGACATTTACCCTAAATCAGAGTACACAAACAATTTTCTAACAAAACCAGAGAAAGTCAAACTTTTTCCGCTCATACTTGAAAAGTAAAGCATATTACCTACAAACATACTATCTAAGTATAAGTATACCTAATCTTAACAACATTAGACGGTTAGAAGCCTCGTAATTTGCCTCACAAATGATTGCTGTGTTTCAGCTCGCATATTATGAAGCCAGCCTGATGGGATATTTATGGTACGGGAATTTTTATGATGCTTGGCTTACGGAGATTGCCTGTGTTGTGGTGATTACTCTATTTATTACAGAAATGTTGTCAGAATAAGTTATGATAACGAATATGGTTGGAAACACACGTGGAAATTGGAATATTGGAATTTTCTTTGCTTTAGTACGACGAGGTCAAAAAATCTATACTATGGACAGTGGTGTCTCATCCCATACAAAGATACCGTGCCGACATTCTATACTGATCATTTTGATTATTTTTTGTACATCGATCGCGTTCGGTCCTGTTCCGTTCCGTTCCACGGATATCGATGGTGATCTATCTATCGCCGTGGAACGGAACCGAACGCGATCGATTTACAAAAAATAATCGGTATAATCAGATGAAAAACGCTAGTTATGTCGGCACGGTTTCTTTGTATGGGATGAGGCATCTGTATGCTAGTATTATATTATCTGTGCTATGGATCGTGTGTTATAGGAACCTTACGGTATAAGTACGCTTTTGGAAGAAGAAGGTAGGGCCTAAACTAAAATAGGAAACCTTAACCTACTTTCTAATGAAAACAGTGTTTTAACTACATAATATTATATTATTAACCTACTTGAGGAACCAGAGCTCATAGTGTACATAATTTTTTCCCTAAAGCTTCAAACAATTTTAATTAATTATTTAGCTTTGAGCAGTGGTGGCCCAGTGCTATCGGCTGCGACTTACAAGTTGTAGGTCGTGGGTTCGAGCCCAGGCAGGCGCTTTACTTTGTGTAAATTATTTCATCACCATTGCTCTCAAAACGGTGAAGGAAAAAATCGTGAGGAAACCGGCATATCCTAGAACCAATAATTCGAAGAAATGTGACATCCACCAACCCGCACTGGGCCCACGTGGTGGATTAGTGGCCTATATCCCAGCAGTGGGAACATTAATAGGCTGATGATGTGATTTAGCTTTATAAAATACTTTATTAAAACATTTTATATTTAGATTTTTTTAAATACGTGTCTATCACTAAACTGCACACCAATCGATCGACGAAAAAGAAAAAAACAACCCTTAGATTTTTCTCCTATTAAAAAATAAAACGTTCCTTTTTCAAAACAGAAATGCTCTCTGGCTGTTCTGTAAATTACTGCTAGAGGGCATAACACGAAGGGTTGTACAACAAACCGGTCGCGAATCTCACGGCGACAATCAAGAAAACAGTTCCACGGCATACAAGCTTATGTTTTATGAATATTTCATGATTATTAATTATGCCCCTATTAAGTACATGTGCGGGAGGGGGCGGTAACAATATGATTAACATATTAATAGTATATTATGCTTTAGTTAGGGCGAAAGTGTATCAATCACGTGTGTTATGTGGGCGGAGGGTGGGCCAAGATAGGACACCAATGAATTATTATGTTTTCGAGCCTAATCTTATTCATTTCGTCGAAAAATATATGCGGATAGTAAAATTGAAGGGATATTCATAAATAATGCATGATAACTTCGAAATTCTGGCACATTGAAAAGACACCAGCTGCTCTCAAAGATAATGTACCTACCTAATCCTAAAATAATGTATCCTAATGGACGTAACTTAGGCACTTAGGTTCGGTCTAATCACTGTAATCTGTATTTAAATTACCCAATTAAAACACTCAAATTCTAGTTAAACATAAAAAAGTTCTCATTTATTTAATGTATTCCAATGAGCTAACGAAGGACCTCTAAAAAAGCCGTTGGCCGTCAAAATAACAAAGATTTTTACTCCGAATTCCGCTTAAGAAAATATAAGTAAAAGAGAATGCCTAAATGTGAATAAGCAGGACTTTTCTCATTATATGAATCTAAAGAATAAGGCCGACGAAAGGGAAGAGGCCAAATTAAGGAAATTAACTTTTTTATAATAAAAGCTGAGCTCCCACTTGGCCATTGCAAATGACGTACCATTAATTGTGTGATGTAATTAAGGGTGGAAACAAATAAGAGCCGGGTAGTGGATTCTTCATTTTCACTCGTAACATGGTTGAATGCGGTTTTGTTAACGTTTAATAGTGTACTTAAAACGCTTGCTGCGACGACGGGCGAACGGTTTACGTGCAAGTCAGCTAGCGACGGGTGACTGCGATGAATGTTTTATCTCTGCAATTCTTTACAGCGTTTTGGTCTTGTGTTCTACTTATTTTCTTAAGGTTACACTAGTCGAAAATTCTTCCATACAAACGTAGTCTAGGGATTATGCCACTGTTTGACGATTTACGTTCAAAATAAAAAGTGATATTAATTTGTCTCATCATTATCTAGCCCTGTATGGAAGCAAACAAGTAAAAAAAGAAAATATTTGAAAGTTATGAGCGTCGAAAGTTCCACATTTCGACACTAATTTTAACGCACTTTTGGGAGCGAATAAATACCATAAGAAGACGGAAAATTGATAGACTAGTAGTTCAACAATGGAAATAATTTTATTTTGAACAGATAGATTTAGTCGTTTTTTCATGATATCTAGACTGCCCAAGGTCTGTTTATAAAATTTCGCACGCTCGGTTTCGTCCTAAATCATTATCCATTTCGCTACAATTTTGCAAAAGTGTGTATTTGTACGCGAACTAGCTTCCTACTGCTCATCACAGCATCTATCTCTTCCGCACGTGTTGTCGGTTTATATAAAATGCATTTTAACCCCGCGCACAAAATAGTTCGTGCCGTCGACTAGTGTACCCTTAAGCTGCGTGAACACGCAAAATTATTCTGATTCAGGTTCATTTATTAATTTGGTCGAATCACTCCTAACTCACTTTTTTCATCGTTGTTCTTTTGTTGGACATTTCCAGTACAGGACTGAAAATGTCAGTTGTTGCGGATCACAGATATACATCTAACTAGATGACGCGATTGTAGTACTTCGCGTGTCAAAAACGGTGTAAAGTTACGATCAATGATCGTACTTTGAGCTTTTCATTTAGCATTATCGGCATCGGAAAGCCACCGAAATCTAGAAAAATGGCTTTTAATGCCATATTGAGCTGTAAAGACTGTATAGAAAAAGTTGGCCGAGGCATTGGAAATGTTTTCATTCATTGGTAAGTAGATTTGTTTTTAAATTGTGTGTGAAAAAGAGGCACGCTTGGTTTTCATACAGATGCTAGATGGAAGGAATTGCGTTATCTAGTTAGATTTAGTCTGTGGTGTGGATAATATATTATGAGTATTTGATGGCCTCAGAGGTCATTTAAGGTCATCGAAGATTAGGAATAGTTTACCTGTGACAACTCATAACGTTAATTGGATCCAATTAGTTGAGATAAGGCATTCACACTACACGAATTCCTCTAGTTGACTTCTGATCTCTTAGATGAAGAGAAGACGAGTAACTGATTGTAATCAAAACTAATAAGAATCTATTTTTATTCGTACTTCCTTATCATACGATAAAATAACACTAAGTCAGTAAACGTAAACAGCTCAAAATGTCGGAAAACATAAAAAGTTAAGTACAATGCGGTATGTCTGAAATCTGTGAAAACAATGATTCATTTCACACGGGAACATTAAATACAAATATTTACCAAAATGTCTGATTAAAAATTATGACGTTACATATTTTTATTTTCTTGACATTAAAAGGTAAACATTTACATAAGTGAGTCTCGTGAATCGTTATAGGTAGGCCATGTACAGAGAGACCACGCGGTGACTAGGGCGGTTGCGGATGCGGGTGTGTTTTGTTGGTCACAGTCTCACAGAGCATCACGAGTGGTTGGAGCGGCCAGAATAAGCTAAACATCATTACTCAGGGAAAAACAAAAGAAGATTGCTCTCTAGCGAGGCCGCTCCGTCGTGTTTATTTATTTATTTAAACTTCATGCACAAAAGTACAATGGCGGACTTAATGCCTTAGGCATTCTCTACCAGTCAACCATGAGTGGTGAAAAGACAACATGGCAGGTGCATTGTGTAAACGTGGCAACAAAAAAAAAAAGTGATATTAACTTCAGTATGGACGCAAAACGGTGGTTCATACTGTCTGATATTTTGAGCCCGCATTATCACCCGCGCAAGGCTCACACTCTGTAAGAGGCTTTACTTAGCCTCAGTACCGGCGTTTTAATTACAAAAGCGACAGTCGCACTGGATTTATATTGATAAACTCGCCCTGTCGCAAGTGCGTGGGCGTTGTACCCGGTATCATTGCTCCCAGATGATAATACTAGATAATAAAATCAGGGTAATATCATCTAGGAATTATTGGAAATTGAACGTGTTATGTGTGAGTGTAACTACGCCTTATCGAGGATTAATCAGATGTTGCAGAACCTGCTTTATGAATGTGTACCTGATTTGTAATAAGGGTACTGTGGTATTATAATTTTATTATGTATTATCTGTGGTAGATACTGTTGTGGCGGATTATTTTGCTTACAAATGATTGCCCATTGATACAAGATTTATGTCTGTTATGTTGTAGTGATAAATTATTTTGTGAATTATATCTTTGTTGCGTGTGAAACAGCTTAATATTGTAACTACTACATTCTGACTAATGATTTAAGCTGACAACCGGATTCAGAAATGAGAAGAAGTGAACTTTGCCAACTCTAATTTAGCATGAGAACTTGGATATCTTATCATGTGAGTTTGTTATGTTCTCGACTTCATATTCTCAGTTTAGAAACGGGGTGTCAGTCATTTCTTTTTAAAATTAAATGCAATTAATTTTAATTATATTGCCTTAAAACATAGTTATTAATTGTTTGGGGCTATCAAAGTATCATCTATACTAATATTATAAAGAGGTAAAGTTTGTGAGTTTGTGACGTTGTAAGGGGTAATCTCTGTATCTACTGAACCGATTTTGAAAATTCTTTCAACAGTAGAAAGCTACATTATTCCTGAGTGTCATAGGCTATAATATATTTCCAAAAAATTAGAGATCCTTATGAAAATTGCAATAATGTAACCCAAGGTAGCATAATGTTGCCTATAAAATTTATTCTTTGGCGTGCTCTGAGAAAACTATTGATAATAGATAAAAATATTAGGTAGGTAGGTAGGGTTGGGTAGGTAGGGTAGGCAGGGCAGGCAGGGTAGGCAGTTTAGGCAGGGTAGGCAGGGTAGGCAGGGTAGGCAGAGTAGGCAGGGTAGGCAGGGTAGGCAGAGTTGCCTGTCTGGGTCGCGGATAAATTTGAAATAGAGTTACCGCGGCCCTGGCACAAGCAACTGAAGGAACACGGGTGGGTTTTAGTCAGTAAAAGTCTGACATGCCCTCCCGCTTCACCCAGAGCGGGAGAAGTCATCGGATGATTTCCCACCCAAAAAAAAAAAAAAAAAGGGTAGGCAGAGTAGGCAGTTTAGGCAGGGTAGGCAGGGTAGGCAGGGTAGGCAGAGTAGGCAGGGTAGGCAGGGTAGGCAGGATAGGCGGGGTAGGCAGGGTAGGCAGAGTAGGCAGGGTAGGTAGGCTAGGCAGTGTAGGCAGGATAGGCAGGGTAGGCAGGATAGGCATGGTAGGCAGGGTAAGCAGGGTAGCCAGTTGACGGGAGCGAAACCCCGGGAGTCATAAAGAAAGTGGAAAATCCATTGGGTTAACACATCCCATAAAGACGTCTTAGAACAAGTTTCCTTAAACCGTACAACACCTGCATTCAAACTAGAAATCATAATAATAACTGTGCCCATATGCAGGAATAATAATCGGCAATCTAGTAACGGTTTTCAGGACATAATAACCGGTTCATAAGTCGGTTTTTGAAAATGTGGACTTCTAACCTTTGAATATTTTGACGATAAATAAGGCAATTCACACATTGCCGATTCATACGCTGCGGGGTGCGTGGTGACGAAGTCACGACACTGCGCGTGAATGCGTTTTTTGTGTGTTGCACTACGCGTGTTTTCAATGCAAAGAGAGATACTTTCAAGCAACGAATGAACACGCACTCCCGCGCTTCGATGCGTAATGAGGTGCAGTGACTGAATCGCCTAAAACCGACTAATAACTATAAAGGTCGTATAAATAATCATGACGCATACTTAGTTCTTCAGAACGCATTATTTAATCAATTTATCATTAAATTTTCTTCAAACCATGTTAAAAATAATAAGATCATTCTTTATCGGTTGAAACTCTCGACACGCTACCGATTCTCGTTGATAAAAATAATCAAGAATAATAATGAAAAAATGATAAATACCTACTTTCTTGATTACCATAACTTCAAATGACTTGTTCTTCAGAAGAGATTAATAAATCAACTTATCATGTTCTAAGAAAATATGTGTAACCCTTCAACGGCTCGTTACACCATAAAAAAGTTTAACAGCACCTAACTAATCGGTTGACATTCTCGACACGCTACCGATTCTCGTAATCGAATCCGTTTTATTACGCATTTCTTGTTTCACTCGAGACTTCTTACAAGTGAGCTGCAATAACTGAGTAATCGTATGATTATCGGAATCATTCATCGTTTTAGTATAAGTGTGATAGTGTTTTATAGTTGCTTTTAATAGTTTTTCTATGAACTTTTAAATTTAATGTTTTCTTTTTGGGTGTTGTAACTTAACATATCCATAAAACAAATTAAGTTTTTTTTTTTTTTTTTTTATTTATGTCCTCGCGCTTGACTTCTATCTCACCTGATGGTAAGTGATGATGTGGTCGACGATGTAGCACGCTTACCTAGAAGAAAAATATGAATATTAGTTATTAATATTATACGTGTTAATATGTAGTTAAATAGATCTAGGAATTCACAAGTATATAAGTATTAAGGCGCCGATTCCCTTGGGTAGCTGATTTTAAAAGGAGAATCACGTCTAAACGGCTAGTCGTAATTTTTTTGAAAAAATATATGTTACATTAGACCATTTTCTAAATAATTTGATCTAAGAAAATGTTGAGTTTTATTCGTATAACATAGTGTAATTAATTTGTAAAATTATGTCTAAAACGGACAAAAACACGACAATCGCACCTATCGCATGTAATTGACACCATCTCAAAGACAATTTAATTATCTAGATTTGATCTGAGGCTTTTTTTAAGTTATAGAATAATAAGGAAAGTACAAAAACTACAAAAACTGGGTCGCGCGGGTTGTTCTCTCAAAGTCGTTGGCGTTAGTCGTCGTCTTAATAAAACACTTTAATAAAACTAACATATTGGCATTCAAAGAGTTCGGATGCGAATCAGTCTAAGCAATCGTTTCATGAAAAATATAACATATCCGGGAGCATCTCATAAGATATAGATTAAAAATCAATCTCAACCAGGTTGCGAAAAGGTTAAACTTAACCCTGCGACTGCCGATAGCAGCAAATCAATTAAGCAAAAAATCTATTGCAATTTTTATTGTGTCAAGGCTAAATAAATACCAAAGAGTTATAAAAAAAATATAGATCACCGTGTCAGTTTATTTTTCTATTATACTAAACTCTTATTTTGCTTATTCTCGTTTGATGTGGCAAAGGTATGAGGAAGTGTCAGTAAACACCCTCTCAAACCCCGTGACCCGTATATTTATGAAGGATCAAAACAGCTTTGCTCTACGGTGTTATGAAAAAATCGGAGATGTTTTCTTTTTTATTTATTTATTAAACCCTTTTTTTGGGATTCTCCATCGGAACTTTGTATTGATGTGGATAGTGTTTTATTAGAAAATACACATACATATTTTTTTGATCTCTGTAAATTTATTTAAGTTCTTATTTTTACCCGGCTGCAAGGAAAGGGTTATGTTTTTCGCGCGTATATATCTCGTATGTAAGTATGTTGGTATGTATGTATGTATGTAATATTCTTTATTACCTCGTATCTTTCAAACCACTTGACGGATTTTTATAATTAAGACATCGTTAGAAAGGTCTTGGTCGCCCAAGTGTTCTTAAATAAGTACCGTTAAAAAAAAGGATCATGTCGGATTTTGGGTGCCATACCTATTGTAGGGGTTGCAATTTTTTATTTCTTCTATACCCATCGAGTGGGGTATCAAAATGAAGGATTTTTAGAGGTGATTACAAAAATATATACCACCTATGTTTAAAATCCATTCGAAAAAAAAGCACAACTAAAAAGTTGTAAATAAAAAAAGTTGGAGGATACATATTCGAGAGCTGGCTGACCAAAACTATGAATATCCTCCGACTACACAGCATGATTTTCTTCTTGTTTACATCTTTGCAGTCGGGTTTTTTGATTTTATTAACTTTTTTTATTTAACAACCTAATCCAAATTGTCTAGACTGAACTAATCCCAAAACTCTTTAACGAAGATAAACTGATGCGCCTTTTCATGCAAACAAGGTACGTTACCTAATCTTTTGAACTAACACTAAATACATAAATAATTAACCTAATCCATTCAGTCAAAATGCGTATAACAAAAGCTCTCTATATACAGATCCAATCAAAATCATTGAGCTCCCTATATTCAATACCAACATCAGACAAACACTGGCACGCAGTATTGCCAACATAATGCATTCCACATGACAATAACTCTCATACCATAAACAAGCACTAAGCCTTTGTCCCATAAATTATGAAGCGGTGACATTCGAATCGGAATAAAGGCATTTAGACAGGGCTCATGGGACGAAGGGACTAACACAGATTCGTCCCAAATTAAGACGGTATTAAGGTATTGTGCTTTTGTTGTGGTTTGGTGTGATTATAATATTTGAATTATATTGTAACCATTTTATTTAGTTTTTTTAAGAAAAATGTATGGAGTTGGGTTTACCCCTTTGGATGCCTTTTTTCATATCAAAAACTGACATATTAAAGGCTTCAATTTCATAATAACCTGCATTATTCAGTATAAAATTAGCAATGGAATATTCAGCCATAACAATTATGTAGTAGACGTTTAAAAAAAAACTGTAATTAAGGGCTTGATTTTTAGTAGTCATATAAATTTATACCCTCGATACAGTAGATAAATTCCTAGAGGGTGGCAAAGTTAAAAAAAAACTATTTTTCCAAGAGTAAACATGGCGGTTGGACTTTTCTTTACAAAAGCTGTCAAACAGAGATAGTGGTCAAACGCGAGCCTACCGATAAATAAATAAAAAACTACCACTTTAATTCCTCAGATAAAAGTTATCAGTCAAATTAAATATAGTCGTAAAACGTTAATTATTTTGTTTATCCCTTGTTTTAGTAGTTTCAACTTATCACACAAACTTTGCGACTATGACTAAATCATAACTTAGTTATGAATTCGTTATTAGATAAGTTAAGTGGTTAAAGTTTATCTGTTATTTGTAAGTTATTTGAACTTAGTTTGATGTTATTGCAATTGTCTGATTAAGAGCACAACATAATTAAGTCAACGTTAAGGTCTACATGTTCTAATTTGACATTTAAACAAAAAAAAATCTCTAGGACAAAATATTACTGCGAAAAATTTGATAGTACTCAAGGCTGCACGACTTAATAAGTCGTCTCAACCGGCGACTCTTTAACCACTATTTCGAGAAGTTATGGGAAGATATAAAAAAAAAAATTATCCCCAAGGATCGCCCAGAAGTTTATTTTTACTTAGGACAGGTTTCCAAATTGAGTATTTGGAGTTAAGAACGTGTTAAACCCTACTGTAAAGCCAAATTTTGACAAGTTTTCAGGCTAAAGGAGAGTTTGACAACAACTCGACTTCAAATACTTAAGGCGCCTCCCCGAGCAAAACGCCGCGCTAGTTGTTTTTGTGCAGTTTTTAAGAGCTATCTACTCTTTATGTAAAAATAAATATTAATTAATAAAAATACATTAAATTTCTACATAATGTTGATTCTAAAATTGTAGAACACTTTTTTTTTATGTTTCACTAATCTCCTTCCAACAAAACCATAAAAATGTAAAAAAATTATTGATAGCATGCATCTCCTCGTAAAGTGTTCATTAATTATTTTTTATACTAACACTAACGGATAGACAATTTGATAACGAACATTTTGTAAGATTTATTTTTTTCGAAAGACTAATATTCGATTTCATAAAGATTTTGTTCTAAAATCTGGGCGTATTCACTACCGTAATTCATGCGCCAACAGTGCCGCTAGGCCAATAGGAATGCTCATATCTCATGCTGATTTTTTGGTCAGGGTACGGCCTTAATTCGACGACTAAATCGGGGAAAAGTCCCTCACCCTGCTTTTATATACATAGGTAATTACTGAAGAACTTAATATTGTGTTTGTGAGAACTGAACTCACCCTGAAGAGACTCATCAAGATAAGGAAGCAACTCTTAAAATAATCTTAGCAAAGTTATACACTCCAAAGTCCAAACGCCTGTTCTCTGAGAGTCTTACAAAGAGGCACAGTTGAAAGTGGGAAAGATGTCAAATTCTCCAGAAACAGGCCATGTCAAGTTGAAGTTAAGAGTCCCAAGCAGTGACGATTATGTAACCAAAGGCCACCCGGCGCTCTAGGGTTGAGAGAACTGCTCGAGTATGAAATGTTCCATTTTGTCCGCGTCCCGTTTGAGTTTGGTGTTTGTATGACACGATTTCTTATGGTTGGTTGATAGGGAAATGTTTATTTTATGTTTGATTGAGTAGCAGCAAGTTTTGTAGTGTAGGTTTAGCTGCAATAATTTAGATTATTGTTTGATAAATTGGTACCAACAACCAGCACTGGATCCGTGTGGAGGGTTACGGCCCACTCCCTCTTACAGTTAGGAGACCTGTATTCCAACAGTGGGATCAAGATATATCTCTGAGCGAAGCACTAATAAATTAGAAGAAGAACATAAACTTTACTAAGGAAATTGGTTTGCAATTTAACAAATAGTTAAATTAAAAATTGGTAGTTTATATTAAATTAAACCTAACAAAATTGATACTACTCGTACCGTACCTCCTGATGAAGATGCCTATCAAATAGCGCTTTCGTAAACACGCTGTCACCCGTCATCATTACATACCAGGCAATTTCCCTGCAACATTTCATTCATAACGTCACGTCATTATTAAAGCTGGCAACCCTGCCACGGTCGTACCGCGGCGGCACGGAATGAAAGCTATGACGACCCTCGTCATTTGAAGGAGTGCGTCGCGGTCGCTCCACATTTTGTGCGAAGAACTGCGGTACCGCCATGATGACGTCAAACCAGATCATTCCTTTGTATTTACATTTTTAGTGCAAGAATATACGAAAATTCGCGGGGATTTTGTTTTTTGGTTAAAATAAATAGACTTGGGTGAGGCCATAAGCTCATAGAGCGGTATCAATTTGAGATCGAATAAGGGACAGATGTATTGACTTGTATACATCTGTCACTTACTCGATCTTAAATTGATACCGCTCTAAGAGCTTATGGTCACCCCCCTGAGGTATCCAAATATGACGATACTATTCGTTTTTGCAAATAATAGAGATTCTAAATTTGAATTAAGTACCTACCCAAACAAATAGGAAGCTATTTTTATTTAAAATTGGAAGCTCTTTCTTTTTTTAACCAAATCCGTAAAATGTGGAGGAATTTTCCTTTTCAAGGATAACTTCGTTATATTTGATTAAACACCAGCAATTCGTATTTACGTGTTTATTTTCCATAAAGATGTCTTTGAGCAATTTATTTCCAGATAAATAAATACTCAAGGACCATCGGAATAACTCTTAATTTACCAGTTTTCTTTTCTCGAACAGTAAAACAAGTTGGTGCAATAAATTCATACTATGTATCGATGCGGACGCCCGATAACTCTCACTGCATTTGATTTATTAAGCATCTCGGTGCAGATATCAGAGTCCCATACTGTGGCAACATTTCTCAAGGGTATCGTATGTAACGATGAAGTATATAAAATAAATGCATTCGTACGGTTGTACTAGTTTTGAAGCAGTATTTTCTTGTGATTGACTGTGGAATAAATTGGAAATAATGTTTTACTCTTGCACCTACGTAGCTTTTCGTTTTCATACTTGCAAGAGAGCTTTAGAACTTAAAATTGACTGAATGTACGATTCTACTCTTGTATGGAGTGAAGCCTTTAGATACCAATGAAGAGATAACTAATTAAAGAAAACTAGAGATAATCTATACTAATATTATAAAGCTGAACCCTCTTACTAATAAACGCGGTATAAAGTTATAGCAAGTATAAACCTATGAAAATGTATGGTTATTAAGATAAGATAAGATATATTTATTTTGTAAAACATGAGTACAGTATGAAGGTCTTATATTAATATGAGGTGGCTACATGTTTTGCCATTTATGGCGTACAAAATTTGTTGCACTAGACAAACAATTCAAAAAAAAATATACATTATCAAAATTTAAATTACAATACCAAAATTTAGATTCAATAAAAAATCACGATGTCAAAATTTAAATCAAATTGAAATTAAATGTCAAGATTTAAATTCAATAAAAAATCACTATGTCACAATTAGAATTCAATAAAAAATCACTGTCACAATTTAAAATTCCATTAAAAACACTATGTCAAAGTGTTTTATTCAATTTACGTAAGAAAGACAGAAAAAAAACCCACATTCAGAATTCTATACAAGCGAAATGTCGTTTAAAAATTCATCTACACTGTAATAGCACTTCTCCAATAATATACCCTGAAGGGACTTTTTAAATTTGTTTATAGGCATACATTTAATATTATCAGGTATTTTATTATAAATATATTCCTTTATAATATATTCCTTTCCTTTATAATATATTTATTATAATTATATTCCTTTGTTATACCTGGTATAACTTTATACCGCGTTTATTAGTAAGAGGGGAAGAGTTTGTTTGAATGCGCTAATCTCAGGAAATACTGGTTGAAATTGAAAAATCTTTTTGAGTTGGATAGTCCATTTATCGAGGAAGGTTATAGGCTATATTAAATCACGCTACGATCAAAAGGAGCGGAGTATAAATGATAAATGTTTCAAAAACGGTTTTTTTTCCTTTTTGAGAGCTTCCGTTGCGTGCGCTGGGAAAGCGGTTAAAGTTACGCAACATTCATGTATGTAGGGTAGTTAGGGAAGGGTAGGTAGGTAACCAGTTGACGGGAGCGAAGCCGCGCGGGATAGCTAGGTGTATAATAATTACACTTTGTTTGAATAGTACCATGTTACGATAGGCTGCCGAGTTCCGTGTGTGCCGATGCCGACCCAACTCCGCTAATTAGTAGAACGTTACCTTACCTCATCAGAAAAGGTATATCAAGATTATATTAATAAAACAGATTCATACTATGTTTTTCTTTAATTCCACGATATGGGTTTGAAAAATACAGCTACATTTTGTATCATTGGAAAAGCCGTCACAATTTCGGGGTAAAGCGAGGTAGAATGGTAGATATATCAGAATCCGGTGCGAACGGAAAAAATACTGCTTATGGAAATACGAAAATCCCGATACCGACACAAACTAGGATTACTTGTCGTAAGGTCCGAATAAATGACTCCGTAAATAGTGCTAAGGCGATTCAATTTGCTCAGAGGATCCGTACGTTACATATTTTATAAGGATTTTGATAAAACTGAGATCTATTTATATATTGGAATGCACGTCAAAAAATGTTGTGTTTATGTGTACCGTGATATTTTCTACATAATATAGTCAGAATGCTTGTCTTATCTTGTACAATCGGTAGATGTTCTCGTAATAATAGGATCTTATCTACACCAATCACCAATTACTTTGATTTGGGGTTCGTTTCTTAAAAATAATATGAACGTCGCGGTCTGTAAGGTTTAAACGCCGCATTTACATCGTCACGAGTATTTACTAAGTACCAAGATTTTATTTCAATTCTAGCTTCTGCCCGCTGGCAGAAGCTAGAATTGAAATAAAATCTTGGTATTTCAGGCAGGCGAAGCCGCTGCTTCGCCTGCCTGAAATTTCGAAAATTATGCTGAATGATCATATTCCCGAGATAAAAAGTATCCAATGTGCAATTCCTGATTATAATCTATCTCTGTGCCAAATTTCATCCAAATCCGTCCAGCCATTTGAGTGTGAAGAAGTAACAACCATACAAACACACACACATTCACAAACTTTCGTCTTCATAATATTAGTGTGTGAAAAATTTAATTTTTGCTCTGAACTATCCGTCCAGTTTGCACTAAAGTTGGTGTAGGCTATCAGCAAGTCTACTCCAAAATTTTATTCTACTGGTTAATTAATGTCCACACAAAATAATTCGGCGGTCCGGTTCGGCGGACCCCTGCTCTATCTGTTTTTTTTTTATTTGTGATGTGTTTGCTCTTGACTCTAGTCTAGGTCAAAGGTGACAGAGACAGAGTCGACGATGGAGTAAGCTTACCCAGAAGAAGCCTGTTCACTCTAACTTCTCACCCCTCCCACCACCCTTCACCCTTCTCTTCTCTTCTTCTATCTGTTTGCCTAGCAAGGGGTCCTTCCACGTTTTTTCTGACCGCTTTCGATTGCTCAGGATTTATCTGGTTATGTGATTTTCAAGTCTTCCCATCACATGCTCATACCATACAGAGTTATTGTTGGATTTAGCGGTTTCCGCTAGGAATCGTTTATGGCGTAATGGATGAACGAGTCAAATAATCATTTTGGTAGCAGGACTTTGGAAAATGAAGTATCGTCTCTTGTTTTGTACTTGTGACCCTCTTTGACGAAGATTCTTTTATAACACAATAATAACTTTGCTTCAATGGTTTTTTTTTATTTTTTTATTTGTGATGGGTTTGCTTTTGACTCTAGTCTAGGTCAGAGGTGACAGAGACAGAGTCGATAAATATATATATATATATATATTTATATATATATATATATTTATGCTCCAATAGTCTCTGGATAAAGTGACATTATGTCAGCGGTAACGTAAATACCATAATGTCTAGATATCAAGTAGTTGCATGTCCAACCCTGTTGTTTTATTTCCTACGATCCAATCTTACACATTAAATTAAGTACCAGTTTAAGTAACCTCACCATATTTATAAGTAGATATTATTGTGAACACAGCTTGAGACCATATGCGGCTTCAAAATGATAGATTTAAAGTTCACAGGTGTCCATAAGACAGTGTAATTGATCAAGTTGCAGGTTTAAAAATTATGACACCTTGACCGCTGGATAATGACCTAGCCGGGAGGCTTTTGTCGCCTCTATCCATTGGGTCCAGGAAAAACATTTGATGATTGTATAACTTGATGGAATGTACTACTTACCTAAACAGTTGAATTTTTCTTTTGTTCCGTACATTGTAAAATTCGTTCATAATGATGAGTAAAATGAGTCCTTTTCAGAAATTGCGTTGTTTCTGTTACATCTTGTATATATTTTTTTTTTTTCACATATTTTATATCTGCCATCGGCTATTCAGCCATAAACAGAATTTCAGTCTTCTTTTTGTGTTTCAGGAGATATTTCAGCAAATACTCTCCTCCCATCATCAGAATAGTCCACCCTCAATTTAGTGTCTCTGGTCCAGTTGCAATATTTGCCATCGTTTCAGCCTTGTGATGTCGTTATTATTGTTAATCAGGTCCCTGGCGAGTTGGTTTGTATGTCTTTGAAGCATATCTTTGTATTTTGTGACGTATTTATTTACCTCCTCCTTAATGGTGGGCACATTTAGGTATTCCTATATTTCCACATTTCTTGCAAACCATGGTGCATTTGATATTGCTCTTAGTACATTATTCTGGAATCTTTGTAGGATTTCAAGGTTTGAGTTACTGGCAGATCCCCAGAGCTGAATTTCATCTGACCATAAGGGTTTTATGATGCATTTATAAACCAATAGTTTATTGAACAGTTATTGAACTTGATAAAATGTACTACTTATCTAAACAGTTGTTTTTTTTTCATTCGCGATTTTTGGTTTTGATCCGTACATTGTAAAAGTCGTTCATAATGATAAGCAAAATGAGTCCTTTTCAGAAATTGCGATGTTTCTGTTACACCTTGTATATGACTAATTAATTTTGTTAAAATCTTCTGGAGAGGAAGGAGTAAAAGCTTAACATTTAATTAGTGTTTCCGGAAATGTACAGTTACGTTGAATCGTACATACAAAGGTGTACACCGTATACACTATGTTTTTATAATAAGCCCTTTGTAGAATGTAGAACAGAGGGTCTATTATTAAACTTTTAAACACGGAACTTCGCATTTTAACAGTTCTATACAAACTTGCGATATTGAATTTGGAACGCCGCCGGTTCAAGGCCGTTTGTTTTTTTCATGGCCATAATGTGATTCGATTTTGTTTTTTTTATTTAAACCTTTGTAGTAGGCGTATTACATTTTTTAGGGTTCCGTACCCGAAGGGTCCAAACGGAGCCCTATTGCTGTCACTCACGTGTCTGTCTGTCTGTCTGTCCGTCTTCTGACACTCAGGTTTTACAGCCAAACGGTTGGAGCTACAGTCTTCAAATTTTCATAGTAAAAGCACTTTGTTAACCCAAAGCCATACAAATAGTCAATTTTTAAATATGTTAATTTTAAAGTAGGTATCAAGAAAGAGGGCGCAAACCTACCTAGCCCATCGAGTGGGATATCGTTGTTGAGAGCTCGTTTAGTAGATAATGCTTTACTTTTTGTATACAAAGGCAAACAAAGGAGAAACCACCACCAAATTTTGATCCGAAGAATTTTTAACTTTCCATTGATTTAACTTCATATTTGGTGATAATGTTCATTATTACGTATATTTTACTAACAAATACAAATATATTGATAAATCAGATTTTTCTTTAAAATTTCCTAATTTTTCCTATTAAAACTAATTTGTTTTTGCGGTTTGGTAAGGAACCCTAAATGTGCAAAGTCCGACACGCACTTGGCCGGTTTTTTATAAACATGTAACTTTTGATGTGATTTACATACTTACTATTTCTATAATAGCTACCAATCTATAAGAGAAATGCTTGGCTATGGTTGTGCATGATTCTGGTATAAAAAATTAGGAAGCAGAAATTGTAAACTTATTTTGTTTTTTTTCTTCCCAGAAATGGCACCACGATATTACTTATACAAGCTACGTAATACTGGTAGTCTAGATATTTCTTATATGAAGCTTTAGTATCTAGTAGCACACAGTAACTGTATCTCAGTCGTGACTTACTAGCGGTCTCGCAGCGGGAGTTCTTTACTATTAATGTGACGTCTTATTATGATTTAGCGCCTTTTTTTCGGAATATTTTTGTCTTATAGCTAGGCTAGATACAAAACAAAAAGAGCATGGATATAACTTTGCCGACGGTCTTTTTTTTAGCGTGAGTTGTGTCAACAAAAAAAATATTCCTCGTTGCCTTAAATATGAGTAAACAATATAAAGTTTTGAGACAGTTAATAGAAATACATGTTTTTCAGTGATCATAATGCTTGATGGTTAATAAAATATGAAATCATTTTTTTGTCGTTCGAATACCGCCTATCTAAGCGAGAATGAAGTTGAAAATCGAAGTTCCATTTTTCTGAAATAAAAAACAGACTTTCATAGGTTTTATTACAAAATTACGCACGATTCGTTCGGGTTAATTTCTACAGTCAACTGCAGTCGGTAGTAATACGAATACTTTAACCTTGAGCTGGTCTAGCTTACTACAGACGAGTTTATTTATTATTATTATTTATTTATGTACACACAAAAACACTTTACAGAGAAAATAAATAATACAGATTGAAGAGCACAAAAGTACTGCTTATTTCATTAGAATATTCTTCCAGCAAACCTGCTACAGGAAAGTTGGATGATAAACGAAGACACAGTGTGTAGAAAAAATAAGGAAACATAAAATAGACAAAAATAACTTAACTAATCATATATAAATTACACATATACATCTTAACTTAATTTATATAGAAAATCAAAATATATACATAATTATAATAATATATAAAATTACAAGATGGTGGCGGGGTAATAGAATAGAATAGAATAGAATATACTTTATTGTACACCATAAAATTATACACATTTTCAAGAAAACTTATTTCTACGGGTACAAAGGCGGTCTTATCGCTGACAGCGATATGGATGGTAATGTTCTTTGAATAAAGATACATTTTGGGAGTCACGGAATTTAGGTGGAAGTACCTAAATTCCGTGACTCCCAAAATGTATCTTTATTCAAAGAACAACAATCCACAATCGTACTGCATGAACAGCGAGAGAGTTTTGATTGATATAGATACATACTGCCTGTATGTACTGGTTTTTTTGTTACAAATGATGTGCGGCTTACTGTATATACTTATTTAAAGAGTAATTGATAAGTTTGTCTACTCGTGAGTCGTACGTGATCGCACTGATCGCCCTTTGTTCAGTGAAATAATTTCAAATCATAATATCAACCACATTTCGTTTGCTTAATTTTGATAGAGCAATGTACGAAAATCGACTCAAATATTGACTCTGAAAGGATTCGAAGGTTCTGTAAACTAATATTAGAAATTTTCTTTCTTTGTACATAACATAACATCACTCCTGTGTTCCTCGAAGGGTTGGGCAGAGGCAGTGACGGCTGGTGGATCATAATAGTAGTAGTGCACTTTGCCGTCTCACTGGATAAACGTGTTAGATTTACTAAAATTCACAGGAGCCTATGTAAATCGGCAAACCATCTCGCTAGCGACTTCTAATTCGACGCCAACGCCATCTAGTTACGTCGTTGTACCACTTGTAATGTTGGTACTCGACCCGAAGATAAAATTCGTTCGTCAAACTTCGCCCGCTCTCGGTAATCTTCGGTTCGCTGGGACGGCGCACGAGAATGGTCATATTTTGCCGTACATTTTCTATTGAACTATCTCTGTCTCACGCGCCAGGCGTTTTTGCTTGTTTCTCATAGAATAGTATGAACTCTCGCCGTGCGCTTTAGCCTAGCGCACGGGGAGTATTTTTTACAGCAATATACTTTAGCAAAGAGCTTAAATTTGTTTGTCATAATTTCGTAAATATTGAATAGATCGTTAATCAGATATTATTAAACATTTTTATTTTATTTCTAAACCTATTCAAATCTGGCAGTTCAGTGCACGAGTGAACTTAAAGTACAGCCGCCTCTGGGCAGAGGTCCACCTATAGAACACGTATATATTTGTACACTGATTAATTATTTTAAAATTTCGTCTCCCATCGAAAACTATGACATTGAGCCCATGACACTCAGCGGTAGTGTTGTTTTCAATCGACTTCAAAGATGAAGTTACGCGATTACTCGGCTAATTGTTAACCAATTTTGATGATTACTCTTATTTACTTTTATTTGAATGCTGGTGCTCCTCTTGTGGTCCCATATTTCATGAAGATCTGACGAGTAGCTTTAAAGTTAGCCTTAATAATGCGTATTTTCATGGTAATACATAAATATAAGGTACCAAAACTAAAAGGAGTAAATTAAAAACAAAAAAAAACGACTTTCATAACAAACACTACAAAGCGAAAAATAATTTTCTTTTCGGAATTCGGTCACAAAAGCGAAAAAAAATTGGTACCAAAGACACCAACATCCGAAAAGAAAGTTATTTTTCGCTTTATAATTTTTTTTTGGAAGTCGGTTTAATTTTATAGTTAAGTTTTTCTCGTTTTCGTACTATCGCTGAATGTCATGGGCTACTTTTATCCCGAGAAATAGGGAAAAAACAGATAGTGAGAGTGCGGGCCTGCGTGAAAAAGCTAGATATAATATTTGACCAAAGATAAAGGTAGATGCTTATACTTTTTAGGATTCCGTACCCAAAGGGTAAAAACGGGACCCTATTACTAAGACCCCACTGTCCGTCTGTCTATCTGTCACCAGGCTGTATCTCATGAACCGTCATAGCTAGACAGTTGAAATTTTCACAGATATAGAAATAGAAATACATCCTATTGCCGCTATAACAACAAATACTAAAAACAGAATCAAATAAATATTTAAGTGAAACTCCCATACAACAAACGTTTTTGCCGTTTTTTGCGATAATTTTACGGAACCCTTCGTGCGCGTTAGCCAGTCGTGTCGTTGCGTCACGTAAGTGCGTAAGACTTGTATAAAAGTGCTGACTCAACACACATCAATGTAAAGTTAGTGCGACCCAATTCAAGGTCCATCCTAATACTTTTTTTTTGTTCGCTTAGTAACTACAACAATATTGTGGGCGGGACATCAGTTTGTTGGTCCGATAGTTTTTCTGACTCTATAATTCATTCAAATATGCAGTGCAGGATCTATGTTTTTCCTGGTGTACTGAAATAATCTGAATATATTATTCAATATCGTCGCTAATAGGATGTACAAACAATTGACCTTAGCAAACATAAAACATGACACCTTTGAATTACAACCTTTCGGACTATTAAAATGACCATAACTGTCAATACCATGCTTGAGTAATATTCAATTGAAGGCCGCCATTATTACCATAGACTATAACTAGACTTATCTAACCCACAGACAATTATTTTACGATCGAAGTTAATACAAAATATTGCCGCAAACAAAAAGCGAAATGAATAAACAAAATGAGGTTTTAAAGAGATATTTTGTGGTTTTACCATAATTTGCCGAGAAATAGAGTGTAAAAGCAGGATTAGCTAAAGCGGTTTAATCATCCGTTTGCAATGTAATGTATGGTTTCCACTAATTAGGCTGAATTAATGGTATTATGTGCTTCGTTCGTTCGATGCTTGTTTACAAAGAGCGTTTAGCAGTTCTACTTTACGACTATGTAAGTGCAATTCTTGGGATATTAAAATGACTAATGGTAATAACTGTTCGGGGATATCGTGTGTTGTATGATTTTACGTAATTCTGTGTTTTTGTGTTATCCGTTCTTATTATTCTGACGATTTTTTTTGTTATGGATTAATAAATGACTTAAATTTTCTTTATAATGCGAGCAATTGTGAAGAATGCACGAGAAAACCCATAAACCACGTCACCTAATTCTGTTTGGCTTTTCCCATCTCTTTAATCCGAAGAAATATTTAGGTGTCTGTTTAAGATAAATAAATGACTTAAAAGTTTTCTTGGTATTGCACCCAATCATGAAGAGTGTAACAGAAAATCCCAAACCCATAAACCATTCTCATTTTTTTATTTTTCTTAGTTCGTCTCCGAATTATATCATCCTTACAAGTTAAAATGTTTGACAGACGTTTGGGTGTATACTTAACTATAAAAACCACGTATTGTAACCGTTGCCTAAGCTTCAGAACAGTACAAACATGTGTTGGTGTTTTCGAGCGTATGGCACTCGTGGGCTGCAGCTGAAAATCAGCGTCAGGCGGTATACTCTGTATTACCATTTGACATTATGCTGAGCTGAGGCCCTTTTGGCATTAATACTTTTATTTATTTATTTTGTTTATTTTAAGGTGTTTTTGTTTTGAATGCCAATAAATACAATTTTCTTTCTTTCTTTTTTTCTTTTCTTCGTTCCTTGTACTAATTGTTGCTGGCCGAATATACTTTAGAGAGTCATTCGTATTTAGAACGAATTGATTGCCATGATTTTCATCGATTGTCATGGCGCCTGAGGCGCATACCTAGGCGTGGTTTATTTGATAAATAATGTAAAATGTAACTAATGAATAGGAATAAATACAAGAAATATTTCAAATACCGAGTCTTATTGACTAGTAAGCCTTACCTACGGGTTATCACATTATCAATCATTCAAATTTGTTTACAATGAGCGTTGAGCAGATCTTCTTTACGACGGTAAAACTGTTTAGGAAATTAAAATGACGGTAATGGTTTTTATTGTTTGTTTTAGGGGACTTTAGGGGTGGGGGGAGGGGTATCGTTATAATGTTATCTACATAATTGTGTTTTTGGCTTACCCATATTTATTAATCCGGCGAAACATCTTCTGTGGATTGGTAAATAAACTTTAGTTGTTTTGTTAATGCGTGCAATTAAGAACAGTGTAAGAGAAAACCCATAAACTATTTCACCTAATTCTGTGTTTTTTGGCTTATCCGTTCTTATTAATCCGACCAATCTGTTGTAGATTAATACATGATTTAAGTTTTCTGGTTATTGTATGCAATTACGAAGAATGCACGAGAAATTCCATCTACCAATATTGTTTCTTTTTTATTGTCATTAGCTCATCCTCACTAATTACTTAGACCATCTTCATTATCACATAGATGCGATAAGTATGAACCATAACTGTAAAGATAAAAAGTTAAGCTTTTTGACAAAAGTTTTGAATACGTACGTAGGTACGTAAGAGAACAAATTGCTGTCAACCAAATAGGTACATATTTATTGTCATTGTTTGATCCTCATGACGAACTCGCAACAAAATGATTCACCAATTATGATTATTACTGTTGCAACTTTAAACAGGTTACTTCCAAGAAGTAGGTATTTTACATAGCAATGTTATTATAATAGCGAAAAAACCGAGGAATATGATTTGATTGCCAAACTGGTTTTTGAATGGCTGTAAATAATTTATTTTTAACACTGGCTGAATGTGTGATGAGCATTTTGACATTGTTCAAGTTCTGTTATTGATTTTGAAAATGGAGTGAAGTTTAAAAATGATATTCCAATGGAAATTAGAGTTGTTTTTCTTACAATTTTGTAAGTTTTATTGTTTTCCTAGAAATGTATCACGTTATTTGGATTGTCTTGCTTGTGCATACATTTATTTAATTATATGTAAAATAATATTAATTACAATATCAATGGGAGTTCCCTGAAACGTTAGTAATTCCCGGTTATTGCCATTGCGGTTGTACTTGACCCAGACTTTGCTCGAGTCAGACACTTGAGTTAATAGGTAAATGTAGTATATATTTAAATTAAATTAGTTACAGTAACTGTAAATTAAATTCTAAAACTTTGTGCTTCATTTCTGCGGCCTTCCAATTCAAAGCTTGTTGTACTGGGTTAAGGTTAATGGTTTTAAATAATTTCAACAGTAGGTACTTACTAAGTCATTAAGTTTTATTTAGATCGTTGTATTTTATTGTTACAGGTACGTTATTTAATCTACTTCCTATTTGAAGAAGTAGTTTCCTTCGTGAAGAATATACCTGTCTAGGTAAGTTTATTATACTCGTAGTCAATGAAGTTCTAGTAAACAGATATGTTATGAGCGCGGGCATTGTGAAGACTCGAATACGTCACAATTGTGACTTTTCTCTTTAGTTTTTTGTCAAGAAACGTCAAATGAAAAAAACATCGGTGGTCAGAATAATGTTTGTTTACATTCACACGCAAGTGACAAACACTTGCTGTCTCTTTTTGTCTTGTTGGTTTTATCAAGCCATCCCTTTCGACTTGTAGTGAAATGTCACATGAATGAAAAGTGTGTATGTGTGCTGCCGCTGCTGTGTGGAACACTTTCGGTTGTTTTGTGAGTGTATAACGTACCTGTTTATTAGAATATAATTGTAGTACATATTTTCGATTCGTTCGGAGTTTCGTGAAGAGTTTATATCTACGTGTTGGCTTTCAATCTTATTTTGAAGCTATTTAGATATGGGTTAAATAGTTTTCTGATAAGTAGGTAGTATAATTTGGTAGTGGTATGCGTAGTCAATTTTAATTTAGTGGAGATCTAGTATGTGACCAGTTGCAAAGTATCAATAAGTAATTGCTGGTCTGGTCCGTGGTAGCTCAGGAAAAGAATACTTTTATATAATAAAAACGATAAGTAAAATGACATGACATTAACTCTATAATAAGGACATATTTATTTATTTATTTTATTATTAATGTACACACAGAAAATAGATACAGAAAACACATCATGACAAAGGAGTACAAAGGTACTGCTTATTTCTTAAGAAATTTCTACCAGCAGACCCGCGAAAAGGAGAAATGAAGAAGAAATGTAGACAAATAGTGTGTGACAACAGGAAGAGAAGAAAAGTGAACGACTAACCTAAGATATATTATTAAGTACATATTAATTTTATTAAATATAAACTATGTACAAATATACTAATTGCTATACAAGAATTAATAAGATAAATTAAGTACTTACATCAAACCGAATAAAATGAATAATATATAAAAAAGAGAGAGGAATATAGAAATTAATAAAATATTAAGTGCATTCTAGACACTGACTGTATCTAGAATGTTGCTGTGCGCGACGGGATCCATAATTGTTTCTGTAACTTATTTTTACCATCTTTTTTTTTGCCTGGAGAAATGCTCATGCGTACTCCACTAGTGCACTACCACGGGGAGATAGTGCAGTTACGTGGGACTCTAACTCGATAAAACTCCACGGTGCCCTCCTGTGCCGCTTATGGCGGGAACACGGGCACGCGTTAGCACTCACCGCGAACCCGCCGCGGCTGTCCGTTACCGGACCCTCCTCCGGGGAAGAGTCTGACTGTGGTCACTTTACGTCGTGACCACCCCAGGGACCAAATCAGCACATGGGTGTCAGACGACCCCGTGTATGGCACCCTTGGTCCTCCTGTGACGGGTCAAGGTCAATAGCACCATTTTGCGGCCGCAGGGGATAGGAAGAGCGGCTAACGCTATACCGACACTCCTCATCCCCTGCGGTCCCACCGCGTCCGCCATCAGACGGTGGCGACCCCGTCTAGGCCGCGGAAGGTAGGGAGAGCGGCGCACCACAATACCGGCACTCCTCTCCCGCCGCGGCCTCCAACCTTCAGCCGCGATATCGTATGAGACCTGGGACGCTCCATAAGACATCGTGGCCCGCCTCAGTTGCGATGTCGCCTGTTACCAAGCGGCACCGCAACCTACTAGCTGGCCGCTACGTCGTCGGCTTAATCGGCAAAAGCCCTGACGAGCGGTTTCTCTTCGCTTCACCGTGGGTGACCAAGCCACGGTTACTGAGCCCCCCCGCCTCGACAATGCGGGCAGGAACCCATCGGGGGGGGGGGGGGGTATATTTACCACCTTTATGCACATTATGGATGCAATGAATTTTATTTGAATTTAAAAAATTAAAAATACTTGATGACCTTCCTGACGGCAGAATGCGATTCGATTTATATCACAGTAATAAGCGTTTTAAATTAAAATACGTTCACATGGACGCAATGCAATGCAACTCGACCGATCGCGATTGAAATTTTCTTAAAAAAATACGCGTACGCGATATACGACCGATATCACCTAACGACGGATTTTAAATTGCATTTTGAAGAAACAGGACCTCCCCTTACAGTAAAATAACTCTTTCATGATTCACAAACTAAGACAATAGAAAAACATCCTTACGATACTCTACAGGAAAAACTTAACCGACTTACGCACAGAATTGTGTCTCGGTAGATAATGGTAATTTGACGTCAAATGCTTGCTCAAATTACGTCAATCACGTTAGGGTTAAGGGCTTAATCAGGCCTCCGTGACGCATACCAAATAACTATGTGCGTATACACAAGACAAAGGAGATAGTTAGTATGGTATGCAAGATTGCACGCTATTAAATAATGAACGAACTGTACTGGCCAGTAATTTTTGGTATGTATATCTTTCATGTAAGGTGAAGTTTAAAAATTAAAAAAAAACAATCTATACTTACAAATAAATAAAATTTAAGTGTCTCTAAGTAATATCAAAATAACAACGTTTTATTGAATGCATGTGAACATATATCATCTGCCTAGCCTTTTACCAACTATATTGGGGTCGGCTTCCAGTCTTACCGGATTCAGCTAAGTACCAGTGTTTTACATGGAGCGACTGCCTATCTGACCTCCACAACCCAGTAACTGGGTAACACGGTACCCCTTGGCAAGACTGGTGTCAGATCTCAAGCTTCTGACTACCCGTAACGACTGTCAAAGATCTTCAAATTAAAGCCGGGACCAACGGCTTAACGTGCTTTCCGAGGCACGGAGGAAACTCGACCCGTGCGGCTGTTATTATTTAGCCACGAGCTCCTCATGTGAACATATATACGGTACTAATAAAAAAGCCGCAATTTTTAAGATTTTTGTCTGTCTGTTTGTTCCGGGTAAACTCTGACCGATTTTGACGAAACATTCACTACTTGATAGCTGATATGACATAGGCTTTTTATGCCGGCAATATTCACAAAAAATACGAGTTGGATGCGGACTAAGTCGCGGGCAACAGCAGTTATAAGTAATGAATAAATCAACGATGGTGATGGCGATTGTCGAAATGATACAATGAATAATAGTCACAACGGATCTTTGTGCCTCTGAAGTTGGCTGTGCCAACGATTGCGCAAAAAACAGTTTGTCATCGAGTATACTGCATAGAGTAAGCGACATAGGACGATGCGACACATGTAAGCGAGTGAAAGAGACAGTTATACATATGCTATCTTCACCTTGAACATTGACACAAATATAGCTACTGCGCAGGTCTTGCAGCCAATTCAGAGACACAAACATCCGTTGTAGGTATTACAAACTAGCTGTCCCCCGCGGCAACGCGCCCGTCAACTGGTTACGTAACTTTAACCGTTTACGCAGCGCACGCAACGGAAGCTCTCAAAAAGGAATATTTGGTCCCGTTTTTGAAACATTTTTCATTTATGCTCCGCTCCTTGGTCGTAGCGTAGTGTTATATAGCCTATAAACTTCTTCGATAAATTGACTATCCAACACAAAAATAATTTTTCAATTCCAACCAGTAGTTCCTGAGATTAGCGCGTTCAAACAAACAAACGAACTCTTCAGCTTTATAATATTAATAATATTATATGTACTAGCTGTTGCCCGCGGCTTCGCTCCCGTGCACCACCCCACAGGATCCGTTTTCGGGATAAAAAAAAAATAGCCTATGTCACTCAGCAATAATGTAGCTTTCTATTGGTAAAAGAATTTTTTAAATCGGTTCATTAGTTTCGGAGCCTATTCGGTACAAACAAACAAACAAAAAAATCTTTCCTCTTTATAATATTAGTATAGAAAGATAAGGGTTTGATTACGTGATATTTCGATAGTGCTTGTAAATCCCATACATTTTTGACATTTTGCCAATTGCTAGTACGACGCTTTTGTTTATAGACTGTCACTTGTGTAGTGTCTCTGCGTCTGCGGGCCTTGACACAAGTGATACAGCGACAATGATAGTCAATAAGAAAAAATTAAAAAATTCCATAACTCCCGGCAATTTTTGTTTATTTCATACTTTTTAAACCACATAATTTATCTAGTAATAGACACGCTTCGATCAACAATCTATCGAACACGTAATTATGACACGATATCTTGCGAAACTACTCCATTTCAAACAGAAAACAGCCCATAACTTTTGAATGGCTAAACCGATTTTCACCAAACATAGCTAAGAACACTCTAGACAAAGTCACCTTTCAAACAAAAAAAAATGAAATCAAAATCGGTTCATCCGTTTAGGCGCTATGATGCTACAGACAGACACACAGATACACAACAACACACGGCAAACTTATAACACCCCTCTTTTTTTCCGTCGGGGATTAATATACGTATTCGATTGACAAGCGTTAGTCATTAGGACTTTTGAAAATCGTTATCTTCAAAGAATTTCACTTTGTCTAGTTCCTCAAGGCTATTCCTGAAGGTTACACTAGTCGACGGCACGAACTATTTTGTGCGCGGGGTTAAAATGCATTTTATATCAACCGACAACACGTGCGGTAGAGATAGATGGTGTGATAAGTTGAACTACTAATCTATCCCTGTATGGTGGCCGTTTTTCAATTTTCCGTCTTCTTATGGCATTTATTTGCGCCCAAAAATGCGTTAAAATTAGTGTCGAAATGTGGAACTTTCGACGTTCATAACTTTCAAATATTTCATTTTTTACTTTTTTGCTTCCATACAGAGCTAGATAATGATGAGACAAATTGATATCACATTTTATTTTGAACGTACATTGTCAAATAGTGGAATAATCCCTAGAATACGTTTGTATGGAAGAATTTTCGACTAGTGGTACACTAAGCGACATATTTATAAAAAATAACATGAAGCATAAAATATATGCAAGCAAAATATGAAATTGTCTTAGTGTCAAAAGCTACCAAATGCATGCATGGCAAAACGCGTTTCCTAAAGTTCGGGAATAATTAGTGAAGCCTGTTCTCGGTCTGTGAATGATACGGTTTTTCCAACGTAGAAACATTAAAAATCGAACACAGATGGCGCGAATTTTTACTACCTTATGATATCAGAATTTCGGTAATTTCGAGTTACAGCAACCAATTTATAAATTGTTATAATGGTGATTGGTGACTTTAAAACTTAACACTTAGTTGCCCCATCAATTTAGAAAAGTATTACCTTAGAGGCAATTCAAATTCGTTCATTAAGATTCTTTATAAAAACTCAACATGTAACTTAAACTGGACCATTACGTCATTACTTTCCGAACGTACCCACCTATTATCTAACGTCCATTGTACCTTGAGCTCTGACGTTTGAAAATTCTTAGTCATTTGTTTTCGTGTTACGGTAATGTACCGACGACGTGGGTCTTTTCACGCTGGTTGGTTTCTGTGAACAAATGTAGTTCGAATTTGGAATAGTTGTTCGTGGAACTGTGGCTGATAAATTGGCTCGTCCGTCGAGAACCGACGCACCTTTGATAGTACGTTCGTTATAAATGGGTGCGTTTTGTACGGAGAGATAAAACACGCACGTTTATTTTGAGAATTACGGCAACAATGACAACAAATCTGCTTTGTCATTAATTTTGCATTGCATGATTTCTTAATTATTTAGTACACCAAAAACAACATTTAACAATTAAACAACAACATATATTTTTGTACTTATTTGCTTGTAAAAGGAACACAGAATCATTTGCTCATCTATCTTTATTAAAATAACTCTTGGAAGATTGATTAAAAATGATGTAAATTTAATTAATCTATGCAGTGTTTTATTTACACTTTTGGCAAACAATGATAACCCTTAATTATCTACACACCTTCCAAGGTAAATATTTATTCCAAGTGCACAACGTGTTCAACACATTTATCAATATTAGATTTGACAACTACGTGGCACTTGTGACGTTTGGTAACATTAACTTCAATGTCACACTAAGTAGTACAAATTAAATATCCAACTTCCTCACGTAATGCACAATGCATACAGGTTACTTTGAAAGCAGCAAAATACATTGTTTGTTCCAGTCTCATTGTTTGTACATTTATTAAATTAAATTAATTATTTGTTAACTTGCTTTTAGTTTTTTTATTAAATCAAACTTTAAGTACAGTACCTAGTAGCATATACTTAGGATCATAGTATTATTTAGATACCTACTTCTACCTAGATTTTACCCCTTAGACTAAAGTAAAAGTTTACAAAATTTATTTTATATCAGCGCACCCTTATTAGTCGGATGACGCACACAGCTTTTTCCACATCATCACTTTTTTTTTAAAGTTATGTAATTTTATTTTATAGTGCCTGGCTCCCTGGTTATTGACACGAACAGGTGCAGCTATCAAATTAGTTAATAGCCCTTGGTTTCGGGTTCCGCAGTAAAAACCAGCCACCTTATCGACCGACCATCTTGTATTCAGTCTATTAGTCTTAATTATGTTTATTTTCGAGTTAAGCTTCGATCGAAGTGTGCCATAAATCGTACGTGTTTTAAAATAAATAATATTAGAATGTAATTAGGGAAAAACAGACAAATTAATATTTTATGTCGGGTTTAAGTGGCTACCTGTCAAATTGATAGTCATGTTTTTTTTCTTTAGGATGTTGGTCGTTAATCTCACGGTTGGGTCTGGCCGGAACTAGCCGATAATTCAGTAAAAAAATAATCTTTTCGAAAAGGAAACGCCTTTTTTATTTTAGCCAAGATTAATGTATTCGTTTAATTTTATTTATTAAATTGACTACTCAATTAGTAAATTTTTTGTTCAATTTAAATCCCCCATTGTGTGCGATTTGTCACGCTTGAGCAAAACATTAATTTAAGGTGGAGCTAACAGGAAAAATAACCCAAAAGAACCAAATCTAGCACTAATTTCTAATTAGTATTCAATAACAACACAATATGACATCACTCCAAATTCAAACGCATCCTAAACGCCTTCCGAGAATATTACGAAACCAAATCACGGAGTCATCAATCTCGAACAAAAATATCCGTCCAAGCATTGTTTACTGAATTTGATAGGATTACAATCATTCACGTTCTGGGAAAATAATTTTATATCTCGACAAACAGGAGATGAAGTAGATACATCAATGTCAATGCAAAGATTCCTGGAGAAAGATTACTGCTATAACCTGTTCGTTAAGAGTTATTGGAGAGCTGAGTCAGAGGTACAGTTCTGCGATACTTGATTCACCGACCGAGGGTCAAATTTGATGGTCTTACTACAAGCTAAGTGGTATGCGACCAAAGTGTTTCAAAACAGTTTTTGATTTCAAAGAAATAATTAGGTGACTAGTGTTTGGCCAAGGCGAAAAGAATCACGCATTATTTAAACCTAGTTGATTTAAATGGCAGGTGACCTTTCGTAATATAGCAGTCAGTCTGGCTATTTATTTGCCAAAACTTGCTTTTCCACGTAAATTCAAAGTTACGTTTACTAACTTTGAGTCAACGATCTCTGTAATAGTTCTTTTGACATTTTACTAGCGGCCTCAAGGTTGTGTTTAATTTCTTTCTACATTAAAAAATCATTAGCCAACTTACATCTTCTAATCAGACGAAGCCATAACGTAATTGCTTTAGTTTCTTTTATCTTTATTACGCCCGTGTTCATGTTTTATTAATTCATTATGGCGGCATAAAAAATAATGTTGGGCGTGAGGTCCATTAGGAAAATCACGAGGATATTTCAAATACATTGAAAGGTTAAATCATTAGTTGATGAGGTCATAAAAATAGGCCAACTGGATACGCGAACCTAGTTCGAAAGTATAACGTAACAACATTAAAAAATACCTAGTACGAGTACTAGGAGTTCCGTAATTTGTGTGTTCAACGAATGGTCTTCAGAGACCAATTACGAAGTAGTTATTATGTGGTTAATTTGTGGTTAATTGGTAAATAATGTTCAGTATTATCATGAGTTATTTTGACTTGTTTGGCTGTTTAAATAAAGTTTGGAATAAAACTGTTTATTCGTCGCTTGAGTGTATAATAAAATACATACAAAGCATAGCTAAAGATCCCTTTTCCGATACGAATAAGGGGGTTCCTAATTAATTTTGGGGTCTATATACAATTTATTTTGGTAACGGGGAAACCTAAGGTCAGGTACCAATTAAGAACCCAATCGGTCCTTGGGTACAAAAATGTAGGACTAATTGACTTGTAAAAATGAGTTTAGGCTCTGCGCTACCTTCTAAAAAGAGTAATGGGTTGTATTTTTAGGCCAGTTATTTTCGTCAGATCAATTGTCATCCTAATACAAAAAGGTGTCCTTTGATTGACAAAAGTCCTATCATCATCATCAGTCGCCTTATCCCATTTACTTGGGGTCGGCCCTCCTTATCCTTTTTCTCCATTGTGCACGGTCTTGGGCAGTGCTGTTGTCCAAATTTACTTCTTTCAGGTCTTTTTCAACCGTCGTCAACCAAGTGGCAGGTGGTCTACCGCGTCCGCGTTTCGTCGTTGGCAAGTTAAGGGCAAGCTTCAACATATGGTCAACTGACCTTCTTTGGATGTGGCCATACCATCGGAGTCGTCCTATATCAGTCAGAAATTGATAAAAAAAAAAACAATACACCTTAATACGTCCTACGTAGTGGTCGTTTGGTTCCGAAAAGTGACAGGTGTATGACAAGTGATGACAGCTGTCAACATTACCATATTTTTCCATGTTAGAATTTTTCTTTTTGTAACTTTTATTTACAAAATAACAGGACAATGTGTGAATGTGAATAAGGTTTGTCATGTTTTTGTGTTTTTTTTTGTGACTAATATTAATGTTTGCGGTATTACGTATCATGACGTGTAGGTAAGAACCAACCTTTAGTTCTTATTTGAACTCGAGTTTTCTTGTACCGCTATCGTTAATAAAGTACAAGCAAAAATTCCTAGCTGACTAATAACGGTATCTCATACCTATTGGCAACTAGTTTGATGCATTGTTACAATTAATCATACGTTTCGAAGTAAAATTGAATAACAACTGGCAGCTAATAAATAGTCGTGCTACAAAGAGTGAAAAATGGCGGCGGCTGAATAAAATGAATTATATAAAAATAGAATTGGTCATTCTAATATTGCCTATTAAGTTTTGCGTAATAATTTGCGTGATAGACCTAATATTATGTAAAGTGGGATGTTTATTTAAGGCACTTTTATATCGCGAATCCTTTTAACAAAACGAGATTCCCAATTCATCCATAATTGCGTCAATAAAAACAGATTTAAATCGCCTCCATGAAACAAATGCGTACTTATTGTTATGATAAAATTTCCAGCGGTTTATTAAGCAATAAAATGAATTTATTTTCATTCCCATTTGGGCTTACTCTTTAAAATACCAATCGTTTTTTCGCTCAATCATAAAGACTGACAGAATTCGAGACCGGAAGTATCGCTCAACGTAAGGGACATTTACACAAATTGCCAAAAGAACCCTTACAGCACTGAAATTAAGGGACATTTACCTAAATTGCCAAAATGTCCTTTTCGTTAATTGATCCTTCTGGTATCGAATTGTTGAACCAAACTCGAGGCAATTACGCAAAAGATAAGACACAGTCGTAGAAACAATACTGGGAAAGATAAATATATTTTATTGTTTTGCAATCACTCGATAAGATTATGAGAACCCACGGATTTCCAAATTTTTTTGTAACTGTTACACAATGGAACTGGGTTTAATTTTTGGTAGGTAAGTGATTTTGTGTGATTTTGTGAATTTGTGGTTAAGTTCGGTTAGTACCAGTAGTATATTTTGAATATTGTTTTGTAATAGTATTCTTTTCATTTCTATGAAAACAACTATGCCTGTTTTTCGGTAATCTCTACATAAACGGAGAAGTTACTAGAAACATGTTTATTTTACTTTAGACTTTTTTTTACATAATATTCAGACACATTTACAATTGTCTTCGCAAGAAATTTCAAGATAAAACTTCGCAGTCGTTGTAAACTAAAGGAATAAGGCCATTTCATCCGGGTAGTGGCGACATTCCTAATTTTCATAAAGCTTTGTAGTTATCTCGAGTCCCAGAGAAAAACCGAGCGTCGAGTCAAGATAAGAAAGGAACATTACTTTAGCGAATTTGATAAATGGTCCTTTTCATAATTTTGGTATTTACTAGAATTTCCTTCGAGATTGTTCCAGAACTTTTGGCCAAAGCTTATTGAGTGAGCAGTGCAGTGCAGTGAGCAGCAATTGAGTGAGCGCTTGTTCGAGGCCGGGGAATTATTGGACCTGGTGAAACACAATGCGGAGAGGTATGAGTCTCTGACTAATTCCTCTTGCAGCTGTGCCAACTACCCACCACCTCCCCAGCTACAAAGTGACTTGTCTCCACCAATGTTGGCTCTTCCTGAAAAGACATGTGTACACAATGTAAAGGAATGTAACACAACATTATTTAGTGATGAAATAGGTTCAGGCTTTGGAAAAATATTACAAAATTACCTTAGCCATAGTTTTACAAATCATTGTTACCATAATATAAGTTTAAAGCAAATGATCAATAGAATTATAAATTCAAATATAGATAATTGTTCTACAATGGTTTTGCTTTTGGGAAATAGTACTGGAATTACCAAAAAGGACATAATGGCTGGTATTGACACCTTGTTAGGATTAAATGTAGGAAAGCTCATGGTTTGTGCTTTTCCTTACTCGCATAACTTCTCAGAAGATGAGAACAAGCGGATTTTTAAATTAAATAACACTATACAAATGTTGACTTGTCATAGTGACAAATTATTGTTTTTTGACACTAATAAATTTATTAGTGGACTAAATGTAACTCAGAGAGCTTTCTCTCTGACACGTAGATGTAGACATAAGATTGCTATGTTGATAGCATATTCTATTAATGAAATGTATTTGCCACCTAGTTGTAGGAGACAAATTGCTAATCCTTTAGCATACAATATACACTGTGACACTGGTACTTGTAGTGTACCATCGATTACTGTTAGTAGTGGTACTAACACTACTATTGATACGCCTTGTAGTTTAAACTATTAGGTGCGACAACGGATAAGCCGCATATGTTCAATGTTGTACATCAAAATATGCAGGGTCTGTCCGGCAAAGAGCTAGAGTTAAGTTTATTTATGGAAAACTATGATGTTCAGGTGTTATGTTTAACTGAACACTGGTTGAAGGAACATGAAGTAGTGTTTATCAATGATGATAATTTTACTGTACAAAGTGCGTTTGTGAGAAAAAACGCCATTCGCGGTGGATCTTTAGTTCTTGTTTCAAACAAGTTAAAATGTAAACAACGTTTAGATTTAGTTAATCTTTCTATTGAGCGCACTATTGAGTTGTCTTGTGTTGAACTCGAGCGATACGTTATAATTTGCGTTTATCGACCCCCCTCTGGTGATTTTAATAGTTTTGAATTGGTAATGGATGATTCACTCAATAGGTTAAAATCAAGTAATAAAAGTATAATTTTATGTGGAGATTTTAATATTAATATTTTAGATGTTACTCCATTAAGTATTAGACTTCGTAATCTGTTCAGGTCTTATAATTTAATTAACTTGTTTTTTGAACCTACTAGGATCACGGCATCTTCGTCAACTTGTCTTGATAATATATTTTGTGATTGTGATGCCAAAAATAAATGTGTGTTAAGTGACTTAACATCTGACCACTGTGGTTTATTAGCTAGCTTCCCCATGCCATTACATAAAAAGCCGCGTAAAATGGAATGTAGGCCCTATACAGCTAGTCGTTGCAATAAGTTTAAAAATAATATAGCTAATAGAATTACACCATCTATAGTAGAACACAAGAGTCCTAATGAAATTTATGGAGCCCTTTTTGATGTCGTGCAAAAAGAGTACCAATCTACTTTCAAGACCAAAACTATTGAAATTAATGGCACCACCGTTGGTATTAACCAATGGGCCACTCCAGGTATTTATAAAAGTAGAGCGAGACTATACGAGTTATATGGTTTGAAAAAATACAGGTTTGATACTCCTTTCCTGGAGTATGTCAAAAATTATTCAAAATTATTTAAAAAGGTTAGTGTTTATGCTAAATCAAAATTTTTAAGCGATAAAATAAAAAAATCCAATAATAAAGTAAAAACCACTTGGAAAATTATTAACAATGAAACGGGAAAGTCGGTTAAACAAGATAAAGAATTTGAGATTATGGTCGACAATAAATTAGTTACTAAAGCAGCTGACGTAGCTGAAGCGTTTAATGAGTTTTTTGCCAACATACCCATAACTACGACTCGCTCCTTAAATTCGTCCCCGTCTAAAGCTGAAAACCTTTTGCTTAGTAGTGTGTCTAAAAGTATTCGTTTATTTAGCTTCGAACATGTAACGCCTCGTGATGTAGTTAATGTTTTTAACACACTCAAATCCAAAAACACTGGTGATTACTGGGGAATCTCCATTAAACTTTTAAGTAATATAATAGACATCGTAGCCCCCTATCTAGCTGTTACTTTTAATAAATGTGTTGACTTAGGAACTTTTCCTGACCTCATGAAGAGTAGTAAAGTCATACCATTATTTAAATCAGGTAATAAAAATGACGTTGGCAATTTCCGGCCTATTTCCATTTTGCCAGCGTTTAGTAAAATATTTGAAAAGTTAATACTCAAGCAGTTGCTAAAACATTTTAATTTAAATAGCCTCCTTCATAATGAACAATATGGCTTTACAAAAGGTCGTTCGACTACAGATGCGGGTGTTGCTCTGCTGAAACACATATTTAACGCATGGGAGAACTCGCAAAATGCTATTGGGGTTTTCTGTGATCTCTCCAAAGCTTTTGACTGCGTGCACCATGACACGCTATTGCGTAAACTGCGTCATTACGGTGTGCAAAACGAAGCTCTCGATGTTATAAATTCTTACTTACATAATAGGTCCCAATGTGTAGATGTTAATGGTGAGAAATCTTCCGGGTTACCAGTTCAGTTAGGTGTACCTCAAGGCTCAATACTGGGTCCATTCTTGTTCTTAGTGTATATCAATGACTTACCGTTCTTTTTAAAGGGTATCTGTGAAGTTGTATTATTTGCAGATGATACCTCTCTTATTTTCAAAGTTGACAGGAATAGACATGATTTTGACGATGTAAACAGTGCACTCTCAATGGTTACGGATTGGTTTACAACAAATAACTTAGTTCTCAATTCCAAGAAAACGAAATGTATAAAATTCGCTTTACCGAATGTTAGAAATCTAGGACCCAACATCGTGTTAGATAAAGAGGTGCTTGAAACTGTGGGCTCGGCAGTTTTTCTGGGCATAACAGTAGATGCCAAACTTCAGTGGGGCCCACATATTTCAAGTCTAGCGGGAAGGCTTAGCTCGGCCGCCTACGCTGTCAGGAAAGTAAGACAATACACTGACGTTGATACTGCTCGATTAGTCTATTTTAGTTATTTCCATAGCGTTATGTCCTATGGCATTCTGCTGTGGGGCAAAGCCGCTGACATTCAAAATATATTTGTTCTTCAAAAACGAGCAGTTCGAGCAATTTACCAGCTAGGTGCCAGAGTTTCTCTTAGAGATATTTTTAAAGATATTGGTATTCTCACAGTGGCATCACAATTCATCTTCGCCAATATCTTATATATTAGGCAAAATATACACTTTTACACTAAAAACAGTGATATTCACAATATTAACACCAGAAATAAGGACAAATTACGAGCTCCTTTTCACCGGCTTCATAAGGTTCATAACTCATTTGTTGGGCTTGGTATAACCTTTTATAACAAGCTACCCTCTGCTCTTCTAGATTTGCCTTTTAATGCTTTTAAAGTTAAAGTAAAATCAAACCTTTGTTCAAAGGCATACTATTCTATTAACGACTACTTAAACGATAAAAATAGTTGGTCGCTGTGATTAACTCAAGACAATGTTTGTGTTCTTTCTCCAGAATTAGCTTACATACTGACAGGTTATATGAGTTATGTTTTATTTTTTTTATTTTGACAGTATAAGTCAATTTATGTTAATTTAATTGTCATATTATTGACATAATCGACTCACTACATTGTTTTTTATTTTTTAATGAGTTGTATTGCAATATGTGGTCAGCTAGCGACCTCGACAGTGGATCATAATATATTATTCTTGCCTAACTGTTGATTTATTTTTTACTTCGATGGTCCTAGTTTATCATAATTATGTGACTTCGAGTTACAGCTGTATTAGCTATATGTAGGCGGGCACGCCCTTTATGCCTGGAGGCTTTATAATTCGGGTACTAAGTTCCGTTTACGTTTTTTTTTTTTTTTTATTAGTTTTTATTTTCGCTTGAGTTTAGATTTCGATGTTTTTGTTGGTATATTGGCGTGTGCTAGCTGTCATTATGGCAAATATATTTTATTATAATTTTTTGTTTTGAGTAATGTAAATTATTTGCATAATTTTGTATAGAATCAAGTTTTTGTTTTTTTCTAACTGAACAGACAGCTGTGCTGCTGGGGAGTTTGTTGCGCCACTTCTTCTTCCCAGCAAAAGCACTAGGAAGTGGTGAAGGGCGGGCGTTTTTGGGGGACTGTCTTATGTAATTTTGACGTTCGGAAAGTGCTGATTCTCAGCCTAGTTTGAATAAATGACTTTTGATTTGATTTGATTTGATTTTGATTTGATTTGATTTATGTCAAAATGTCTTTATTAATTTAGGTTTCTGAGACTCAATCAACAGCTATCGAAGGAAGAGATATTTTTAGGATGTACATATTTTATGGGTTTAGTATTTGCTTTTGCCGCCATTATGTTGTTTGTACATAACTGGTGAAAGGTGGATGTTAGTTGTGCGTAGTGTTCCACGCGCGCCTCAAAGAGATGTCAGCAAAAGTGACGGGGCTCGCTAGGGCCGATACCTGTCTGGGTCGCGGATAAATTTGAAAGAGAGTTACCGCGGCCCTGGCTCAAGCAACTGAAGGAACACGGGTGGGTTTTCGTCAGTAAAAGTCTGACACGCCCTTCCGCTTCACGCAGAGTGGGAGAAGTCATTGGATGATTAACCAAACAAAAAAAAATGGCGTACCTCTGCCTGACCCTTCAAGGTATACAGGCGTGATGTTTATATGTTCTTTGATTTACAATAGCTTTTTCCCGGTGTTCGCTCCCATCTTCTTCGTGTCGATGATTCCTTCACTAAATTTTCTTGAACCAGTATTCAGCCACGTCGATAGCCTTAGCGCTGGCCTCACAAAGGTCTTGCATGATGAGGCTCATGAGATCATGCTCCCATCTTACAATCGTGCAAATTTTATTTAGTAAAGGTAGGTAGCAACTTAGCGATTGATAGCTTTCTATCAGTGTAAGAATTTTCATTAAAGGAAAAGGACTTTCAGAGATTAACTTTTACAAACATATAAAAAACAATGAATTTAGATTATCTCTAGTATTTAATACCAGGCCCCTCAGAAAGTATTGCGAAAAAAAGTTTTTATATATGGGAGACTGGCCAGTTATAATGTTTTTCGAAAATATGATTATTTATAAGTAAAAATAAGTAAGTTCCAATTTCAAAATTTCCCTCCACATTTTTTGCGAGTTAATTCAAAGTATTGTGTCTCACTGAAATATGGATCTGCGCCGGGAACATTTTAGAGCTATGATTTTATACGATTTCAAGTGTCGCCTGAAACCGGATGAATCGTACGATAGACTTCAAATGGCATTCATGGATGAAGGCCCTTCCAAGGCAACCGTGTATCGTTGGTATAACGAATTCAAGCGCGGTCGACCAACTTTGGGGGATGACGAAAGAAGCGGTCGCCCTTTGACGGCTGTTACCGAAGAAAACGTGCTAGCAGTGAAAAATTTAATCCAAGACAATAGGCGAATTACATATCAGGAGATTCAACACATATTGAAGATTGGATCGGGAAGCGTTCACGAGATTCTACACAGCCATCTTCGCGTGAGGAGGATAGTATCACGCTGGGTGCCGCACAACCTCACCGATGCTCAGAAGCAGGCCCGGGTGGAATGGTGCCGTGATATGCTTAACAAATTTGAAGCAGGCTCGTCTCGGCGTGTTTACGACATCGTTACAGGTGATGAGTCCTGGATTTATCAATACGACCCAGAAACCAAGCGCCAGTCGACTGTTTGGGTGTTTCAAAATGAGCCAACGCCTACCAAAGTGAAGCGATCTAGAAGCGGGGGTAAGATTTTGATCGCTAGCTTTTTTAATTTGACTGGCCACTTGGTATCAATTCCCTTACGGGATCAAAGAAGCATTAATGCCGAATGGTATACTACCAAATGTTTGCCAGAAGTTTTCTCTGTTATAAGCAACAAGCGACCAAACACAGGGCTCCGCGGGCTACTGCTCCACCACGACAATGCACCTGCGCACACCGCACTCAAAACGAGGGACTTCCTGGACAGCACGCCAGTCAAACTCCTGGGTCACCCTCCTTACAGCCCTGATCTAGCACCGTGTGACTTCTTTTTATTCCCAAAAATAAAAAATCAGCTCAAAGGGATACAATTTTCGTCGCCGGAAGATGCGCTGGCTGCGTTCGAGCAGGCTGTAAACGAGGTGTCTGCGGCGGACTGGAAAAAGTGTTTTGAAAACTGGTTTAGGCGCATGAATCTTTGTATAGAGGCTGGTGGAAAGTACTTTGAAAAGATTTAATAAAAATATATGTACGTATAGAACAATTTTTTTTAGTTTCGCAAAACTTTCTGAGTGTCCCACGTATATTCGACATATTGGAATTAGTGGCCATCTATTAAGGTGGGTCTATTCAGGTCACAAATAGATATTGCCTTTCTTTTCACGGCAATATATTTATTTAATATATTTGTGAATGAAACTGTAGTTATCTATAACTAAAACAGACTGGTCCGAATATTAGCAGCCACTGAAGATATTTCTCTGGCAGTATACAATGATGTATGGAGGAAGGAAAGTGTACCCGACAAAGATTATAGAAACTGGGAAGATGCGATATCTATTTATTAAGATTATATTTCTATGATGCGATATCTATTTTCAACCCTTTAATTTATGTATTTTAATAGCGTTTTTGCAGAATATCAGAGTTTTTAGACATCACCAAGCCTTTAATAGGATTGTAATGAAAATTTGCAGATTCATTGGCTTTAGAATTAAATAAATGCAAGTAAGCTTACTTTGTCGTTGGTCACTCATGTTTCACTAATACAACATCAAGTAACAACTATTTACATCATAAGCTAGTTTTTATGTATTTAAAAAAAAAAACATGTGTTACAATCAAGTCATAATAAAATAGCACACAAATGTATCGTCACAAATTTGATCCTAATCCCCAAACTAGGCCTGGACCTGTATTTTGGGGGTCAGCGTTCAGCCATGGGTTCTATTTTCAATTTAAGAAATTGTAGAGGAGTGTCGCTACATAGTTGACAGCCAAGGTTATAGCCATTTGGTTACACATATAGGTAAAAATATTGCTGGTCTTTATTTTGTGTATATATTTTTCTTGCCACTCGTCTCATGAAAATTCCACGGTAACCTTCATGGACACTGCATCTTACAAATTCCAAGTATACTTAATCCTCGCATGTTCCTCTACCGTATCTCTCTTCGTTTCCTTCCACACTCCATGTTCCTCAGGGCACGCGAGCTAACACAATTAGTGCTAATGGAGCGACTTGTTTGTTTGTTCTTACAACTAACGCCAAAACAGCGCACTACCAAGGAACCACGTTCTAAGCAACTCCTATTTCTTGCGGAACCTTTTTAAGTTTTATAAGGTGTTTGGTTCCTCTTTGTGGGCTTTAGTTATTTTTGTTTTTTGTAGGTTGTAGATAATTATAATAAAAGTGCTTGGTAGAAACCTTAATTTTAATACTTCTTAATTTTAACATTGTTGTAATTAAAATATATTATATCGCATTCAATTTTCATTCAATCTTCACTAATGGCTAGTGTCTGACTTAAGAAGTTGAGTATTTGTCAAACTTTACTTCAGCCTAAAAACCTATCAAGTTTGGGAATTAAAAGTGGGGCTCGACACATTCTTAACACCAAATTATCAATTCGGAAACTAGCCACAAAATATCAATATGCGTTTTCTGACTGCATAATGTAGATAATAATTTGCGTAGGCCTTCGCCATTCAACACGCTTCTATTGCCACTACTTACCTATTTCGTTGTGTTAGCGACCCATATTTATCATGTTTCGGAAGCCTCCCATTTTTCCATTCTTCGTCAATTGCTTCCAAAAAGCATATTGCATTATGAACTTTACAATACCAGAAGCTAGAGTTCATTTGAAAACAAAAGTGTCGTAAAAAGTTTGGCCACCTTCCAGCCCTGGTCTTAAAGTGTGTAAAGTTACCGAAACACCGCAGACTGTTATAAGAAAAAAGCCAGTATTTTGTGAGCTGTTGGAACTTTTTATAGTAGTAATTAACTGAATAACAGTTTTCTAAGAAATTTGAACCTTAATTACTTAAGTATTCTTAACTAAGTAGGTAGGTACCAACCTAACTTTTCATTGAAATAAGTAGAGAGTCATCGATAGCTTCAATTTTGTAACAAAGATAATGAACAACGCAATTAATATCTAAGGATTTTCTTTTCAAGTATGTCCATTGTGCCATATGCATTGAATTTTGCCAATAAGCTATGAGGTACCTACATAGGTACCTAGGTAATTTCTACTACATAAAATCCGTGTATACTTAAGCGATTTCTTAGAGCATTTTCCAGAAAATTTAACGCGCTCTATAAGGCGGGAACAAAATAAATTCAGTCACAAAATCCTTATTCAAAATGTCGTCACCTCACAAGTTCCAGAACAAATTGCTTAATGTTCGAGCTGTTAGTTTGAACGCCTCGTGTTTGTTCGGCTCGGCAAACATTGTATTATCTGTTTGCAGTGTTTGCCAAACTGGCTCCTGTGCTGACTTCTTCTTACCGAATTATTTGGTTACCAACTGTTGGTGGTCTGTATTACAAACATTGGCAGTTGGCGCCAATATTTATGAATTCATTTGTTTTGTTATTAGAGCAGTGGTGGCCCAGTGGTATCGGCCGCGACTTCCAAGTTGTAGTTCGAGCCCAGGCAGGCGCTTTACTTTGTGTAAATTATTTCATCACCACTGCTCTTAAAACGGTGAAGGAAAACATCGTGAGGAAACCGGCATGTCCTAGAACCAAAACATTCAAAGACATGTGACATCCACCAACCCGCACTGGGCCCGCGTGGTGGATTACGGCCCATTCCCTCTCACAGAGAGCAGGCCTGTGTCCCAGCAATGGGAACATTAATAGGCTGATGATGTGTGACGTGTGTGATGTTTTTGGCATATTGGCATGGCATTTGTTTTTACTATTTCAATATTAGTTCTAGGACTTGTCAATTAATTCGTTCTAATTGGTATTTGTGTTTGCTTAGTGTTACTATAATTAATTGAGGTTTATCGATGTATCCGCAATCCACACGTTAGTTATGGTGGTAAATCCTACACGACAAGTTCCATAAATTGTGAGCATGCGTTGGAATCCCGGCCATTACACGCTTGGGATCGAATTTGCAATATCCCAATATCACGTTTCCTTTCGCTCAAGGCTGAGTTCGCTTGTACGATCGATTTTCACCCATCAGCACGGTCATTGGTCATAAATGTAGAAGCTTTATGCTTTGTGATTGCCACAAACTACATTGGATATTCTGTATACCCTGAATCTATTCTAGAACATACAATGGTTTGTTATTTTAACCAACTTGAAACCTGTTACAACATAAACAGAAACCATTGGGAAGAATCAGTTTCTGCTCACCTATAAATCAGGTTGACTGGACACCGTGAGCAGTAACTAATACAAGAAACACAAAACAATTATTTGGTACAGCCTAGCCGTAGGCACAATACATTATAAGCAATAAGTCCATCGTCTGCGCTGCCCTATTCAATATCAATTATGTTCACAGTTACTTAGAAAACCATCATACTTAAACTGGTAGGACTACTTACAAAGTAACAACAGTCAACCAAACATTGTCACAGTAGTTCTATTCATGAGCAACATACCCTTTGGAGGCGTACACAACATTTTGACAATGCACTCAATGCTACTAAACAACAATAAAATGTACCCAGGCACAATAAGCCAGTGGTATTTGACGTTCATAAGGCCCTAAAATGAATAAATGATGTCTGATTTAAATATGAATTGACTGCAACTGAATGGAAATAAAAATGTCTGTTAGTTGAGTCTTATGGGATTTTAATGTGGAGTTCAGAGTTTGTACGATAAATTTTGTATTGATGTTGAACAGTTTGTGTTAAAGGTTGTCATATTAGGCTGTGGTGCCACACACGGCGTTGTTTTGGGTGTTCTCCAAAATGTTTGCTTTACCGTAATATAAGTACTGGTAACGTAATGTGTTAATTTTTGTTTGGGTCGTACGACTTTTTCATTGAATAGTTTTTCTATCTGTTTGTTTATACGATTTTTTTCCAAAATATTTGTACTTAGATATTTTTAGGGTTCCGTACCCAAAGGGTAAAAATGAAACCCTATTACTAAGACTCAACGATCCGTCTGTCTGTCTGTCTGTCTGTCTGTCACCAGGCTGTATCTCATAAACCGTGATAGCTGATGATTTATTTCTGTTGCCGGTATGACAACAAATACTACAAACAGAATAAAATAAATATTTAAGTGGGGCTCCCATACAACAAACGTGATTTATTTTGCCGTTTTTGTGATAGTAGTACGGAACTCTTCATGCGTGAGTCCGACACGCACTTGGCCAGTTTTTCTATAGAAGCTGATATAATTCGCTTTAGCAAATCCACTTCCATTCTCTTAAGAGAAATAAGATGTTATTCTTGACTAGCTGCCGTCCGCGTCTGCGCTCGCGTTGTTTTAGTACTTCTCCCGATATCTTTATAAATTATAGCTTATGTGTTAATTTGATGTATAAGCTATATTTCTGAAAAGTTTCATCAAAATCCGTCCAGTAATTTTTGCGTGAAAGAGTAACAAATATCTGTCCATCCATCCTCACAAACATTCACGATTAAAATAGTAGTAGGATATGTCAGTTTCATATCTTGCTGATATCGATACTGCAGTGCTGTACAAGTTAATACGCTGCCCATTCACCTGAAAGCTATAATCCCTTAGATAGTTACAGCGAACACGCTCAAGGTGGAATGAGGTGGCCTACTTTTAGCTGGATAGAGAAATACAGGATGCTAATGTTAATAGAAAATATTACGTTTGTGATATTAGCGTTAGACACCTATGGTACTTTTTTAGGGTTCCATACCCAAAGGGAAAAATTATTGTTGCCGCTATGACAACAAATACTAAAAACAGAATAAAATAAATAGTTAGTGGGGCTCTCATACAACAAACGTGATTTTTTTGGCCGTTTTTTGCTATAATGGTACGGAACCCTTCGTGCGCGAATCCGACTCGCACTTGGCCGGTTTTTTTTAATTATACTTCTTCTTTTGTGAGTCCAATTAATACTTTTTTTTAATATTTTATATTATCTTGCTGTCGTATGTGTATCCGGCAACTTGTAATTGATTTTTTCAAGCACTTTATGGCTTCCGATTAAGTTGAAACTTGGCGTACTTATATAATTTTGGAAACTTTGAAATAATATAGTATTATAATGCTGGTCTCATGATGGAGCCGCAAGGTGGCCATAGCAACTACTCCACCAAACAAGATAGCACCATCGTGTGTTTGTCTTTGGAAGTATTGACAAGCGACTTGACAATGTTAATTGAAACTTGCACTACTCCCTACTTAAGGGATACTTAATCGAATAAAAAAGAATGATCACGATCCGATAACTAGTTTCGGAGAAATGCGTGGACAAACATACATACAAACACTTATGAAATTTGGCACACGTGTATAAAAGCCCACATATATGTGTGTGCATATTGTGTAATTTTAACAATATTATAAACATACGTATCGAATTGATAACCTCCTTTTTTCAGTCGGTAAAACAAAAAATTTTAACAAGACCATTTTTTTTTTAAGGATAATGTTTACAGCCAATTATTAAAATTAAGAATTTGAAGATGAAGATGAGTATTTGTCAAATTCTAACATGAAAATCTGTCATACTTTGGCATTAATGTAAGATTTGACACGTTCTTAACTCCAAATACTTAATTCAGAACCCGGCTATTACTCTTTTGTTTAAGCATGACGGCTTACATAACATTAAAGTAACTGCTCACGCAAACTACTTATAATTTTATAATCATATAAAACTACAACAAATACAATGCATCCATGTTCGCAGTCTGAAGTGTTGTCACTTATCCATTCTGCTCCAATATCGCGACGATATCCAGACAATTGCATTATCTTCGATTTTATATACTCGGGGCTGTAATATTATGTCTGCAGTACTTAGAGATAGCAGTCTGATGGTTAACCTTATTAGTGGAGAGGTATATCTACGGCCTTTTCATTCTAGATAATGAAAGTTTAATATTTAGGAATAGGGATAAACTTGAAGGAACAAACATTTTTAGTGTTCGTGGAGTCATTTTTAACTTTTAAGCGTTTCATCATCATCAACATCAGTCTTTTAATGTTCTCACTGCTGGGACACAGTCCTCTCTGTGATAGGGAATGTGGGCCGTAATCCACCACGTGGGCTCAGTGCGGGTTGGTGGATGTCACAATCATGTCTTTGGTAAATTGTTCAGCCGACTTTTTTTAGCGGCATTAAGTAACTAACTATGTGTACACTTTTCTAGCAAAGGTCCTCTAGTACTTTTAAATTAATATTCTTTATAATAGTGCCCAAAATATCAAACTAAAGAATAGGCCAGCTTATGAATAAATGTATCTTTTTAAGGTTCCGTACCCAAAGGGTTGACTGGTAGAGAATGCCTTGTGGCATTAAGTCCGCCTATGTACCACTATTGTACATGAAGTTTAAATAAATAAATAAAGGGTAAAAACGGGACCCTATTACTAAGACTCCACTGTCCGTCTGTCTGTCTATCACCAGGCTGTATCGCATGAACTGTGAAGCTAGACAGTAACAAAAAAATACTAAAAACAGAATAAAATAAATATTTAAGTGGGACTCCTATACAAAAAACGTAATTATTTTGCCGTTTCTTGCACCCTTCTTGCGCGAGTCCGACTCGCACTAGGCCGGTTTTTGTAAAATTATGTAATAAATATTGTTTTAAAAAATTGCCGTTTTCATGCAATACCAAATAATTTATTGCCATTCAAGTAAAACAACAAATCCTCATCAATGCCAATCAATAACGATTCGAGACAGCTTTACTCAAATTGGCGTCCAAATCCATCGATCAAAGTTAACACAGACTTATAATACCAAAACTCACAACAAAATACCAGTACCAATAGTAGGTCTAGCTGCCTTGTCCAGGCATGAATGAAATCTCCAACCCAGATCAAGGTTCCTTGACGTTCATCTCTGAGTGTGGGTAGTTGAGGATTATATCAGATGAATGGTAACATCCACCTGTGCGATGATAAGGACTTGCGTAGGTCAGAGCTGATGTCCGATTAACGTTCGTTTTGAGGAGGATTAGAGATTTAGAAACGACTGGTTAAGGTCAAGGGGATACATAAACTCACGCATTTTTCTCATGCGGGTTGGTAGAAACTACAAAACGGCCACCTGATACGATCTTTGCATACCACTTTTGCTTTATTTACATTCATAAATCTGGACATGCACGCACTTCGGTTATGAGTACTGCATAACGTAAAATGCTGTAAATTGCTCTTGCATAAAAGGATGGCCATTTTTAAGTTGAAACACGTCTTAATATAGATATGATCAATCCATTCCCTTCTTTAAAATTCATGTATCTTTTTTTGATACTAGGTACACGTACGCAACAGGTGCCAATCATCCTAGAGACTTAAAAAAACCGGCCAAGTGCGAGTCGGACTCGCGCACGAAGGGTTCCGTACCATAATCGCAAAAAACGGCAAAAAAAAATACGTTTCTTGTATGGGAGCCCTACTTAAATATTTATTTTATTCTGTTTTTAGTATTTGTTGTTATAGCGGCAACAGAATAAATACATCATCTGTGAAAAATTCAACTGTCTAACTATCACGGTTCATGAGATACAGCCTGGTGACAGACAGACAGACAGACGGACCGCGGAGTCTTAGTGATAGGGTCCCGTTTTTACCCTTTGGGTACGGAACCCTAAAAATGAATAAAGAACACGAAGGACGAAAAATTAATCACCCAAAAATTCTGCCTCTGTAATACCCTTATAAATATGTATTTAAGGATCCCTCAAAAATAATTCAATTTGTAAATCGATAATTGCACCGAGCGTTGTAAAGGGGGATTCAGACGGGGCTGATAAAAAAATATCTTTAATGATTGATGAGTCCCTCCCGCCCGGCGTTCCACAGTTTGTTCTTATTTATTGGATTAACCGTTCTAATCTCCAATCTTTCGTGAAATTTTTTACCCCTCGGTCTAAGTAATTAATTATGTTATTTGGGTATTATTGGAAGTTTAAGGGCCTTTTTGCAGGGCGCTAATTTGTTTGAAATACGATAATTTGAGCGTCACTTTTACTTTATAAGTAGTGAGATGTTTTAATGAAATCGCTTTAAGTATTTTTTTTTTAATTTCGCTGTTTCTATGAGTGATAATTGTTCGAGGTTTTGTGTGGGCGTTTATTTCGTCTTTTATTTGCATTAAATGAAACGTTTTACAATTCTGAGGGCTATTGTAAAAATAAAATTACCCCAGCACTTTCTTTAACCGAATAAATAAATACATTAATTGGTACACCCAGAGAGTCTTTAAAAACACTCATAATAATTGCTGTTACAAGCTTCTTTACTTAATTGGACTCATTAAAATTCAACGCTGTTACATCGACCGTTAAAAGGCAGACCGCATTTAGGGACTTTCAATCAAAACGGTAAAGCATTTCACCCAAAGAGGACTGGAGGATTGAAAAGAACGCCACATACGGGATACGTGTTGACTGTGCAAACATCGGATGGGAAATGAAATGAAACGAACGACTCCCCGAGTGTCACCCCTAACGGTAGGGTTGCCACTTGTTTATGTGTGCTTAAAACTGTCATAAAAATATAGTAGATTCTGCTTCTGAACGATGGCCAGTACTTTGAAAACTTAAGTAATTTGATTTCATTGGTATTTTATTTAACATACGAGTATTTTGGCTGCACATTGCTATTTGATAATTAAAGTTGCCCTAGTCGACGGCACAAAATATTTTGTGCGCGGGGTTAAAATGCATGCTATCTCATCCGACAACACGTGCGAAAGAGATAGAAGCTATAATAAGCAGTAAGAAGCTAGTTTAGCTAGCAAAATGGATGATGATTTAGGACGAAAACTCCTTTGGGAGTATGGATATCATGCAAAAACGACTAAATGTATATTTTCAAAATAAAATTATTTTCATTGTTGACCTACTAATCTATCCCTGTATGGTGGCTATTTTGCAATTTTCCTTCTTCATATGGTATTTATTTCCGCCCAAAGATGCGTTAAAATTAGTATTCAATTATGGGACTTTCGACGCTCATAACTTTAATTTTTGTTTTTGTTTTCATACAGGACTAGATAATGATGATACATATTGATATCATTTTTATTTTAAACGTATATCGTGAAACAGTGGAGTAATCGCCAGACTACGTTTGTATGGATGAATAATCGACTAGTGGAACCTTAAGTTATACTTAAGTATTACTATTCAGCATGACCAGTGACTTATTCGCTCGTGCCCTAGTACTTAATATGTATAGTTATATATATAACGGTTATCAATAGATACGGCATAAATGATAAGATTTAAGTGCGTTCATGTCCAATGTTTGTGATATTTGTTTTGCTTCTTCCGTGTTTTATTTTACGGCTGATAATTAGACAAACACACCTTGAATGGAGTATGTTACGTTTATCGGAAATATGTGTAATGATATGCTGGTGTCCATTATAGTCCTGAAATGTTACTAATGTAAGGCACTAATGTACGGCAGCCCTATCGCAAGCGTGTGCGTTGTGTTGCTAACCTTAGCAAATGTTTACCTTCTATTATCTTTGACGCCATCTGCAAGTTGGAATATCGTATACTTTGCCTCTTGCAGTCACGTACCAAACTTTATCGATGTGGTTATCGTATTCTCCATTGAAAAATGCTATTTCTCATAACTGGCAACACAAAGTGTTTGATTACTTATAGACTATAAGAAGTGTTGAAAATTTCATAGTACGAAGGTGAAGCTTAAAACTTTAGCTTTTATCTGTTATAAAACAGTGAAAAAATTTTGCGCTGCGAATAATATAACTTTGTTGCTCGCTACAGGAGTTTAGCGCTCGCCTGAAATTAAACTCAAGAGTTAATTTTCCCGAGGAAGTTTTAATAGGTAAATAGGTCAACATAGAATCATAATTCTTAATGTTATTATGCGAAAACGCCTCCGTTTAGCAGCAACGTTATTTTTTACAAGGCAACACTTGACTTTCAGATTAGCCTGCAAAGGGCAACCCCTCGTTTTGTAAATTACTTATTTTTATACGGCGATGTAATTTATTACAACGGCTGATTTAGTTTGTCTTACGCTTGGATCCTTGTTTTCTCATTACCATGATAAATATTTTCTCAATTTCAACCCGACGTAAACCAATTATGTTTAATCTACATTTACAACCTCGGGCTATTCGTCTGTGTCGAACTTTATTTCGTTTAGGGCGTCCGTCGTCGGATATTCGGCGACCAGAAGGACCAAAGAGATCCCGGAAGACTACAAAAATATCACAATACGAATCTTTGTATAAGAATTTGGAACAATAATTACGACAAAACTTTAGCGGATCTATTTCTATGTACAAAAGTTTGCTCAAAGTAAACGAAAGGTCCCCATAACATTTGCCCGCATGTGTAACCGGCCTAAGTCTAACATAGTTTCGAGTTCGAGTAGGCGGTTACCATTTAGGCTTTAAACAGATCGAGAATCTTCGTTTCTCAGCCGCAGGGGTGTGTGGGCAATCCGGAGAGCGATCAAAACGTTATTGAATTCTCTAAGCGCCCTCAGCTAAGCTAAAGCTAAACCGATTGGAAATCACGTAGCAATGAGTTTTGATGTTTTGATATTGAAATGTTTCAAAGTATTTTTTTCCTTTTACAATATGATTTTGTGAGAGGAAATTTTATTGAATTAATAAGCCTTTTAAGACATTTTTTTTTTAAGTGCAGTGGTGGAGTACCTACTTACGGGTTGTAGGTCGTGGGTTCCAACCCAGGCAGGCGCTTTATTTTGTGTAAATTATTCCATCACTACTACTCTAAAAACGGTGAAGGAAAACATCGTGAGGAAACGGGCATGTCCTAGAACCAAAAATTCAAAGACGTGTGATATCTACCAATCCGCACTGGGCCCGCGTGGTGGATTAAGGCCCATTCCCTCTATCACGGAGAGGAGGCCTGTGTCCCAACAGTGGTAACATTAAAAGGCTGATGATGTTCATCAACATCATCAGCCTTTTAATGTGCCACCTGGAAGAGAACCTGGAAGAGATCGCGGAAGGCATCCTGGATCATCATCCAGGATGCCTTCCGCAATCTCTTCCAGGTTGCCTGGAGATAAATGTTTTTTCTCAAAAATGGTATGTAATGTTGTCATAACATCTCTAAAAAGTATCCAGAAAGTGAACTCTACCGGAGACTTATTCACAACTGTCCAGTAAGAAGCGAGATTTTAAATTTGGAATCTCCTACTGTCCAGTAAGTAAGTATGTAATTTACTTACTGGACAGTAGTAGGGATTGGTCCGATATATCAAAACGTAACTTATTTCGGATATGTGTTAGATGTCATATCATATCGATATCTATATCAAAATAACCGATATTACAAAAACTGTATCTAATAAAAACCTTACTAGCGTGCGAGAACAAATAAGTCAAAACTTAAAACCGTAACAATGCGGAAACGTACGAACTACGAACAAAACGCAAACTTTACAAACGATAGGAACCTTAATTATGCACTACCTCTCTTTCTAAGTATTATTTCGCGTTCGTTGTTAGCTTGCTCATCTAAATAACATTTTAACTTATGCAAACTGTATTAAATGATATCGATATCTGAAAACCGTTTTCGATATCGATATGAAATCTGTATATCAGTTACATAACCGTTTGTGCAAAAAACCGAAAACACCCATCTCTAGACAGTAAGTAGGTCAACCTCTTCAGATCTGCTTAGAAAAAGAAACATAGTACCAGCCAGACACATATTAGAGTTAAGCCATTATAACATGGTTATAGGAGGGAGGCTCCAAATATATATCTATCTCTCTTTTTTGTATGACATTTTATGAGATAGATATATTTTTGAGTCCGTTAATCAAGACGTACAACAAACAAATATAAATCGATCAAAATATCTATCAGTAATTGCCCTAATATGAATGTAACCTTCAATATTAATTAAACAAATTTGTTGTTAAACTTTCTTTCATTTTTGAGAAAAGCATTATACAAGCCTCAACCAGTAAGAAAGTCATCCTGGCCTCGTATATAACCGGACCTCACCTGCGGTTCGGTCCGGTTAACTCATACTTGGCCAGGAAGGCTTACTTACTGGATTCTGCAGTAATGTACTATAATCAGTTAAATAGTGTTTGAGTTCATCCATTACAAACAATTTTACAAATAATCAAATCATTTATATTAGTGTAGAAAGATAAACATTTGTAGAAGTCGTGCCTAATCCCGGCTTTTATTTTTGTTCGTTGGAGGAATATTCAGTAAAAATAATATACGAGTATTTTTTTCGGTTCATACGCTCAAGGCTGAAATAAAATACAAAAGTGATATTTTAATAAATATTTCTGATCTGACTTTAAATAATCTTGGTCCTTATTGCTTTCATTTTACGTTTCAATCTCCTAATGCAAATCTCTTATGGGTCTTACACACAAATCCATTCGTTTGCGTATTATCGTTCCCCGAAAGGCGTAGGCCCCAAAAGATAAGCTATTGCAAAGAATTTCTACATTCGGATAAAAGTATTCGTAACCAAACTAATCGTAACAAGTTCTTATCGGCCCTAATACATGTAAGTATTAGATATTTACCTTGAAATCTATGCGTAGAATCTATGTTTATCCGTCGTTTAGGATTTGTAAGACCGATATCAACCGCAAACGGCTCGTAGTTCTGATAAACTGATAAATTTAAACACGTTTAGTTAAGATTATAACTTGTTTTATTGCCATTTCCTGCTTTTTAATCTTAAAGTAAAACTGGCAATCCTCGAGTTTAGATAAAGGTTTTTAGTGAGGTAGAATGTATTCTGCAATCACATCAATGTTTTTCTTTTGTTCGAAATAGTTTACATTAACTTATTAATAATTCATTTTTATCCTTCCACTTTTTAGGGTTCCGAAGTAAACAAGGAACCCTTAAACCCCAAAGTGGTACAATGAAATCATGAAAAAAACAGTTTTTTGGGGTTCCTCCTATAGACTTTAAGTAGGGATGTTATTTTTTTTTCTCGTCTATCCCATGGTGTGGGATATCGTTGGATAGGCCATTCAAAAATATTATGGGTTTGTTAAAACTATTTTACGATTCAGAGATCCGTTTGCGTAAAATTAAGCTTTAAATTGAATTTTTTTGTTAGAGTCAAGGGTTCCCCCCCTCTGCCAGCGAAATGGTTGCTCTTGGCTATGTGGAAAAAATCACGGCAGTAGTATATATAACGAAATTAAAAGGAAAACTATCATTGATAAGTAGGCTTTACAAGTTTACGAGTAATAGTCGACTAACTTATAAAACGTACTTGGAACAGTAAAATTTTGAACAATGCCATAGAAAAATTACTTAAATAACGTTCTTAGCTGTGAAAAACAGAGTAAATATATGCTTATGAACCATGTAAAAATATACAAAAATAAAATCATAACATCCTTAATAATAATGATTTATAATTTAATAATGTTTAAGCTCGAATAACGCATTGGAGTGGGCGGTGGCAGTACTGGTCAGTAGTCCATACGGCGCATGCGCGAGGTGGTGTCTTTTTTGTAATCTAAAGTCAAATTAGATTCGATTGCCAAGAAAATTCCGTTACCCGGCCATAGGTGGGCCCGTTGTTAAACGTTGTGATCCGCTGAAACCGTTTTAATGTTCATGTATCAACAAAAAACCCTCTTCTTAGTCCGCATTATTATGCAATTTCGGAACCCTATTACTGCGCGTGGCCCGACACGCACTTGGCCGGTTTTTTATATATATTTTTAACTAGACAACCCTAACAACGGTTTAAACCATGCCCACTCTTCAAATGATCAATTTGTCTTGTCACGTGTCATCACAAAAATAGATGTCAAATGTCAAAACCTTATTTTACAAAAAAAAAAACTAAGGACGGTTGTCACATCTTGAGGTCTCCATCTATTTGTGTAGTGGGCCCGGTTCTGACGTGAAGAGGTTATAAATAAGATTCGTTAGGAATGGCTCTCGGCTGTCTATGTAAACATAAACACGAAAACATCTTTGGATAAGCTGCTGATGAGCCTGGGACCAAAGCTTTTATTAATAGAGGAAGAGGGTGTATTTCGATTCGTGATACTATAAAAATATTATTTTTCTGGCTATACCCAGGTGTTTTATCATAAGTTTTATTAAAAGTTTGAGCAGTGCAGTAATGATGTTTTTTTTTAAAGTTATAGTTTTGGAATTATAATTTATTATTAATATTTATTTATTAATGTATATTATTATTAGTTATTATTTATTAATATATATTAGTATTTTCTTTATTCAACTCTTTTCTTATTAATTACATTTTTAAATATTTTTACAAAACACATTAAAAAAGAAAAACATTTAAAAATATAAAAATATATAGGCCCACCGGTATCGTGAACAGGGTCTAAGCTACCGGCGGTCAGGGCTCTAGAGAGAGGAACCTCCTAACAATGCGAGCCGTGTCCAGCAATACTGCTTTCTGGATCAGGCCCTTGATCCAGACGCCTAACGAGAGCCTCCTAAGGTGTTGGTCGAGGCTCGTCGCTATTAAGCCATTGGCTTAGTATTTTTATTATTAGTTATTATATACTTTATTGTACACCACAAAATACGTACAGGACAAACGTTCACAAACAGTGTACAATGGCATAGAACCTAACTAATAGGTAAGTTTTTAAACTGTCATGGTCACTAACAATGATTGACCATCGGAAACTCGCAACAAACAGTAAACATGGTAAATATCCCGCTTCTAATGTTAATGTTAATATGTATGTGCTAGTTTCATTGACACATAGATCTATAGAATAAATTATATTACCTTTTGCAGATAGATGTTTCAAATTCTGTCTAGTATCCAATAAGGTAATGCTCATCCGACTGTGACATGGCTTTCAAAAGCCATCTGAGATGACTAGTTGAACTCTGTCTAGCCCATAAGTAACCACAGACGTATAGCTTGCAGAGTTTGGTAAGAGCCAGCTCATTACTTGATGCTTAAAGACGAGATTATAGTGCAAACATCACAAAGATCAAGACGTAGATCCGGATTGTAGGTCATCTATTTCTGTTTGTGCATATTTATAAGGTATTATTTTTTATTCGGTCCTTTGCTGTTGTACAGTAGCGTGAGCATGTTGTACATATCCAACAGTGCTTACCTATGAAGCTACTTACAATTTTGCAATGTTTCTGTTCTTTATTTTACTAATAGCTTTTTTCCGTAACTTGTGACACTTAAAAATGTAACAGCGTCATTTTAGCTTTCTATTAAATAAAGAATTAGTGAAATCGGATCAGAATTTTTGTCTCAGAAATAATCTGCAACAAACACGCAAAAATCAATTTTACATCTTTGTAATATTGTCTAGTTTTCTTTGAAATTGAATTCCGAAAGGAATTCGACGACGCGTGTAGCGACTACTTCAACTTTTGATAGGTAGTTCGCTGACAGGTTTTTAGTACCTAACTATAAAACTTAATTAGTATCCAAGCATCGATTGCCAGGCACCTCGCTTTGCGTAATAAAACTATTGAGACCTAGGATTTCTCATTGGAGCTTATATTAACGATAACTGTCAATTAAAGCTAAGGGTCGTTTAAGTCTCACAGACAATGGACCTGTTACCTGTCAATTATTTTATACAACTGTGTTGTTATGGCTATTATATGAGGTAGATGTCAACCTCACATTTACGTACAATGATAGATTGCTTTAATAAAGCTTTTAAGTACCATTGGAACTGTAGGAAGGTCCCCTTTCGAACCGCAATCGAAAGTGTTTTATCGGTAAAAATAAAATACAGGCAAGAGAAAATTCAAATGTTAGGCAGATTTTTTCGGGGTCGACTAAAAGAAGTATGAGACAATATTGGAGTGGATGAATAATTGAATAAATCCACAAAAGTCATCTGCCAAATATTGGTCCTTTGGTCCTTAAGTGCGCCGACCAAAACTTAAGGTTGCGCAGTCCCACGAGATTAAAGAGGAATGCGAAGTATAAGCCAGTTTAATATAATAAAGGAAGTAGAAACATTTTCAGGATTCCGCCGTTTCAATTTTAGAGTTCCATCGCAAAAATGTAAATCGGCCAAGTGCCAGTCGGACTGGCGCACGAAGGGTTCCGTACCATTTTCGCAAAAAACACGTTTGTTGAATGGGAGCCCCACTTAAATATTTATTTTATTCTGTTTTTAGTATTTGTTGTTATAGCGGCAACAGAAATACATCTGTGAAAATTTCAACTGTCTAGCTATCACGGTTCATGAGCTACAGCCTGGTGGCAGACAGACAGACGTACGGTGGAGTCTTAGTAATAGGTTCCCGTTTTTTCTTTTGGGTACGGAATCCTAAAAACGGAGCAACGTCGTCTGTCGTTCTGCTGCCTCGATGTCAGAGCTTATTTTCTAAAGGACTATTTGGCACAAGAATTTTGTTACGTTACTTCATATCTGAAGGAAAATAGAAACATCTTTCAAACTGGATAGAAAATATTCTTGTTAGTAAAAAGAATGAAACAACTTAGGTACACTTTCGAAAATAAATATAATTTATGAAATACTTATGTATGCTTAATTCTACTACTCGGCAGATTAAGTAGTTCCAACTTTTAGTAATCTTGTGCAATTATTCAAAATTAATCTGAATCAGCTTTTGAATCAACTAAAAGATATATTCAAATCTAATACATTCAAATTATTCTTACAAATTCAATGCATTCATCTCCTCACCTCCACACGACTTTAAAATATAAAGCTTTCAACCAAAAACTAATTTACGTTAATTACTAAAACCTTACACCATTAATTTATAAACCGATAAATAATTAAAGCCGATAACATTTTATCGATTCAAATTAAGTTATATATGGAATTCGAAATAATTTTACGGACAAATTTTTACAATTTGAATTTCGAATTAAAATAAATAGTCGGTTAATTTATTTAGTGGGACTTGTGGAGTTGATTTATAAACGGTGTGTAACGGTTGTGTTGCGTGGGTGTATCTTATCTGTGACTGTCAGTGGCTGCTACCGTCGCCGCGTTGCCTTGTCGCCGTGTCGCCGTCGCCGGTGCATCGATATCTTACTCGTCATGTCCACAGATAAGCAGCACACGCTATTAAATACACGGTTTATGAGCGTTTAGAGGATAAGAGACGGGCCTTTTTGTTTGCAATATTACTTACAGTGCGTTGTGTTTAATTACGTCTATATGTCTTACATCTGTATCACTTTATCTAAGCTGGTTAGACTTTAGGGGATAAACAACATGTTTACCAGAATGAGCTAAAAACACAATATTTTCAGAGCTGCATCTACTGCAGATGGAGTAAATTAATTTCCGCACTCCGTTAATCAAGAAAGCGTCTAGGTTCATTATCCAGCTATTTTATTTACGTCCCGATCACGTCGTTTCTCAACGCTCCCGAGACATTTTCGCTGACCTAAAAACTAGGGCACTATCTCTGAAAACTACCTTATTTTCTTTGAGAAAAAAAGGGAATTATAAGAACGTAAAGGATTACTTATCTTGAGTCTCGGCTGTGTCCAACGGGCGCCGCAATGAGCCCTCTTCACTCGCAACGCTATCTTGAAGGATTCTCTCATTAGAAAACGTTAGGACTAGATTCTTAATTAACGATAAAGCGAGTTTCTAGGTTGTACGGTTAGTCACGACCAGGTTTGGTGAACAAAGGTACAAGATTTCTAAATGAACAGATTGGAGAGAAAACAAAAAAAAAATGGTCCTTTATCGCGTAGGATTTAAGTTACGGCTACAAAGAAAAATAACAGGGAAATGGAACAACTTCTTGACCACATAAATAGAGCATGAGACAAAATGTTTCCAGTTTACTAAACAAAATAACAAGAAAGTTAGTTTGGTATCATTTTTCAGAACACACCGCTCCACCCACATTCGGTACCGTGGACTTAATAAGGGCTTTAAACGTAGGCCGGGAACACCGCAGCGATTATCTAACACGGTTACCTTAGGTTTGATGCACTTATTGTAATTGAGTAATTTTTTATTACTTCTCTTTTTCTTGTAGGATATTTTCTCACACCATAATGTTGTTTCACGATGGATACGCGTATCATCATCATCATCATCATCAGCCTATAGCAGTCCACTGCTGGACATAAGCCTCTCCAATTGCATGCCATTTGCTTCGATTCTCGGCAACTCTTATCCAGTTGCTACCAGCCACCCCACGAAGATCGTCACTCCACCTAGCCTGAGGGCGTCCCACCTTACGTTTTCCAATTCGGGGTCTCCACTCAAGAACACGTCTACCCCAACGGTCATCGGTTCTACGACTTATATGGCCGGCCCATTGCCACTTCAGCTACGATACGCGATACGCGTATGTTATCCATTTATTATTCTCAATTTGTGTAGCGTAAGTAAGTTCACGATCTGAAGATCCACACCATCCTTTTTTTTGGGGGTAGATCTTCCAATGACTTCTCCCGCTCTGGGTGAAGGGCGTTACAGAGTTTTACTGACTAAAACCCACCCATGTTCCTTCAGTTGCCTGTGCCAGGGCCGCAGTAAGTTTTAATGGTTTTGCTGACAACTCTTTGAGGCGTGCTGGAATCGGCTTGCGACTCCCGACGCCCGGGGCGTCTCCTGCGGTGGCTAGGGGCGTGAGGGTGTCTCCGATGCGTCTCCCTCAAGCGTTCCGCCTACTCCTTTGCGAGCATTACTGCTTCGCAGAAGGAGGAGAGAGCTTCCCATGCCTTCTCGCTCCGTACTATGACCTGGACCAGGGCCGGACGCGAGAGGTCACCACCGCCGATCGCCTTCACGAGGACACGGCGGTGCTCGGCCCAAGCGGGGTAGACCTCCACCGTATGCTCTACCGTGTCTTCCAGGCGTTCCACACAATGGTGACACTTGGGCGTTTCCTCCCGCCTTTTCCTGAACAGGGACCTCTCGAAACAGCCGTGTCCGGTGAGGACCTGCGTCAGGCGGAAGGTTAGGACGCCGTGACGCCTCAAGCCACTCCTCAAAGAGGGGCCATATCGCCGCAATTGTGGCGTGCACAGCGCTGAGTTGCGACAGTAGCCCTCTCCATGTTGCCATTAGATCCTGTTATTGTTGACCCTAACTCGATATTTATACATAGTTGCAGTTCCAGAGCGGTTGTGGTCATTTTGAATTTTGTCCAATCGCTGGTGTTGTATGTTATTGCTTTAATTATTGTTGATTCCACAGCTACAGACTAATAGTCTAAATATCGCGCCGATACGCGTAAGCATGAGGCGTACCATGCCTGGGTCGACGCTCGAACACGCAAGGCGAGTGACGTTGGTCAGAGGAAGAAAGCCTACAATAGGGCTGCCAAGTCCTGCAAGAAAGTGATGCGAAGGGCTCGGTTCGACCACATTAGCCGGATAGGGATGAAACTTGCATCCTACCCAGCAGGTAGTAAAGCGTTCTGGTCCCTGGCTAAATCGGTTGAATCGAACTTCTGCCGTCCCTCACTACCACCACTGCTGAAACCCGACGGGTCGCTGGCCCACTCCGCTGAGGAGAAAGCAAACTTGTTTGCCTCTCTTTTTGCGGAATCTTCGCGTCTGAATCCTGGTGGCGCAGGCCCCCCTTCTTCTCCTGATGGATGCGGGACGAGTATGTCGGACATTCGCATCCATCAAAAGGACGTACGTAGGGTGCTGCGCGACCTCGACGTGAATAAGGCTAGCGGTCCCGACGGTATACCAGCAATTGTTCTCAGAACCTGTGCGCCTGAATTGTCTCCGATCTTGACACGCCTGTTTCGCCTTTCTTATCAGACTGGAAAAGTGCCGAATGCTTGGAAGCAAGCCAACGTACAGCCCGTGCCCAAGAAGGGCAGTCGTGCTGACCCGGCCAACTACAGACCCATCTCTGTAACGTCCATACTCTGTAAGAGTATGGAACGCGTACTTAATAGTAAGCTCCTGGCATACCTAGAAGCCAACGACGTCCTTAGCGACCGCCATTACGGCTTCCGCCGAAATCGGTCTACTGGGGATCTTCTAGCGTATGCCATTCACATCTGGAGTGAGGCCATCGAGAGACATGGGGAAGCGCTTGCCGTCTCCCTCGACATCTCGAAGGCTTTTGATAGGGTCTGGCACGAAAGCCTTATTGGTAAGCTTCCTTCATTCGGTCTGCCCGGTGGTCTGTGTGACTGGATTGCAGACTTCCTGAGGGGTCGGTCCATTCGAGTAGTTATCGATGGCTGCTCTTCGGACCTATTGGATATTAATGCCGGGGTCCCTCAGGGGTCGGTACTGTCAGCGACATTGTTCTTGCTGCACATAAATGAACTGCTAAAACCCGGCACCTTTGGGTATGCAGATGACAGCACTGTTGCTGAGAGATACTTGTCAAACGCACGGGCCACTGGGGCTCAGGTCCGGTCTCTCCGTGAGGCCATGGTGGAGCGCTTGAACATGTCCTTGGAGGCAGTCTCCGAATGGGGCGATGCCAATCTGGTCAAGTTCAATGCCGCAAAAACACAGGCGTGTCTCTTCTCCGCGAAAAAGAGCCAATTTCACCCGGCTCCATCTTTCCGAGGTGTAACCGTACCGATAACGGACCATCTTGAGCTTCTTGGCGTAACGTTGACATCGACACTCAATTTTGGCCCATACATTGAAGCAAAGGCTCAACTAGCTGCCAAAAAGTTGGGGATCCTTGCAAAGGTGAGACGGTACTTCACGCCAGAGCAGCTGCTTAAGTTGTATCAAGCGCAAGTTCGATCTTGCATGGAATACTGTTCTCATCTCTGGGACGGATCGGCCAAATACCAGCTTGATGCACTAGAGTCGATCGAAAAACGGGCCAAGAGGCTCATTGGCAATGAGGCATTGGTCGAGTCAAAGCTCCAAAGCCTTGAACATCGTCGTCGAGTTGCCAGCTTGTCGGTTTTTTATCGGTTGCATTTCGGGGAGTGTGCGATGGAATTGCATAATCTAATTCCGCCCAGCCCGTTTCATCATCGGACTACCAGACGTACGGCAATGCGCCATCGGTACATGGTGGACATCCCACCCATACGCACTAAACGTTTTGGAAATACTTTCATTATGCGTACAGCTAAGGAGTGGAATTCCCTGCCGGAGTCTGTGTTTCCAGATAGCTACAACCTCGGGGTCTTTAAGTCAAGAGTGAATAGGTTACTTCTAGGCAAGCGTGTAACACCGTCGACCACATCATCGCTTACCATCAGGTGAGATTGTGGTCAAGCGCGAGCCTATCTATAATAATAAAAAAAAAAAAAAAAAAAAAAAAAAAATATAATCCTGTCCAGAAACAACGTTGGTCTGTATACAGCCTTACTTGTTTTATTCCTAGCAGTCGGTGCTGATAAGTGGATGAGTAGGATGCGATTGTTGATCGCTTCCTAGTGTGTTGCAATCCAAGTGTTTGGATTTAACGACGGTCACTCCTAGCCCTTATCTGGCACTCACGAAGGCTTTCCGTTAACAACTCAATGGACACATTTAAATGCATTTTTATAGTTACTATTGCGAAACTGTTTGGTATCAGTTGATTTCGTAAATATCGTTTTAGCTACTGAACTTAAGTATTACCAGTGGTGTCTCATCCCATACAAAGAAACTGTCCCGACGTACTGTACTGATTATTCTGATTATTTGATTTATCTATCGATATCAATTGATTATTAGATGGTGATCTATCTATCGCCGTGGAACGGAACTGAACGCGATCGATTTACAAAAATAATCGGTATAATCAGATGAAAAACGCTAGTTACGTCGGCACGGTTTCTTTGTATGGGATAAGGCATCTGTATGCTAGTATTATATTATCTGTGGTATTACACAAATTGATTTATTAAGGTTCAGAAAATTACTATTAGTAAAGCTGCCTGATCTTTAGTTTTGTTTTTTGTTGAGCTTTATTCTATCTTTTAGGACGACTTTTAAGATTTGGCTCGAATGATATTAATGTTGCATGTGAATAGATTATAATTTAGTCAAAGACAAATTAAATTAGACTCCACGACCTGTTTAAATAGAAACCGGAGATTGAAATTTTATAAAATGTTTTTATTTGTAGTTAGAAGCAAAAATAAAATTTTATGACAATATTATTAACAACTCGCAGAATAAAAACAAAAAATAAAATGGATTTGCAACAAAAAGTCACATGAATAAAAAAATAACTGTTAAAAGAAAACATTTACATACCAATCTATACGTTTATTAATTTCATGCATTCATTGATATTTAAGCACGACATGGTCCAGTTGTAGCGGACAGCAAAAAACAAACAATTCGACTATGTGTGTGGCGAGTGATGGTCAGAGATGGCCGCAAGACTGGCCAGTAGTGGCCGGCTATGGCCATAGTCCACTATTGGACTGAATCAATGTTGGGTGTAGGTAATTGCTGTGGGTAAATTTGTATTATTGCTTGTTGAGTGAATTTATCTAAGTCCTGAACACAATTGCCGTTTATCCACAAGAACAAGGACTGTCATTGATAAAGTTGTAAAGGTTAGACATTTTAATGGATTTTTTGGCATAATTAGTATTTTTATTAAGGGGAATACACTACTGTAAAACAGTTTACAACTAGCTCAGGGGTCAGAGAAGTTCATTTATATTTTGTAACCATTTACGTCAATACATAATTTATTTATGCTCTAAGCATTTACGATTAATAATGCAGAATTATTAATATCGTTGATTAGATAATTATTAATAAGCAGGGTCAGGAATTTAATTACGTACATAATGGAATCCAGAATATACAGCCATTATTATGTTTGATCAAGACCGTCATTAATATCCCTTTCCTCAACCGAAACTTGCGCTTCTTTGGCCACCTGAGAAAAGTACTAAATAGTCTTTTATCAGGCGGGAACAAGTGAAATAAATCAAAAGTGGCAACGGAAAAAATATGTGGTATGGCGGAAAATTTAGATTCTGATTGAGCATGACTGCGCAGCACGCGCATCGATAGACAATAACACTATTTTTCTACGTTAAGACAATGAGTCCAAAAGCGCCAATAGATTAAAAAGTAAAAGTGTGCCATCAATATTAAAAAGTTATTTTATGATGCATTTGTTTGAAAATCGAAGGATAATATTGCAATGTAGTGATTTTTTTCAATTTTACTTTTCCACGAAAAAAAGTACGTGTTTACCCATATAATATTTTTAAAATTCATATTTGGAACATTCCGTTGTGACTGTAGATAAAATTACTTTTCAACTCACTAATCAGCTAGGATAAGCTACGTGAAATTACTGTAATTTCCTAGTGTGTATTTATAATTCGTTTGTGACTCGTAAAGTAATTTATTACGTCAGAGTTTAGATTACAGTCACTGGTAAAAATGTGTAAGGCAAATAAATAATGGCATAAAGATTAAATAGTTGTGAAGTAGTTTACAGACGCAATAACGTACCTAACCTATATTTGAGTATAGTGACTCATTTTCGTTCCACGTACCTACTACATACAGTTTTCTTTTAACTGGTATCGAAATAAGGGGAACTGTTAGTCATTCATATTCATTCATATTATTACTTCCCCTAATAAAATTATTCAATGTGCGATAAGGCAAGATACACACGTGTAAGACTATAATATCTACTGTTACGTGAGTATGATAGAAATAAAGACAATAAAAATAAAATAATACCTTAAAAAATGAAACAAACTTTGAACGGAACACACAATCTGAAGCAGTGGGAAAGAAATTTATTCAATGGGCGATAAGGCAAGCTAAGACTACTGTTAGGAGAGTATGATAGAAATAATTGGGTAAAGTTCAACAAGAATAGGACACATTAATCAGAAAACTTAATAATACCTTAAAAAATAAAACAAACTTTGAACGGAACACACAATCTGAAGCAGTGTGAAAGAAATTTTTACATTAATTCATGTGTTTGAAAAATTTATCTGCTCGGCAACGAAGATACCTGCAGTAGGCGGTTTTCAGTTCTGTGGTCCAATGAATTTTGTATGAAATAAAAAGCAATCTCTTTGATTATGACGTATCATAAAATTACTCCACAGGTTTTCACAGATCCAGAAGTTACAAAATAAATCCTTATGAAAACATGAACTTTTCAGCAATAAGCGTTAAACATTCTCCAAAAGACATATAATTAATTTTCACCGAGTTCAGCGGTAAAAAACTAGCATAACGCTACAAACTAAAAAGAAGAAAAAGATATAGCTCCGTAATTGTTTAAATAACTTGCTCTCACCTAATTTCTTTTGCTGCGCTCAAGACAAAGAAAATTGCATTTCGCATGACTTGAAGCAAATTGTTCTTGAAAAACTTAATTGCTGCCGACCTTGGCATTATTTCTGGACAGAATTAGGTCGCGATTACATGCAGGCAATATAATGCAAGTTACATGAAGGACCACAGAAACCCTTGGGCTGTGTGTGAGAATAAATATCTAATAAACCCCGATAAGGCAAAGTCTACGCACGAACAAGCCGAAAGAAATGTAGCAGAAGTTTTGGGTACAAGGTCATGGAGATGTTCTGCCAAGAAGTGCTCCCTGAGGAATAAAAATGGACTGCCGAAATTGTTTTCGATTGAGGATGTCTTCTAAACTTGATCGGCTTTTATTGAGTGGGGAAAAATACAGAAATATTATGGTTACTCTCTGATTTTGGTTGAAACAAACCAAGCCTTGTCTACCTATTTAAATTCAGTGTTAACTAGATCACAATGGATTCAAAAAGTGTGATCAAGGTCCATAAATATCGTAGTGGTAGTGATGTCAAAGGTCCTAATACAGATTAATAAACTTTAATATTATTTGTCATACATTTCAACAAAAAGATAAAAAACCATTCCTCGTTTACGATTACGATCACGTCTCGAAGGACCAGATACGTTACTTCTATTTCACATTCTGCTTCTTTCCTGTATTGTGGCGAGGGCCACTTTAAGAGATTGCTTCGAGACTCCACGCACCACATTCATTCTCACAAGATAGGATTCAGTTAATATGAGCATTCTTTGCAAAAAATATACTGCCCCTAGTGCCGAAATAAATATTGTTAAGTACCGTAAGGCCGTCTGGTGCAGATATGTCCTGATATATCTTTGTTGTGAAGATAATGCTTGCTGATAAAATAAGGAAGATGCTTCTTTGTAAGACAGGGTAAAATACAATTTTATTGATGTGGTTTTGATTGGTCTGATTGCTGATGTTATTAAATGGGAGGTAACTAGTAATTGCGGGACGTTGAGTGATAAGTGCAATTGGTCTGATTACAGTCTTTAAGTTTTATTGTTAATTAAATTTTTCCGAGTCCACCTAAAGAACGTCTTGTCGTTTATCATTATGAGGATTTGAATAAAAATGAAAACGGCCAAGTGCGTATCGAATTCCGGACATTTAAGGTTCCGTACCAAACCGCGAAATTAAGTTGGTTGTAATAGGAAAAATTAGGGACTTTCAAAGAAAAACTGATTTATCAATATATTGGTATTTGTTAGTAAAATATGCGTAATAATAAACATTACCACCAAATTTCAAGTTCATAGGTCAATGGGAAGCTAAAATAATCTTCGGAATAATATTTTGTAAAAAAGCTGAAGGTTTCTCATTCCTTTGTTTTCCAATTTTTTTTTAAACAAAAAATACAGTATTTATCTACTCAACGAGTTCTCAACAACGATATCCCATTCAATGGGGTAGGTCAAACATTTTGTTACGCTCTTCTCTTTAGCTGTATTTAGCACTTAAAAAAAAAAAAAACAATTTGCATGGCTTTGGGTCAACTAGATTATTATACTATGAAAATTTGAAGACTGTAGCTCTAACTGTTTGGCCATAAACCCCGTGTGACAGACGACGGACAGACGGACAGACGGACACGTAAGTGACAGCAATAGGGTTCCGCTTGGACCCTTCAGGTACGGAACCCTAAAAAGGATGGGATTTCTGGCATTAAGAAAGTTATATCTAGCAAACAAATTCAATCAATGTTACTTTTCTACTCTCTATTTCTAAGTAAGTACTTATTCCTTGCCATTGTTGTCCTAGCTTTTATCTAAATTGATTCCCACTTTATCGTCCATTTATTTGCCTAACACTCGAAAGGCTACTCCTAATCTAATTTTAATTACCAACGAATCTACTGGCTCGATAATTGGAGTTCAAAAACAACATACCTTTCCTGTAATCACAACACTTGACCAAATTAATATTGACTCTTCATATTGTTACTTAGTTTGAGGGTCATGGTTCATTTACAGACTAAAGAATTACTTAAGCGATTTGACCTTTAAATATTTTATTGCTTGAGCAACAGATTTTCCTTTACATTATAAGGGCGATCCGTGGATAAAAAAAATAATTCTATTTAGTCCGTCAGTTAGATGATCAAACAAAGAACACGTAGTAAGTATTTTTTGCTTTATCAAATTAATAAATATTGCCAAAGATAAAGTGTACCAAAGCATGACGTCACACGAAAATTCTACGCAAACGCAATTTATCGTCGCCATTTTTTTTTGATGCAGTGGTGGCCCAGTGGTATCGGTCGCGACTTACAAGTTGTTGGTCGTGGGTTCGAGCCCAGGCAGGCGCTTCATTTTGTGTAAATTATTTCATCACCACTGCTCTCAAAACGGTGAAGGAAAACATCGTGAGGAAACCGAAGACATGTGACATCCACCAACCCGCACTGGGCCTGCGTGGTGGATTACGGCCCATTCCCTCTCACAGAGAGGTGGCCTGTGCCCCAGCAGTGGGAACATTAATAGGCTGATGATGATGTGATTTATTTTACGTGTCAAAAGAAAAAATACTTGTCCAATATTTTTAGTCATCATCCCAATTCTGTAGGACAATTAGCCACCTTTAAAAGTCCTCAAGCTTCAAACAAAAATCTTAGAACAAAAACTTTTTAACAAGAAAATAAAAACGATTTCTAAAGCAAAACACTACAATTAAAAAAATAACTGTTTTTTCCGAAGTCGGTGTCTAAAAAAACGAGAAACAGTAGGTACCAAAGACACCGACTTCGGGAAAAAAAATAATTTTTCGATTTTAGAAGTCGGTTTTATTTTTTGTTAAAATGTTTTTTATTTTTCACTTTTTAGTGGTACATAATGGATAAGTTCTATAGTAAGATACCTATAATGCCCACAGTGAAGCCAGAATAGATTACCCAAATGAAAACTCCTAAAAAAGCTGTACACAAACTAAAATTACATCGTCCACGTAAACAAAAAGGGTAATAAATAATAAAAAAAACATAAAATGAAAACTACTGGGCCAAACTATGTTACATTTTTATTGGACCAAATGGCGACTATTCCGCATCAAACCAAAGAAAAATTACGTAAATCGGATCATAAATCTCAGTGTCGGTGTACACACATAAAAAAAATACCAATCGAATTGGGCACCTTTCCTTTTTGTAGTCGGTTAAAAATTGAAGAAAGCCCGCTCGTAAATCTAGATTCCGACACATCATCGTCCTAGACACTTCCTAAGTGTTAGAAACTTAGGTCCAAATCTCCAGCCTAGCCAAACGCGGCAGACCATCAGTATTTGTAGAAGCAATCTGCTCATAGTAAGCCGTGCCAAGCCGCAAGCTTTAGCCGTGTATCATTCTCACTGTAGCCGACGCCGACGCGGCTACTAGCGAAAATATTTAATTTCTATTACCTTCCGCAAATCGGTGGCGACATGAAATGGTCCTCTGAATAATTCCTGTGTGTTATCTTTCGTCTTTGCGATAAGGGCTTTGAGACAAATCTCTGTAACACCTTAAACAAAACAAATAATAAGAGATTGATAAAACAAACATAAATTTTGAATAGTTACTGTTACAATTTTAATTCTTCTGAAGCACGCTTTCGCCACCCAGGTTTATTTTACTAACGCCGAGTTAGTTGCTAACCCGGCCAATTATATATGACATATTGATGGTGATTATACAATAGTTAGATAACCTTTATCTAAATATGGCGATTTGATATATTATTTTCTATACACATGCTGCAATTGAACAGATTTGAACCGTTAACCTTTTTAATTGAGTGTCAATATCAAACCAATTTGTTCTTAATAGTCTTACACGCGTATGTTTAGTACCGAGATATTGTCGTTGGAAATAGCACAAAGGTATTTATGTGCCTACGAATTTACACACTAGTCTCTTTTTCTTTACTGGGTTAAGATGAATCCTGGCAACGCTACTATGAGGTGTGAACAGCTCTTAAAGAAACGTAAAGCCTAAGTGCAGACAGCGTACTTAGCATATTTTCAAAGCTTCCATACGTTTCTCCATTAAAATACTGACACATTTTTGTTGTTTTCAGGGTTGGCATAGAAATAAATACGTTTGTTTTCCTTTCATAGTTTTTTTTTGTAAGTAAATATTAATTCTAAAGCCTTGTTTTATTGATCATTAATTAAACCTAATATTATAAAACACTAAGCAGAAATTAAAAGCCCACATAGGGACAGACAGTGTTCATATTTAACAAATTCTTGTACAACAGATTAGTTTGGTCCTAAGGTGCAAGATTTTGTTCAAAATTTTACGGTAGAAACTTTAGACATTTCTTGGAGTCACGAAGACTTTTCACAGGCAATCACCTCACAGATATAAGTAGTCTAGTCAGTCTTCTTACAAACGAGATTGCTGAAAAAAGCTTACTTTCAAGAATATTTACAGAAAAGTTTTATTATTATCTTTAGCGTTCTTCATGTTCAGGGGGGTGACCATAAGCTCTTAGACCGGTGTCAATTTGAGATCGAATAAGGGACAGATGTATCTGACTTGTATACATCTGTCACTTACTCGATATCAAATTGATACCGCTCTAAGAGCTTATGGTCACCCCCCAGTTCTCAAAAAGGTATATTTTTGGCCGTTTTGCAACATTTTTCATTTATGCTCCGTTCCTATTGGTCATAGCGTGATGTAATATAGCCTATAACCTTCCTAGATAAATGGACTATCCAACACAAAAATAATTTTTCAATACCAACCAGTAGTTCCTGAGAATAGCGCGTTCAAACAAACAAACAAACTCTTCAGCTTTATAATATTAATAAATAAATATATAAATAAATAAATAATATAGTATAGATAGGTACTTACTATATCTGGGCAAAATTATTTCTTTTTATGAGCTTCCGTTGCGTGCGCTGCGTAAGCGGTTAAAGTAACGCAACCTTAGCAACATTCATGTATATAGGGTAGGTAGGGTAAGGTAGGTAGGTAGCCAGTTGACGGGAGCAAAGCTGCGTGGGACAGCTAGTTATTATTATAAATGCGAAAGTAACTCTGTCTGTCCGTTTGTTTGTTTGGTACCTTTTAACGTCCGAACGGCTGAAGGGATTTTGACTCACGTAAAGACCATGCCCTGCAACTACCCACTTATTATCTCGGGAATATGTTCCCTTCGGATAATTGTCGAATTTCACCTGCAAAGCCACTGGCAGAATCTATAGAATATAAAATATTACTACTAATTTTATAGCTGCCTACATATTTTCGAAAAGTACGCGCCATATCTAGGTTTACCGATGTGTTGGAGACATTTCCAATCTTCCACCGAATACTTATCAACTTATTATCGATACGTATTATCATAACCAGGCTAATAGAATATGTAGGAGGTTTTCCAGACGTATTTACTTTCCCGTTGTCCTAGTTATTACGCGGAACGAATACGTGCCTCGCGTGGTTGAAATATTTTCATTCGTATTACCTGCCTGCGTGTATGTCGTCCTGGTATCTGATAGCTATCCCTTTATGAATTTAATTCGTATGCTTGTCAAGAAAAATATCTGTTACAAATATAATTATGGATGTGAGAAGAATATCTCATTCTGTTTTGCAGTGTCAAGTTTTTCTACATAATGAATTCTGTACCTTGCTCCGTTGCTAAACCAACCAACTAAAGCTCGGCAGATCTGCAACACTTGAATGTTTTTGTATGTTGGCAATTGTACATTCTTTGTATTGCGTTTTCCTGTTGGTCTTTGGCCAAAATTATTTTTGATAAGGTCTGATTCAGATCGCCACACGACAACATACGTTTGTCCTGCGCATGCATAATATTATTGTATCAAACCATTATTAAATCGAACAGGTTCAATTCTTCAAGATAAGCTCTCGTAGGAAATACGGATGTCTTTACGGCACCGTATGGGCATAACTTAATCATTTCCGAAATCGAGATAAGATTTCGCAACAAATCAGCAGGAATATTTATTTTCATTCAATAATATTTCGCGGAACACGTCGGGATTCCGATATTATCACTGTGACGTGTTATCCACAGTTACAATACGTATAAAAAGTGCGATAAGTGCCAAGAAATGTGTGTCAATTTAGCACAAAAATACTAGAACAGCTATTTATGTAAGAGGATAGGTAGGTATTACAAGAACGACTTGCGTATGAAAAAAATATGAAAATTCGGCATAGAAAATTGTAGTTGTTGGTAATTTCAGTAATTTGTAACAGTTCATTGTACTGGAAGATTTAATACAAAATAATTCAGAATATAGTCTTGCTTACTCTGTTTTTTCAACGGTTTCAGCTTTAGCTTGCCCTGTTGTTTGTTTTTAGGGTTCCGTACCCAAAAGGTAAAAACGGGACCCTATTACTAAGTCTCCGCGATCTGTCTGTCTGTCTGTCCGTCTGTCACCAGGCTGTATCTCATGAACCGTGATAGCTAGACAGCTGAAATTTTCACAGATAATGTATTTCTGTTGCCGCTATAACAACAAATAATAAAAACAGAATAAAATTAAGATTTAAGTGGGGCTCCCATATAACAAACGTGATTTTTTGCCCTTTTTTGCGATAATGGTACGGAACCCTTCGTGCGAGTCCGACTCGCACTTGGCCGGTTTTTGTTTTTTTGGTCAAATGTAGTAACTGAACTTTACCCCTTTCCTGTTGACAGCTTGATATGTTATGTAAAGAAGAGAGATCAAATCGAGAGAAGATTGATCAGATTTTTATTTATTTTTAAGTCTGTCTCTCGACGTTGCTTTAAGATTAAATAAATATATTTTTTTACATTGGAGCTTTCTAAGTTTAAGTTTACTTTTCTACATCATAGGAATCACAAAGAATAAACGCTAACCGTGTATTTAATTTGTTTTCATACCTTTTAGTCTTGCTTGATAACTGAACAGAGCTTCAAATCTTCAGAAAAAAATGTTTTGACCTGCTCTTGCTCTGCCTATGGCAGGTAAAATAATTTGGTGTGCACACAGGCTTACATCAACTTAAAGTTACGTATAGTATTCAAACTAAATCTGGGGTTTCAACTGGTTTAAGGCCTCTCATACACATTCTGAATTCCTCTCTGAATCCAGACTCGGCATTCATATTATTAAGGCGCTATATACGCCCAAATGTTAACGCAGTACTGGCCGTGCCAAAAACATCAATATTAAACCTACTTTTGAACAGTTTTGTTTGCAAAATATTATTTGATTTACATATGCTATGTTAGTTATGAAGAAATTCCAGCCATCAATTTTTAAGTGTAAAAATATCTTTATACATCCAAGTCGTTTTGGAGGAGTATCCAAAAGTAGCGAAAAAATAGCGTGTCATTAGTTATTTTTTTAAAGCAAAACTAATTGTTATACGTAAAAACCATGTGTTAAAAATAATATAAATAAAACAATAATTTTTTTTCAAACCTTTTAACCTAGCCGTTACTAGGAGTAGAGTAAGGAGTATGCTTCAGAAAGTTACCGTTTTACGGCACTAAAACGGATGTAGGCCCTTAATTAAAAAGCCCGGCAACGCATACAATTTCACTATGCCCCACACACATTCTGTTTTTTTTTTTCAGAATACGATTTACTCTTTCAGATTATGAATTCCGACTCTGAATTCAGACAGGAATTTCAGAATGTGTGAGTCCAGCCTAACACAGTGTTAAGACCATTTTAATGCAGAGGTAATCCATAAAATTGTTTCAGAGTAATTGTGTCTGATTCTTGGCAGGCTGCCTTAGACCTAATAACAATATTTCAGCAGATAGGCGGCTAGGTGAAATTATAAAAGATGGTGATACGATTACATGTGAAGTATTTATGTAGTCTTTTTTATTATATATTATTATATTATTATTTATGTAGTCTGATTCAAAAAGTTTTAATAGCGTGTTGGGAGGTATGCTTGCTGTGTGGTAAGTGATGAGTAGTGATTATTTTTGGTACCAAAACAACATTGACATCATTTTCTTATTTCATTTGAAGTAAAAGTTGGTAGAATTTCTAGTAATTGATTAAAAGTCTATAGACACTGTCTCGTTTTAGGTGACTGTGCGATTTTGTTGGGAGATTCGGCAAACGGTTTTGTGACGGCCCGATGTCCGAGATTTTGGAACGAATCCGCAATATTAATGTGAAAAACTGTCAAACACGCGTTAGCTGCTATTTGTGGTTAAATGAATTTTCAACAGCCAACCACATCACTTGACTTGCGTTTAATTTGTAATTATTTCCAGAATCCAGGTGCAGTTTATCAATTGCATTAGGGTTCACCATGTTGTTGGTTTTGTGGCCTCATGTTGCTCCTAAATAATTTCCAGGACATCCATCTAACAGTTCTCAATTCTCGATCTTCCCGTGGGACCTGTTGGCAATGAGCAATATATTACCAATTCCTAGATCTAGGTCTGTTTGTGTAAAAACCAAAGGATAACCTTGCTTTAATTCAGATCATAATTTGCGTATGAGGTTCGCTGGTCAAGAATTCTTTTTAAAATGGCCGCTGAATATACATGAACGTTGTTATAATTTTAAATGTAACGCGACGTCTTTTATGCCGCAATATAACCCCATCTAAAATCCTTTAGGTGATTACCAACCCGAAGCATTTTCGGGAAAAAAATCTCTTATGAGTATTTTTTAAGGTTTCCTTTGCGAATATTTCGCGGAAGTCGGCGGTGTCGTCACGGCTCCCAGTCCCCGAATATTTCCATAAAGAAGCCTTAAAAAACAAATTGTTTTAACATTTAGAAATTCTGCGAGTTTCCGACTTAAACGGGTCTCTCTCTAGGCTTTTGTGCCTGAAATCAACTGTTTTTTTTTGTTTTGCAATTTTTGTTTAGGCAAGTTCTTTTATTTGTTAGCAATGGGGTAACCGAGTCGTTGAAGATTTTTCAACAAATTATCAAATTATGTTTAAAATACTCTTTTAAATAAGATAAACATAATGTAGCCCGAGAAGTGTTAGATCGTGAGTTCGAACCCAGGCAGGCGCTTTACTTTGTGTAAATTATTTCATCACAACTGCTCTAAAAACGGTGATGGAAAACATCGTGAGGAAACCGGCATGTCCTAGAACGAAAAAATCGAAGTCACGCGACATCCACCAATTCGCACTGGGCCCGCGTGGTGTATTATGGCCCATTCCCTCTCTCACAAGGAGGAGGCCTGTGTCCTAGCAATAGGAACTGCCTCGTTAGTTTAGTGGTCACAAGCGTTGTATTATTCTTTTTCTTTATCTCTTTCTCTGTCATATATTTGATATTTATTGGTCTACTAGCATCTGCCCGCGGCTTCGCCCGCGTTCATAGTCCCAAAAAAATGTTCCGATCACCACCAAACTTTACAAGATTATCCACTGGGTCAATCTAAAGATATTCTGAAAATTTCATTAAAATCGGTCCAGCCGTTTCGGAGTCTATAAGGAGTATACATACATACATACTTTCTCTTTTATACATATAGAAGGAGAATATAGATAGATAGATTATGTAGTATTGTATACATGTATTTTATTTTATTATGTGTAAGTCATATTATTTGTGATATTTGGTACACTGGCAGCCCTAAATTCATCTCCTCTTGTTCAGTCCATCCAAAGGTTGTCTGTAAGAGATTGCCTAGACCGCCCATTGTACACTTGTTTTTGTAAATGGTTGTCCTGTTTGTTTTTGTGGTGTACAATAAAGTATATCATAAATAAGCGCTACTGCTGAGCATGAGGTCTTGGGTTCGATTCCCGGATCAGGCAAAGTTTTATTGAGTTTTTGCATCTGAAATTTCTCAGTAACAGTCCCGGTTGACAGCAAAAGGGCTCGCCCTCTATGACATGGGACTTATAAATAAAACCATTCCATTCCACCAATCCGCACCAAGCGCTTCCAAACATCCTTCATAATGCGCACAGCAAAAGAATGGAACTCACTGCCTGCGTCTGTGTTTCCGAACGCATACAACCCGAATCTCTTCAAAGTTAGAGTGAACAGGCTTCTTCTGGGTAAGCTCATTCCCTTGTCGACTTTCTCTCTGTCAGCTCTGACCTAGACTATAGTCAAGAGCAAACCCATTCTATATAAAAAAAATATAAAAAAAAAAATTGCCATATGTGAATGCCCTATAGATGCAACTCTGCTGAACCTTTTGGGGAACACAGGCGTGTTGTTATGTTATGTATTGTTTACCATCGAGAGTTAAGTTATTTTTTTTTAATAATAGGCTTGTGCTTGACCTAGGGGTCGTCTCACCTGATGGTAAGCTATGATGTGGTCGACGGTGAAGCATGCTTGCCTAGAAGTAACCTATTCCATCTTGACTAGATTGTACCTATCGGGAAACACAGACTCCGGCAGGGAATGCCACTGCTTAGCTGTACGCATAATAAAATGATTCTCAAAACGTTTAGTGCGTATGGGTGGGATGTCCACCATGTACTAATGGCGCATCGCCGTACGTCTGATCGTGCAATCATGAAACGGGCTTGGCGTAATTAGATCATGCAATTCCATCGCACACTCCCCGAAATGTAACCGACAAGCTGGCAACTCAGCGACTATGATCAAAAATATTTTATTGTTTCGTCATTTTAGTTTCTTTGCGATACAAATAAACAAACGATATTTATTAGTCTGCCAATCAACTGTAGGTATGTTTGACAGAGCATTTAACAAAAGAGCGAAATGTGGTCCGAGATAAACACGATCGTGTGTTTGAAGCTGTATGTTGAGCTTTAATGACAGGTAGCCACTCTAGGAACCACAGGGTTTAGTTACTACACTGTAGTTTGAAATTATGTTACCATTTGGTAGTTTGGTGGTTTAGGGTTTGGTTTGGTTGGGTGCAAAAAATCTTGCAGTTGACATGAGATAAATTTGGGTTAAATTCTGTTCTTATGCAAATGCTAGCTAGTTTTTAGAAATATTTATACGTATTTGAATCATTTGTTTAAGAAAAGTTACCTTAATTAAGTGAAATGTTAAACAAATCTTCTGGCAAACTGCTGTACAGTTTGTCGACAGTTTACCTAAAGTCAAGATAGCTGTGTCTTGTAAGGAAAACTAAGCTAAACCTTTCTCATTAACAAAACTGTACCGATTGCCTCCAATACCCAAGAAAAGGTAGCTAATACCCACATAATGTATCGGCACACAACTACTTACGGCACTCAGCCGGTCCTCCGAGCCGCGTGAGGTCCAATCTCCACAAACTGTTAGTGCAAACAACCTAATCTGATACTTATCTACGCCTGTTTACAAGAAAAATCACAACTTTCCCTAAACACATACGATTCGACACGGTAGCGTGATCACCTACTTAGAGAGAAGTTTTGTAAATGATGAGTAAATATGGCAGTTTATTCGGAGGCTCTGCGTGTGGCTTTGTTTTTACAGTAGGTAAAGGTACTGATCCCCATGCAAGTAAGAAAGTAACACTCATAAGAACAGTTTTACTTTCTTACTTGCATGGGGAGTTATGAAACAGTGTTTCGTTATTAGTGCCTACATCTAACTGAAGCATAATCCTGAAAATAATGCTGACAAGCTTTTATTTAAAAGAGAGTTCAGAGACTTTCTTGCTAGTTCTTCTCATAAGACATGTTACAAGCTTCACTTTTCTGTCTGACCGACGAAACGTTTTAACTGAAGAGATACTTTAAGTTCTTATTGTAATAAAAATGAAAGCCCATGTGAATTAAAACGTATGGTTTCTCTGCTAAGAACCACATGACCAAATCTCAATATCAACCAAAAAATTTGAATCCTCATTTTCGGATAAAATGTATTCATCCCTACAAAAACAGCTGATACACAATCCATCAAGTAAGCTAAATTTTTTCCATCGGAATCCATCACCCTTCCCGCATTACACAGGAGCTCAGCAGTAGATGTCATCAGTTGTCTCATTACCGTTGCGGGCACGTTCCTAACAAGACGCGTGACAGACGTGGCGCCTTCGATACCCGGCTTCTTACTCACATTATATTTGAACGAGCGAAATGTACCGACAGAAAGTATGAGTACTCCGGGGCACGTAGATGACCTTATGTTACGTTTTTGTCCTATTTTTGTGGTGGTCATGCTTTGTTGGAAGCCGAAATGTTACAGATAATTTCTGTTTGCGATAAGATAGACAAGCTTTTGTAACATTAACCCAATTAAAACAAACGAAAAGCCTGTTTTAAAAAAATAAGGGTTTATTGGGGCCTTACGACAGTGCCATAAAAAAACAGTTTTTGCGCATATTTATTTTAATCTGAATGGCCAGAGTAAGCTTTATTGTTACCAATTTGAATCTCTTTGAAGCAGTCTTTAGCTAAAAAATATTGTGACCTTACGACAATGCCAAAAAAAAACTGTTTTTGCGCATATTTATTTTAATCCGAACGGTCACAGTAAGCTTATTTGTTACCAATTTGAATCTCTTTGAAGCAGTCTTTAGCTAAAATATTGGGATCTTAAGACAATGCCAAAAAAAAACAGTTTTTGCGCATATTTATTTTAATCTGAACGGTCAGAGTAAGCTTTATTGTTACCAATTTGAATCTCTTTGAAGATTATACTCGTAGCAGTGTGTATTCTAAGAGTAATTTGAGGAAAATTTCTTGTAATGGTACACCCCGGTCTTCTTTTTAACACGCTTTTATTAGCTTGGTATGTATGTATCTATGTATCTATGTATCAATGTATCAATGTAACGGAATCTTTGAACGTGATTTTCACCCACTTCAAAACGTTGGATTGATTTGAAACTTTGCACACTTATCAAGGACCGATGACAATGCAATAATTTAAACAGTTTGTCCCATTATCCTTACCATTAAAGCGTGTTTTTTAGTTTTTAGAACTACAGTTTATTTTCGTGGAAATCAATGGGCAAGGCATCAGTGTTCCACGAAATAATGTTAAAAAGCCTTATTTCTTGGAACATCGATGTTTCTTGGATTTATAATGTAGCAAAGATTATTTTATCTTCGTTGACAGTTCTGTTGAGAATCATGATGTGGATATAAGTAGTCTGATAAAAAACAATAGGTACACTCCTTTTTTTGGGTAGTCGTGTAAAACGGGTTCTTTTAGTTTGTTGATATTTTGGTTAATCAACTTTTGTAATACTAGATATGGATTTACCATTTAACCCATGTCACACGAAACCTCCTACTTAAAATCGAAAGGATAACACCTACATCGTACATTAGGTGACTAATGTCGATGACCCGAGACCAAACGAACCAGCAAGACCATTATCTAATGACTCAGTCCATTGATTTTTCTTATAAATCAACAAATTGGCATTCCACATTCCAACGTCTACGTAATCTACTCAATAGTGGACTCTACTTCTTACTATTTTAACAAATAATTGCTAGTACATTTGGCATACAACGACGTCTACACAATGTACCGAGGCATATTTATATAATCAACTGTTTCGTTGGGTCAGAGATTTTTCTATTTTTACTTTCGGAGTAAACAGCGTGAAAAGTTACAATGTACAAACAATAATTACTTTATATCTACGTCTGGTTTTCGTATTGTAGCGTCACTTGTAAATACCTTGTTTTATATAAATTGTTTACAAACCAACGGACAAGCCGATTTGCTTATTTGTATATAAAGATGCCATTACCTCTTGAGGAAAAAATAGTTTTTTTGACAGTCTGACTCCTGTCATCCGGCAAGAGAATAAAAAGTAATTTTCATGTTTTTATCTGAATTTTATTCCTTCACTGGTGACCCCGGAAGAACACCATGAGTCAGCAACAAAGCAATGAAAAATATCAGGACGCCCAGGGCCATGACGTATTTCGTGTCGGTGTTAGGGTTCCGCCATTTTACCCCGAAAAACCGGCGTTGTGGTTTGCGCAGCTGGAGAGCCAGTTTGTGTTGGCGAATATCTCTGTTGACGCCACGAAATTTCACCACGCAATTGGGAGCCTTGACCCAATATATGCATCGGAGGTCGAGGATATAATCATGTCTCCTGCAGCTCCTAACAAGTATGAGAGACTGAAAACGGAACTTGTGAAGAGGTTGTCCGCGTCGAGGGAAAAGAAGATACATCAGCTCTTGACTCACGAGGAGCTTGGTGACCGCAAGCCCTCGCAGTTCTTGCGACACCTGCGCCACCTGGCGGGACCTAATGTGCCGGAAGAGTTTTTGCGTACGATCTGGACCAGCCGCCTGCCGAGCAGTACGCAGAGCATCATCGCATCGCAGGCCAAGGCGAGTTTAGAAGAAGTGGCCGAGCTGGCGGACTGCATTCAAGATGTGGTGCCAGCCAGCCCGCAAGTTGCAGCTACATCTGCACCGGCGGCGACACCAGGAAGCAGCGCGGAACAGGTGAGTGGGCAAATCGCCGAACTCACTCGACAAGTGCAAGCTCTGACCTCGCAGGTTGACAGAATGTCCCGGTCGACTCAAAGGTTCGGTAGAAGTACTACTCGGGGAAGATCCTCCTCGAGAAGGTCAAATTCCAATTACAGGAAATGGCCCACCTGCTGGTATCATCATAAGTTTGGCGACAAAGCAACGAAATGCCTAAAACCTTGCGACCACGCGGGAAAAGCCACGGACAGTCGATAATGGCGACCGGCGACTGTCGCAGCACTGGTCGCCTATTCGTGACGGACCACAGTACGAAGATGCAATTTCTCGTCGATACCGGTAGTGACGTCTGCGTCTTCCCTAAGTCGGCCACGAAAGACTATCGAACCAAAACAAACTACGAACTATGTGCGGCTAACGGTAGTGCGATAAATACTTACGGGTACGCGTATTTAAAATTAAGTATAGGTTTGCGCCGTGACTTTGCCTGGCAATTTATAGTGGCGGACGTGACAAAGCCAATAATAGGTGTCGATTTTTTATCACACTATAATTTAATAGTAGACGTTAAAATGCAGCGCCTAATCGACGCTAACACTACGCTCGCGACCCCTGCTTTGCCTGCTCGCTCTTCTGATGTTGTTTCTTCGGTGAAGGTAAGAATTGGTGACACCACGTATCACGACATACTCCGGGAGTTTCCTGACATAACCCGGCCGTCGGGTATACACCGTGCACCCGCACACAACACCTTACACTACATACGTACAACATCTGGGCCACCCGTATCGAGTACACCGCGGCGACTGGCTCCAGACAAATTGAAAATCGCTAAGGGGGAGTTTGAATCTATGCTTGCAAACGGCACAGCCAGACCCTCCGACTCACCATGGGCTTCGCCCTTACACCTGGTTCCTAAAAAAGATAGTGGGTGGCGACCATGCGGTGATTATAGGATGCTAAACGCGCGTACGATACCCGATAGATACCCTATCCGGCACATCCATGACTTCGCCCACAACCTTTCTGGAAGTCAAGTATACTCGACGGTAGACCTAGTCAAGGCCTATAATCAGATACGCGTTAACCCTGAAGATATCCCGAAGACAGCCATAACCACACCGTTCGGGCTTTATGAGTTTCCTTACATGACGTTTGGACTCCGCAACGCAGGGCAAACTTTTCAGCGTTTTGTTGACGAGATGCTGCGAGGTCTTGACTTCTGCTTCGGGTATTTAGATGACTTTTTGGTCTATTCAAAAGACCAGAAGGAACATGAAGACCACCTACGACAGCTGTTCACCAGATTGAAAGATTATGGGATGGTGATAAACACATCGAAATGCGTATTTGGAGCATCACAAGTAACTTTTTTAGGTTACTTAATCACCCCAAGCGGCACAAAACCATTGCCAGAAAAGGTCGAGGCAATAAACAGCTTCCCAACGCCGAAGACCGTCAGACAGTTGAGAAGGTTTTTAGGGATGATAAATTTTTATAGGCGGTTCATCCCAGGGGCGGCTCAATATCAAACATCGCTGAACAAGCTTCTAGAAGGATCGGTGAAAGGCTCGCACCCGGTAAACTTCACAGCAGAGGAGGACGAAGCGCTCATAGCCTGCAAAAGAGGTCTCTGCCAGGCAGCAATGCTAGCACACCCCGATTGCGGAGCTAAACTGGCTTTGGTAACAGACGCCTCCGACATTGCCATGGGAGCAGTTCTGCAGCAGTTAAAGGATGAGGAATGGCAACCACTAGCTTTCTTTTCGCGTAAGCTAAGCTCAAGCCAGCGAAAGTACTCTCCTTACGACCGTGAACTGCTCGCGATATATGAAGCGATTAAGTATTTCAGACATATGGTCGAGGCCAGAGAGTTTGTGATATATACAGATCATAAGCCCATCTGTTACGCGTTTAATACACGTAAGGAAAATTGCTCACCAAAACAGTTCAGACACCTGGATTTTATTTCGCAGTTTTCCACGGATATCAGACACATTTCAGGCAAGGACAACGTAGTCGCTGATACCCTGTCACGAATAGAGGCAATCTCCCAACCTATTGACTTGAATGTCTTAGCTAAGTCTCAAGCTTCTGATCCAGAACTCAAACAGCTGCTAGACGGGGAAACGTCATTACGCCTAAAGAAGTTCACGCTGCCAGGAACACTGTCTGAACTGTACTGCGATGAGAGAAGCAAGACACCAAGACCATATGTCACAAAAGAACTTCGCCGTCAGGTCTTCGACAATCTGCACTCCTTGAGTCACCCAGGAGCCAACGCCAGTGCCAAGTTGATATCAGAGCGTTATGTTTGGCCCGAAGTGAAGAAAGACTGCAGAAAATGGACGCGAAGTTGTTTGCCATGCCAGCGTGCGAAAATCACTCGCCATGTCTCCGCACCCCTGGGCAACTTTAAACTACCACGATCGCGGTTTATGCACATCCATATAGATATGATTGGTCCACTGCCCATCTCTCACGGATTCCGGTATTGCCTCACCGCTATAGATCGCTTCACGCGATGGCCTGAGGCAATACCAATAAAGGATATCACAGCCGAAACAGTGGCCAATGCCCTTCTTTATGGATGGATTGCACGCTTCGGCTGCCCTACAAAAATAGTGACAGATCGTGGCAGACAATTTGAGTCAGCCCTTTTCAAACACCTGTCGGACATAGCTGGATTCGAGCACCGGAAGACAACCGCTTATCACCCTGCCTGTAATGGTATGGTTGAGCGGTTCCATAGACAGCTAAAAACGGCTATTACTTGCTACGGGAATCAAAACTGGGTAGAATCACTACCGCTAGTTCTGTTGGGCATCCGAAGTGCACATAAGGATGACATTCAGGCAACTCCAGCAGAGTTAGTGTACGGAGAAACATTACGTCTACCAGGTGATTTTTTCGAACCAGAAGCGGTCAACTATACGGACGTGACTGACTATATATCTAGGTTACGCATGTTCGCTAGAAACATGCAGCCGTCATCAGCATCGCGTCATTCCAACAGTCGGGCAATATTTGTGTTTAAGGACCTAAAAACCGCATCGCACGTATTCTTAAGGGATAACGCCTCATCAGGTTCATTCAAGTCAGCATACACAGGACCACATTTCGTACTAGAGAGAGGTGACAAAGTATTCAAACTCCTTTTTAACGGTAAAACCGTCTCAGTAACGGTAGACCGACTGAAACCGGCCTACATACTTCAGGACTCACACACCACAATAACACACAACACACACACCCATAACGAACCTGGACAGAAACAAACTTCACATGATACACCAGTCACAAACCCGACGCCGACAAACGAAGACGACAACATCAAAAGAACACGGTCAGGCCGTAGGGTGCGTTACCCTGACTACTATCGCCCCTGACGGTCTCAAGGGGGGGGTGGTGTAGCGTCACTTGTAAATACCTTGTTTTATATAAATTGTTTACAAACCAACGGACAAGCCGATTTGCTTATTTGTATATAAAGATGCCATTACCTCTTGAGGAAAAAATAGTTTTTTTGACAGTCTGACTCCTGTCATCCGGCAAGAGAATAAAAAGTAATTTTCATGTTTTTATCTGAATTTTATTCCTTCAGTATCTATAACTAAATTTTCTTCCACCCCGTGCTTAGCGCACTATACGGCTTCGTTGTTTGCATCATATAAGTTCTGGACGGTGCAGATACGCAGCATACCTTGTGACGGAGTTATACACTGCCACTGTGTTTTGAGATGGGTCGATAATACCTCATTTGGTCATATTGGATCTGCAGCGTTTCACAGATTTCATATTTGACACTGCAGTTCGTGACTGGTAGCTGTCTTGAGTGACATTTAGAACAAATGACTTTAAATAGGCCAATCTGAATGTTATTTTTAGTTTCAAAATGCCATAACTATAAAGGTCAACAAAAATGTATAGTTCAATTGCAGTGTACCTATTGCTTTTTCAATTTCTCTCCACGAGACTGTATTTTTCAGAACCACAAAAATTGGTTCGGCATGGTATTTGATTGTTGTTGAATAGCTCGATACGATACGACTGGTTTTGAATATGTTATGACATTTATAAACTCTGTTCTATGTTTGTTAGGTCGGTACAATAAAACATTTGATTTCAAAAATGTTTTGGGCAACATGAAACTGCATTCTAACTCCAGATTTATTTGAAGCATGAATATTCGTAAAGACGTACCCAATTCAAGATGAACGTCTTACGTCATCAACCTCAGTTGAATTTCTTTTATGAGCGTCAAAGATCAAATACTCATGTTGAATTTTGATGGGACCCAGTCATACAGAATTGCAATTTATCTTCGTTTGAATGACATCCATAATTATGTTGTCCTTACCTTGTGTTTGCGGCGCGACCCAATTTAAAATATAACGTCACATCTTAGAAAAATATTATGTGACTAAATTCGAAGTGAGCTTTCGAAGAATTACTATTAAATTGGACTCTTGTTTGAGTAGGGTCTTTACTTAACATAATTTAGGTAATATTACTTGTTCCAAAAGGTGTCTCGACTGTTTTATATTATAATTCTGTGACATGCCCATCAGTTTACATAAGTGACTACTTGAATTTTCACAGTTCTTCAAATAATATAATTTCTTAGTAAGGTAGCTGTGATATTAATCTTCAGAAATACTAAGCAAATCTATCTGATTCAATTTTATAGTATCATGTTACATTACATATCGTACTTATTTATGTTTATTTACCATGCTGTAAAATCTGCATTATTTAAATCTGAAAATAAATTTTAAATTCTTATTCTTAAAATATTCCTTCCCTTACTTATTTCTTTAACATCTTTGGAACTATCTCCTTACTTCTTAATCTTTGAAGTTCTTCATCTTATCAACAAATATCTCTTGCCTACAGGACCAAGAAGTAAAAGAGCTGCCGGTGGTCCCAAAATGCTGTCCAAGCGGTCAGAACCTGACAGTCACGGTCGCCGATGGGACTATGAAGACTGTCTGCGCGCGGTCCTCGCTCACCTTCCAACCAATCTTCCACCAGGCCAATGAGACTCACATCTTTAGCTACGACAGCAACGTCTACGAGACCATCGTCGGGAGCCCGTGTAAATATGAAAAGTAAATATACCTAGGTTTTATTTTATTTGTAGGTTGCCTTAGGAGTTTCCCTAAAGTCATGATTTTTTCAAAATTCATTAATATGTTATGTGTAAAAAACAAAATTTGCCATTTTATTCCCGGTATACGCAGATGTAAGGTTTGCTAGTGAAACTTAGACGATATCATGAAAGTGATGATGAACATAATAATTGCTCAGTCAATGAAGCCCAAAAATAAATTAGAATAGCCGGATACAAAATGAAAACCAGAAGCAAAATATTATTTGTTGTGCAAATGCACTTTGACGGTGATGTAAACGGTAGATGGCAGCAGCGATAAACTATATCAAAAAGATATTTCGAATCTATTGATAATGACAAAAGAAAATTCATTGTGTAACTGGCAGTTTACAACTGATTATCTCATAATCATCGAATACCTTTACTATCACAATGGGTACAAGACTTATAAAATAGAAACTTAAGATCGTGATTAAATTCCATTTCCATTGATAAAGCAATATAATCTCAATCCTGTATAAAACGATATGACTAATAAATATGTAATTGGGGTATACCCAATTACGATAACTTTTATTCAATCTTTTATATTCTTGTGTAAGAGTCCTTTTTTGCTGGGGTCCTAAGCTCATTAGGAATCGTAGAACCAATTCTTCCATCCATGAAATTGCTTGCGCTCGCCATTTCTAAAATTATATGTAGTAGTTAATTCATTAGAGAAAAGTGCTATATTAATTTGATCTTGAGATGGTTTTTGTGCTCGTCTATTTTGTTGCCAACATGACCTAATTTTTAATGATTCTTATCATTCCTCAGAGTAGAGAAAACTTTGCATACGCATATCTCGTGAATAAAATATTCTCTTCTATCTTATCAGCTCAAAATTATATACTAATTTTGTCGAACACCTTTCAGCTTGATGTACAACTATAATAGCCATAAAAAAGGTTGTGTCTCATTGTGCTTTTGTCAAAGTTAACACTGTAACCATTGTCCTCAGATACAAACTACAGCCAGACGTCCACAGTCAAGATGAGTTCTATCTTCTAGTAAACGGTTCCCTCTTCGTTCCCTACTCAAGACCTCCACTGTTGGGCACGCGGGACTATTGCATGGAAACCTTTTGGAACGAGTCGGTACCAGCAGGCATTACATTACCTGTTGTATGCTTTACCAGCCCCATGGAAGATACTAAGACGTCCTCTACACTCATCGCTTATGCTACAGGTTTGTAGTTACATTTAGGGATAGTCCTTGAGTAAGTCATTTCATCTAAAAGAGATTTGTCATATCTCTGTTTTTATCGGCGATTTCTTGGCACATTTCTATTAACGTGACAGGATGGGAAGACTTGCCTAATATAAAAGAGTTATTACACATCGTAGGAATATGTTTGATTATTATTTTATCTTATCGGCTATCTAAATCTCATGCATATTTTGATATGTATGGCTTTGTATGCGAATTATCACTGATTGACGTTACGTGTCTGATTTCATAATCACGACTCAATAACTTAATATCAATGAAGTCGCCTATAGCAACATCATATAATAATAATACTACAATTTATTTATTGTGTAAACACGAAATAACCAATTTACTATATCGACTCTCGTGGGAGAATACGCAGCTGTATGTTTTTCGTTCAAAGTAAATACTAACTGAGTTCATCATTAATTAATTCCACTTTTTGTTGTTGGCAACAAGAACAAATTGTTAACTTTGTTGCGAAGACTCTAGTTACCGAGTTACTTAACTATTTGATCGTTGTTCTAGTCTCCAAAAGATTTTGAGAAGTTTCTATAGCCTTTTATAATAAAATTTATTTGAGAGTTGATACTATGAAAGCTTTTATTAAAAGCTTGAGGCGCGGTAAGGGTTACAAGAATTACAAATTATATTTTAATTAATTATATATCTCGTCATTCAATTTATAAACGAGCGCTTTTCATTTCTTGTGATCTTTGAAGACTACAAAACATAAGCTACTATATATATACTATACTATATACTATAAGCACAATTTATATCATCATATAATCCAACTCAACGTTATAAGTTTAATTATGCGAAAATTATCCCTTCTGGAAATACAGTAAAATACCAATCCACTGTCCAAACATTACTATATTATTTGTGCTCCGTTGGTATAATTGCTGTAAGGTGTGAATGCGAGAATGAACAAATAAATAAATCATACAAGCGACCCACAAGCGTCAATATTAAAAATTTCAGTAGAGTTGCCTACTGTTTTACGTTACTTTATAAACCCTGAACTAAGTATACATAAGTCAACCTTCCAAAATGTAAAGCGTGAATTCCTTTCCAGGGCTCCTAATTTCGGTACCATTCCTGCTAGCGACGGCTTCAGTGTACCTATTCATTACGGAGTTACGGGACACCCATGGAAAGGCTCTTGCCTGCCATACAGTGTGTTTGGCGTCAGCCTTTACGTGTTTAGCTGCCACACAACTAGCTGGACATGCTTTTCCCAAAGTCGCATGTACTATTATGGGTAAGTTTTGGTGTTTTGTAAGATTTTTTGGTTAAATGTTATTAAAGGCGTCAGAAATTATATTAATTCCTAAAAACATTTTTGAATGCAACTTATGGTGATGCTGAGCAAGGTTTCAATTTGAAATTAAAATAAGCAATCGTTCTATGTCAATGAGAATTCTAATCGAGTCAAATTTCAATATAGTCTTGCTAAATTAAGATATGTTTTGTGGTTAAAGAGCATTAGTGAGCTTAATAGGTTTATGCTTCAGCAGTCTTATTTTACGCGCACATTGATTTTGGACAAGTGTAAAAGGCCTTTATTGCGAAATGTCTCCTTTGATAGGTCCCTTTTAAGCCTTTAACCTGCCCAAGTATTTGCTGTCTCCTAAGATGCTTGGTCTAAAAGGCGCACAAATTTATTTATATAGTACAAAGTCCAGTGGAGGATTTCATTTGGTAGTTAAATTTTAAGATCCTTCATATTAATGCTTGAAATTCTTCTCTTAAATCTTGTATTAACATACGCTTTTCTTACCACAACTCGCAATATATTCGGTTGTATTAAAAATATTTTTTTTTCCAGCGTATATGATCCAGTTTTCGTTCGTATCCTGCTTCTTCTGGCTAAACGTGATGTGTTTCGATATATTCTTGAACGTTCGGTAAGTACTTGAATGTAACGTCGTTAAATGTAACATGATTATTAAATGTATCGTTATTACATTTATTACTCGTTCGTACTTCACGAGCTTTTTCATCGTCGCTTTTAGCGCTTATTATGTTAAGTGTTTACGTGTGAGGAGTACGTAATTGATATTTTCAAAAAATTTGTCGAATACCATTTTGTAATGTGACGCTTCAATTTATTTTTTATTGAAGCAAGAAGCACTTAACTTTTAGGCGAAAGACTTAATAAAACAAAGGAGTTGTTTGCAACCGAAAAAATCTCTTTGAAATCCATTTTGTTTTTGAACAGCGTCAAAGTAAAAAGTAAATGTATTTAAAGAAAAATAACATAGTGTCTTTGTTATATTGGGCTTATAACTATAGCAGCGCCTAAACATAAAATAGGTACTAAAAACAGCAATAACATCAAAATATAATATGCACTTTAATTCTTTTTTTTTAATTTCTTGCAAAGCAACATTAAAACAACTTCAATTTCGCAGGCGATACATAAACGCATCAGTGACAAGACGCAGTATGAGACGAAGGTTCGCGTGGTATTGCGTATACGCAGTGCTCTTCCCAATACTGCTACTGATAGTGACCATCACCATGGACCTGTCACCAGCTGTACCCAGCACTTATCTGAAGCCTAACTTCGGAGTCAAGGGGTGCTGGTTTAAGAGTAAGTTCAACATACTAGTCGTTATTTCTTTTTTTTTTGAAGAGTTTTTCATTGTAACTAATATTTTATTAGGTATTCGCTTATTCATTTCGGATTTTGCCCAATAACTTTCGGCCTCGAGTGTAAGATTTTAATATATCTATGAAAGTCTTAAAATGGTTTGAATACCTACTAAAATTTTGCACTTGTTGTTAATGTATCATTATTGTTCGGTTGATAAAACGTGGGTTACTTGAGAGCCAGACAAGTTTCGTAACATTTTCAGCTCCTTTAAAAATACGCTAGGAGATATTTATTATTTATTTTTCTTTATAAAGATCGGTATTTTGTTTGTTAAGAGTTAGTTCGTTAGTGAAATCGGATTACTGCCAGTTGCAGAAAGTTTGTTTGATCTTCAATAAGAAAGTACAATGAAACCAAAATATACAGTAACAGCTATGATATTTATTTTAGAAATATATTTGCCAAGAGTAAACGAAAGCTTTATTATTGAAGTGAAGATAAAAAATGAAATCGGCTAAAACTCTTTGTTATTTTAATATAACTGTATTAAAATGTTCTTTATTGTAGCTGCTAAAGAGAGGCTTCCAATATTTTTATTGTATATCATTTTAACCAATACATTTGTTTTAACAGCGGATGAAGCAGCGTTGCCATACTTCTACGGACCGGTGGCTCTAATCTTGTTCAGCAATCTATGTATATTCTTCTTCACATCACGAGCCATCGCCACGCATTATGATAAACTTAAGGATGTCACACGTAAGTAGCTCTATTATTTAGGAGCATACTTAGTTACCTAATGTCTAGTCTCCACAAGCTTAGTTGGTATTCTTTATTCGTAGCTTAGACTGCCCTATTTTCGCTTAGTAAATAGGTACTTGTTTTCACTACGGTCCGCATGTTTACACGGTGAGACAAGTGGCAAGTAATAATCACTACCTACTATTACTAAGTAAAGTAAGTGGATGAATAAATAATAAATAATGTGGATGTGGCCGACGAACCAAGAAAATGTCGATTGCAATATTTCTCGATGGATAAATGAGCTTGTTTTATAAGATAATTAATCAATAATTTGACACTACTGTAGTTACATATTATTTTGTATTAGTATATTATATGTAGTTACATGTAATTTCTTAGTACTTAAAAATAAATGCTGTTTCTCTGTGTTAATAAAAAAAAAGTAAGTGTGATCTCTGCATAATGTATATTTTTTGTTTATGCTTAGATCAATTAATCGAATTGCAAGTAGTTCGACAAAAAAAGTCGCTCCTAGATTTACAATAATTTCTTTTTGTTAATTTAAAATCATGAGATTTTCATTGACAACGCTTTTCAATTTTATCGTCATCGTATTTGATATGATATTGTGTGAACGTAATGGTTTCGAAACAATAACTTTAAGACTGTACTTACTGCTTTGTTTATGATTCATAAAAAGATTATAGTAAAACTTTTATTGGTCGTTACTAAGATAATCAAATCTTCGAACAATGAAAGTCGGGTCTTCAGTAAATATTTTATTATTTGCAATCAGTATCTGCACATCGTTTCGCAGTGTTTTGTCCTTAGAGATAAGCTCTATCTTGTTATAGACAAAACAAAATACAAGTAGTCCTATCTTTATTTTATTTAATGAACCTTGAAGATTTCATAATATTTGTGTATCTTGCTTTGTGCTGCCTTTTTAACTTCTGTATTGCGTAATTTTATTGAAATTAAATTTTGTCAAAATAAATTCAGTTGGATTCTTCAAAATATCTTTAATACAATTTGCTTCGTACAGAAATGTATCTTCAATAAAAGGAATAGCACAAATAGTCTTTCTGTCTTATAGCAGTAGTGACAATTGCCATCGGTCATTGTCCCACTCTCCAGTAATATTCCTCATTGCTAAGAAGCGTGACTTGTTACTTAATGTACTGTTTTGGCATGCACTCTTAGTTTGTTATCTAGTACCAGTCTCGTTGACTTATCACCTTTTATGATGCCAAAGAAGATTGCAGTCGGTTATCCTTATGAAATAATTAGGATTACGGATACGATCTTCAGTTACTAAGGGATAAGAACTTTAATTATTTACGGATCAAATATAACGTACTTACAATAACAATAATTTTTATTTCCGCGATTCAACTTTCGTTGCGTTATTTTCGCTGTTTAATTTTTCGAACTTAACTACGATTTTGAATATTTTTCGAAAAGTAAGGGATTACGACTATTGCCCAATTGAAAAACTGGCCGCACATAAATTGTTACTAAAACATGGTTGCTTGTTCAAACAGCATTAGACCTGACGCACTCAGACTTCAGTACGTCAGACGACTGGGTGCGGCTGGGCACGGTGCTGGGGCAGCCGCTCCCGGCGCACGAGCCCACATCATCACCACCGGTGGAGGCGCCCACCAACTTCAACCAGAGGCTCAAGAAGTATAAGAAACTGTAAGTGTTCTTCTAAAAGTGAATATGCTTCTTCTAGGCAGCAAAGTGAATTAGTTTGTAGGGTCCTGGCATAAACAATAGTCTTAAAAGGCATTTGAGCTTTGTCTCTGAGACTGCTACTCTTCTGTGTTTTTGGTATTGTAGAAGTCCATAGGTGTAGATTTTTTCAATACCCATCATCAAAAGGGCCTACTTGTCTGAAATTTAAATTGAAACATTATTAAAATGAATATTAAGATAATGCAACGTCATCTAGTTCATTGTTTTCAACGACATTTTTGAAAATCACGGCGTTATGTTTACAGTGCACATTATGTCAAACAACTTCAATTAAATAGGTAGGTCTAATTACAGGAGACTAGACAGTTATCAGGTAGAGAAACCACAACATTCGTTAGCGTATTAATTAACTGCAATCAACTTATTGCCCTGAGGTCAAACGGAGTAATTCTGTGTAAAGTCAATACGAGGGGATTTGGTTACCCTGCAGTCGATTTAACCACAAATTAGTGGATCTAATAGTTACCTCAGAAGCCATGTAAACTTAATAACCTTCTGATTACCAACAGACTGTTTGTATGTCTATAATTATCTTAATAATCGTGCTGTTTACCACACAACTGAAACTAGATGCAATTTCGGGCTTCACCTGTACGCAGACACTAACCACAATGTCGTCTCATTATGTCGTAAAGGTCATAACTCAGTGGTTATATCAAGAAGATGAGCAGTACTGTCTTTATGAGGTTTATTATAAAAAAAACACCGCCTTTTTCCACGACGAGTTCTATTACAGTAGCCTCCGAAGTTTACAGACTATATTATTACAAACTGGTAAAGTAGGTTCAATTACAGGCAACAGAAACATGTTCTTCGTATATTCTGGATTTTTCTAAGTTGAATTCAATAAGTTAATTTTCCCCACTAGGTTCCGCATGTGTTGCCTCCTGTCCTTCATTATGGGGCTTTCTTGGGTGCTGGAGGTGGTGTCGTGGGCGGCGGGCGCGGGCTCTGACGTCATGTCCGTGTGGTCAGTGTTCGACTTGGTCAACGCTCTGCAGGGAGTCGTCATCTTCGCCATTTTCGTGCTGCAGCAGCCCGTCCGTTCTCTTGTTAAGGTATGGCTCTTCTTGTGTTGTGATATAATTCGAGTTATCTGAAATTAACAAATTAATATAAATTACGCTCTTATTAGACTGATATGCCTACATCAAGGGCTGTTTCGTGGTAACTTAGGAAAATAATGTCTGGAGGGAAATCAGGGAGGCCTTTGTGCAGCAGTTGGACAGTGCAGGGTAATAAAAAATATATCACATCACATCACATCATCATCAGCCTATTAATGTTACCACTGCTGGGACACAGGCCTCCTCTCTGTGAGACAGGACAGGCCGTAATCCACCACGCAAAAAAAAAAATGAAGATATTAGAGAATATTGAATAAGAGATATGTATGTAATGGCAATTTTCAAAAGAAAACGTATCTTTAAGGCGAAAAAACACGTCACTAAATTAACAATAGGGAATAATTCTCGTGCACTGCAATAAAACTGATCGCTAAGAGGGTTTAAAAGAGGATAAATGAAGTAAACAATTGTAAATGATAACAGTAATAAAATATTGATTCATAAAAATAAAGTATCAATAGAAACAATACTATTGTGTAAAGGTAAGAGATACATACATAATGTCACTATCTCATATAGAATAATGACACGAAACAATAGAGACTGTAATTATTATAACCATGTCTTTTTCCCAACAGTCCTCACACATCTTCTCGTCCTGCAAAAGGAAAAAAGACGGCTCAGAAGTATCAGTGGTGAGTGAACGAAATAGCATCATAGGACCCGGCAGAAGAGACTATGTGTAAAGTGAAGTGAATGACAATGATCTAGTGAATGACATTGAACAAGACTCGGTTGGTGAACAACTTGACAACATTCAAGGTAATACACTCGAGACTGATAATGGTAACAGTATTATTGGCTTTGAAGATTTAGTGATGAGTGGTGCTTCTCAAGAACGCGGTTTATATAAAACAGCTGGTTATCTTTTATAAGTATATAAGTTTGTGTCCAACGATGATTTTGAACGAAAGACGATTGAGTCTATTAGAATTTAAATTAGGTGTAAATATTTATGTAATAATACTTGTTGTTTGGAAGTTACTTTGGCACTGAATTAGTCACAAAGAAACGATTAACTTATGTGATGTACAGTAGCTTTACTTTCTCGATTGACGTTAACATCTGTTTTGAATCCTCTGTTAAGATGTGATTGAAATTGTTCGCCTCCTAAATTGAGATTAGGATTTGCTTTCAAACCACTCCCATTAAAATCTTCAAAGCACTGCGGAGTGACTGTGAAAGGTGTATGAACTTCATTCATGATTTCATTCCTGTGATAGCGCCTTAAAACTTGTTTATAATATTATTTTGCAAAGTTCTATGTCTTATTGTTTTGCTTGAATTGTTTGATTATATAATTAAGCTTAATGTTGAACTACGAAGTAACGAGCTGTTTACAGATTATTTAAGAGTTTAAGTTACCGTTTCTTTAGGCTGGGTCTAGTTGGTACAACGATACACAAGGCTTATTTTATAATTTAAGTTATATATTTTTATGCAATTGTTATATTGATTATTTGAGTTTATTTTAGGCAGCCGCGGCTAAGATCTGCCTAACCCCAGCCTAATCGCTTGTTAAATGTATGGTTGTTAATACTTAGTCTAAGAAAATTAAATATTTTTATAAAGTACATGACCAAGTTAATGATTTTATCTAAGCATTAGCTGATGTGACCTCAGCATTGGAACCTACATTCTTGATAGACGAAAATGTGTAGTGCCATACGATAGAAAATAGTGAACTAAAAAAAGTGGTGCATTTTATTTCCTTTACGAGAGCTAGTCATAATGTATAATAAATGAATGTTATAAGCAAATAGGTTATTTAATTTATTTTCGTAATTATAGTTAAGGTTGACAATTTTGGACATGTACAGTTTTGTATTAAATTCTTAGGTTCGGCTGGCAAAGAATAACAAATTGAGAAATGACATCAACTGTTTTATATGCAATGGTAGTTATTATGGTTTTTGTTAGTGAGAAACTATTAATAATAAAATATATACTAAAAACTAATTGAGTTTACTGAGAAATATATATAGAAACTAAAGTTAAAGAAATACTGCCAAGAGACTTTACAGCAGGAAAAATAATAACATCCAATATGAATAAAAAACGTCCTTGAGCATTCTAGAAACTGTAAATAATTTATTTTATACGTTCTATTATTATGAATGGGGACAGGAAAACTATATCATGTTGACTTAGCATGTGTAGAACATATCTTATACTTTGACTCAACCGTGATGTCACTCAGGCGTCTTTATTAAATTCACCTTCAGGAATTGCCCGAACAAATTGACAAAACAGGTAAAAATAACTTGTAAAAAGATAAGACATTCCAAAAATATTTGTATTCTATAAATGTCTCTGATTGAGGAAAACAATATAATAAACTTGTCTTTTACCTACTCAAAATAATGTTTGTAGAAAATATAAGACCAATATATTTGCATTTTGTTTAGATTGAATCCTTTAGTAGAATTCATAATCATATTCCTTTATTACAAATCGCAGTGCTTACTAAAATTTAAGGAATTACGAATAAAATAAAAACGCTTTCAATATAAATGATACCAAAATAAATCAGTTGATGTCATTTCGAAAAGTCGAGGGTCTATCACGACGTGGCGAGGAACAGAAAAGCGTAAAGCAAATATTTTGATATCAGCAAAATTAGGGAAAGTTCACACTCGACTCAACAACGGAATTCGGCTGTATATTCTGAAGGAATTTATTTACCGAGCAAACTTTTCTACCAACAAATTGTTTATTGATTCGGAACTAACTTGCAAACGTTATCGGTACTAAATTATAATATTCTGGATAAGACTGGTCGTATGAATAATGAAACGGGAATACGTAATAAAGTTATTTAAATACCATTACGTGTAGATAAGGAAAAGTAAATGTAAGGCTTGACGGGAATGTTGAAGGAAGAGATATAAATCGTACTCGGTCGGGAGCAAATGTTGTGTGTCATTATGTGACGTATCTTTTTGAAACATCGTGACGTTACGCTTTTTGATGGCGTCATTACAAAATTTCACATATTATGTGATGTTTTTTTTTAATAAGTTTATATTTTGCGAAAATCGAAAGCCTACGGCCTAATATGATGAAATCAACGAAGTTTTTTGTAACATAAAAAGGAAAATATAAAATTAATAAAATCATTATAGTTAACGATCGACAAAATATCTCTATTAGACACCCACATGACATGCAACGTTTCGTTTCCTATACTGAGATCGAGAATAAACCCTTCTCATAAAAAATAACTTTTGTTAGCTTTGCTTTAGCCAATCAAAATTTTTCGTGTGGAATAAAAATTGATTCAAAATTTAAGGACCCACGACAATAATTAGTGTTGTAACTTTAAGTACTTTTAATTTGTTTACACACCAACTGTTATGTTCGATTATGAAAAATTGAATCTTTATTAACAGTAAATTAATAAAATTATGTAATTAATGTATAGCTATGAGTTTGTATAAAGTGTATTTATCTTAAAAGCTGAAACCCGTTTTCTGTACATTACAAGATGGACGATCCATGAACTGACTTCTTAATTGTACATTTTATATTATAAACATTGGCAACAGCATTTATTTTAAAGAATTCAGTTCATAAGATAGAGTGTAACGACGCAGCGTCATGTAACGTATGGTAAATGTGTTTTGTGCGTTAAAGTAAGCGTGTATGCGTGTGTAACTATGTATTATATTAATTGTTAAATGTTGATGCGGAATTTTTAAGTGAAATGACAATTTAAAAGTGTATATTTGTCTATTTTGCAAAACATGACGTTAATAAACAAGCTTTATATAAAATTCTATTCGTTTTTCTGTAAAATCCTATGTGGGAGGCCTAAATATGTAGGTACCAAAGCCAAAAATATATGTCCCATAATTGTAATTCAAATAGGTTTTCAGCTTCAATAAATTTGGCCAAACTTCAAGCATAATACGCTAATAAATATCATAAACAACCCCTAAACAAACTTGGCCAATTACGGACAACTTTACTATTTGTATGGATTATTTCTGCATTGCAATTAGTTAGGGTCCATTGTTTGATCTGTCGTCTCAATTGGCATTTGTAATAATAACGGACCACAATAAGGGCTGGCAGAATCCCCCACCTAAGGGGGAGGGGGATGCCCAATAAGGGGGATCGTTGTGCTTCCTCCAGCAGACGTTAATCTTGCGGAATTCCGAGCAAATGCGGATAGATCCATCGTCGCTATCCGTTCGTCTCGATTCCGTTTCGAATAGCTGAGAATTATTTTTCACATTACAAAATCGACTTGGATTTGTGGAACGGTATTAGTAAAAGTCAGCCGATGTAAAGTTTGTATCTAATGGTACCAATACTGTGAATGTTTTGTATTTTTCTGGCTGGATAAAAAGGTAAGCACTACAATTAAAATCACTGCTGCCAACTTAGCGCTTTCAGTGCCAGATCTAGCGCTGTTTTGTTTAAAAGTGCGTTCTAGCGCCTAGCACTAAATCCAGCACTTTTTAAAATCATAATATGATATGCACATCTACTATTATTTATTCTGTAACACGGAACGAATCACTAAAATTTTTAGAACTAGCAACACTTAAATGCTGCTAAGTTTCTTAAGTTGGTACCTTAGTCTATGAGTTGGGGAGTCTTCGAGTTGGCAGCACTGATTCCTTGCTAACTATTTTGTAATTTGTAGCTAACTTTGTTCCACAGTATTTTATAACTTTCCGTCAATTATTCTGAATCAGTTTTACGAGTTGTGCAGTGAGACGATAGCTTAGAATACAGCGCTTTTTTGACAGCGTCATTTTGCGCTTTCTGGCGCTTTTTAGGGTTCCGTACCCAAAGGGTAAAAACGGGACCCTATTACTGAGACTCCGCGATCCGTCAGTCTGTCTGTCTGTCTGTCTGTCCGTCTGTCACCAGGCTGTATCTCATGAACCGTGATAGCTAGACAGTTGAAATTTTCACAGATGATGTATTTCTATTGCCGCTATAACAACAAATACTAAAAACAGAATAAAATTAATATTTAAGGGGGGCTCCCATACAACAAACGTGATTTTTTTGCCGTTTTTTGCTCGATATTATTTAGTTGTATATTCACTTCAAAAAATAATAATTATTAAATTAAAATAAAATAAATTAAGGGGGGCTCCCATACAACAAACGTGATTTTTTTGCCGTTTTTTGCGATAATGGTACGGAACCCTTCGTGCGTGAGTCCGACTCGCACTTGGCCAGTTTTTTAAAGAGCTTTTAGCGCGTTTTTGCTTAGACGAGTTGGCAGTACTGATTAAAATAAAAAATAGTTAATGTTAGCTGTTTCAGCAGTGCGCTACTGGAAATGGTTTTATAAAACAGGAATTATGTTGAACATAAATGCATAGTCATTATTTTTTATGAAACAGAAATTTCGCACTACTTCTGGAATATTGGTCATACCTATAGTAGACATGAGCGGGCGTACAATTAACATTTTATGGTAAGAAGGGAACCTCGAACTCGTAAAAACCTTACGCAAGACAAATCTCCTTCAGACCCAAACTTCAAATGCCACCAGCTTCAAACGCAGCAATATGATACCATGTTTAACATACATAAAGGTACACACAACCTCCGTAACACAGACATGAACAATATCTAGATTTATATGTGCCCCGTATATTACGTCACTAGGATATTGCCACTAGAATTTCGGTGGAGCAGTGGCACAGAATAGATTGGTACAGAAGGTCGGGTCTATATTCCGCTCAAGTGGACTCAACCCTACCAAACACTTTTGATATCTTAAGGAGTCAGTAAGTTAGAAAGATGAAGTTATTTTGCACGTTCTAAAATGTAGATCTGTCTTTGCATGGATAATCTTTAAATTTTGTTGCTCCTGTAAGGATAAATAAAAATATAAGAGAATTCAAAATTTAATGTAGATAAGTACGTAGTAATTAAGATAATATAAATGCCTATCTATCACCATTGTACATGAAATTGAAATAAATATGACCAGTTAGTCTCAATGGTCGGCACCCGTTCACGAAGCTCAACCACTCTGAAGAGAACTGAATGAGGTAACGCAAGCGCACTCGCCACTGGCATTTGTTTGAGATCTCTCTATATAAACGTCTAAATTTGCGTATGTTTTCACTCGTTTTAATAAGCCAGCCTTCTGTTTTCTATCTATTCAGTGACTCCGGTATATGACAGTTTCGGTGCACTACTCCGAAAGATCTCGCAATATGCGTTGTACTTAGATGATATGCTGCCATTTTATGCTTTCTGATATTGAAGTGAAGTTTTACGATTTTAAAATTGTTGGAAAACGGATGAGAAGTTTAGGGAATTTTTCATTGCGACGAAAGTGGGTTATTGTATTCTTCAAGACTTAATATAATGGAAGACATGGTTCTAGTTCAGCGCACAAGCACTAGCTTGCTAACTATTGAGGGAGTTAACATATATCGTGGCAAAATTTTTATTCCTCCAATTCAGTTCATATGAAGTCTATAACACTTTCGAATTTTGGCCATTGGGTGACTAAAGGTCTATCCACACATATCCGGGCCGTGCCCGGGACGAGGTCGGACCGGGCTCCGTCAGGGGCTCAAAAAAATATCAATGTATACATTTTATATGAACTCGTTCACACACGTCCGTGCACGGGCCAGTGACAAAGCTTCAATGCCTGGTCCCGGCCCTGTCACGTCCCGGGCACGATATGTTTGTGTCCCTGATATGTGTGAATAGACCTTTATACACTAAAATTGCAACCAACTTTTCATAAAAGTTACTAAGTATTAAAATAGAGTGTCAGTGTATTTGACTATACTATTTCGATAGTTATCTACTGGCTGATACTAAATAAAATCAACTGTTCTTTTTTAGAACATGCGTAGGCCATACATCTAAATTAAATTTTCGATCATACATGAGAATAATTGGAGTAAACAAAACGGGCTAACCGTCACATAATTTATTAGTCCTACTCTAAATTTTTATCAACCTCATCTGCATAAAATCAAAAGCCCATACAAAGACCAATTTCACACACAATTTGTCTATAAACATAAACAGACTGCTACTGTATCCCATAATAAACATACCATGAAATATTGCTTCCCAAAGGTTTTCCATCCAGGAGGGCAATGGTGTCGCTTTGTTTACGGCCAAGTGTGATTGATGGGCTCTTATCTGCAGGTGCACGTGGCTCGGGGAGGCCCACCTTATGGGCCATGCATATTTGGGGGATTAGGGAATAAAAATAGTGTAGGGTGTAGCACTAGGGTGATATTGGCTTGGCAGTCTACTTTTATGGATATTTGCCTACTACGGATGTAACTGAACTTCGTCTTCGCTTCCGGAAAAACTGAACTTTTAGGAGAAATCCTACCTCGCTCACCTTCGCAAGTCTTTAGCGGATTTGTGACGAAGGTTTAATAAAAGAAATCGGCTCCAAATAAGCGAAAACTATAATGTGGCGGAGATAAATCGAAGTTTGAAGATGTTGCTCCCATGCCCCTGTAAGGTTTAGTTCTGTTTAGTGGATTTTATGTACTACAAAAACATGTTTTTTATGAAATATTTTATGCTCCTTCTTATTACAATATCGATTAATTTCGTCGAAAAAAAAGAGAGAGAGGTGTCTTACCCGTTTGGCATGATGTCCATGAGGAGGATAAGAAAAAATATTTTTGCCGAGGCCTTACCCATATTTTTTTGAAATTTTTTGTTCTATTTCTCCTAAGATGGCCTCCCTTACCTGCTATACTACCTACGTAAATGTACGAAGGTTATTGATATTTGCCGTGTGGTCTATGTACCTACGTTTTACTGGAAATTTCTGAAGGTTAGGCAAAATTATGTGCTTTTACTACATAATTGCTGGTTGCATGTTGTAGGTCAATTGGTTTACAAGCTTTTTAAATAAATAAAATGTGTCGTTTTTCCGTTTAATGTCGTAAATAACTTTTGCTATGCCAAGTAGCACTTTCCCAGACGAATATTCTGTTTTAAATTGTTTTCTTAATGTTTTCTTATGTTTCAGTTCAACAGACAAACATTAATATACTTAAATATTACCGTTTATTTTAGCTCCTCACTCAGAATTCTATCAAATGTCTTCAAGATCTTCCTGAATATTAATTATGACCCCCGCGGCTTCGCTCTTGTCAAAATTATAGCCTATGTTACTCGGGAATAATGTATCCATAGGTGAAAGATTTTTTTTAAAATCGGTGCCTATTCGGTACAAACAAACAAAAAAATCTTTCCTCTTTATAATATTGGTAAAGACTAAGTTTCCATCATACAATTCTAAGAACAAAATTCTTAAATTAATTCGACATTTTCCATCCTCACACATAATAATGAAATTCCATGATTCTTTTAAATGTCAAGATCTTCAAAAAAACCAGCCAGTTTCCTTCTCCCCATAAACTCCTTAGCAAAATTATCAAAACCAAAGCTCATTTCTAACAAGATAACAGATTACATGCATCATAGAAACTTCTAAATATGGATGAAAAAATTCATAAAATTCATTATTTCTTTTCAATATTTTGAAAAGTGTCAAAATATTCACCATCAAATAGTAAAAAGCTTAGTTATTACTGATTATTTTATGTAAAAATCAACATTGTATCAGTAAAATATGTTAATTTATTTTATTAATTAATATTATTGGACATAAGTATCTTTTGCAAATTATTATTTTACTATTTGCTACTTTTGTGAACGACGGATTTTCAAATTTTCGGTGGTGGTAAGAGTCGTTCAAAATATTTTTTATAAGCAGTAAACGACCATTCTACGTGAAACGGATAAATAAAAACCGGGCAGAGCTTTGTTCAGATCTTGTATTCACAATCGAAAGAGACAAATAAAATGATGGGCAATCGCTTATATTAACACAATCCTCTTGCTGACATAGCTTGACTGGAGGGGAGGCTTCAATATGGCAGCTTAGCTTCGGCGGGCTCGGCGGGTATTGGTCGGTTGCACGTAGGCCGACGTCACATCCGTTACATTCGGCCATCCTGGAATCATTGCTCCCGCAATGGAAGCAAAACACATTCATTAGCTTTCATATAAATCAATTAGGTATTCAGTGTCACTACTATTGTTACTGTCTGATATAGGTGCTTTACTTCTATATGGCCTTAGCGCATTTACAGTCTAAGCACCCGTGAGCTTTTGGAACCACGTAAACCTTTTATGTCCTTATTCCTGTACATATAATTTGCCACTACTTTACATAATGCATTTTCAATTCAATATGGACTTGACGGATTCTTGCAAACCATTGTACCGCATTCAATGTAAATAAGTTATGGCCATAATAAATACGTTATGGCAATGGCTCTGACATTGACTTTAGTTACTATAGTTTATATACTGAATAATAGTCATCCAGTTTGTATTGACTCTAGCTGCACTCATTCTAGTCATAAAAACAACCCTTTTGTACACATTATCACTTGCGTTATCTGAAGCTTTCTTTTTACATTCAATATTTGACATTCAAAGTGCCGCCTAGTGGCCCAATTGCAATAAAGGATCGGACTTTGGCTTTGCATGGCGTTCATGGCATTGCATGGCGTTCATGGCATTGCATGGCGTTCATGGCATTGCATGGCGTTCATGGCATTGCAAGGCGTCACCAGGCGTCACTTTACTGAAAATCATTAAGTCACATGGCCTACCAGTACGAGCGAACATTAAATCATAGCGCTTCAAAGAAGTTGGTGTCATTAGTAGTGCTACTGATTCCCCAAATTACATCAGACAGGGCATTGGCCCAGTTATTTGTTAAGGTTTTTCTATAGTGATTATAGCCCGCAAAGCATTATAAATGGACTGATTTTTACGTTTAAACTAACCAGTAGCATTTGGACAAGCAATATCATTTAATGTGTACCCAACTGTTTACCAAACCATGTTTGCTCGTGAAGGCCTTAATATGGTACCTCACACCATGATTGAGAGAACCAAAAAGGCAAAATATATTTTTCAGTGTCCGAATCGTTACGATAGAATTGATAGTACGCAAGTGTCGACTCGGCAATAACAAATTTGGAAAACTTAGTCACTACAATCATTACAAACTGTACACACTGAGTTTCTTGTGCGTTCTTCTCTATAAAAAGCTACTTTTCCGAATGCAATGTAGAATCAACTTGTATTACTTGTAAATTTTAATTCATTTATGTATGACGTTCAAAAGTGCTGCTCACCGGCCTAATTGTAAGAAATATATTTGACTTTGACTTTACTGGATTCAGCTGAGTACCCGTGTTTTACATGGAGCGACAGCCTATCTGACTTCCTCAACCCAGTAACTGGCAAACACGATACCCCTTAGACAAGACTGGCGTTAGATCTCAAGCTTCTGACTACCCGTAACGACTGTCAAAGATCTTCAAAAGACAGCCGGGACCAACGGCTTAGTGTGCTTTCCGAGGCACGGAAGAATCTCGGTATACTGAAATGGTCACCCATCCACGGACCGACCTCGTCAAGCGTTGCTTAACCTTGAAGATCGACCCGTGCGGCTGTTATTATTTAGCCACGAGACAACTGTACAAATACCCCTTTTATGTAATGTTCGTTCTTTCATACACTAACTGCCCTTGCCATATGCACAATGAAGACGTGCGGTCATGTATTTTCTAATGAATCGAGTCATTTTTGGTAACCAATATACTAATTTATTGAAATCATGGTGACCAAAGTCATCGTGATGCATTTGCACTATCTTATCTATCTACCCAAGCTCCGAAGCTCCTACCAGTCTACTGCCATTTAGGGTTTTTCTATAAAGCTTCTCGTCAATAATCAAGTAATTGCTTATTATGTCCAGATCGACGGTGTTGGTTTTTAGTTGGTTAATTAGTGAACTAAATCTTGTCGTTCTGGCATTGTAACATATAGAACCAGTATCAGTGACTTAGAGACGGTTTTTTTCTATTCATTGTATAGACTGGATTTCTGCAGAGTGCACCTACATGTTTCATACGATGGGCAAGCCTATACTCAACACTAACGTTATAATATTTTATCAAAAACCACTATACTGCGTGACCGTACCTTGGACCGCTGCACAATCGGTAACAACCTTTACATGACATATTTACCTATAACATACACGCGAAATCTACGTAACGAGTCCAACAGCGAGAGTTTGAAGCTCGATAATAATGGTCCATGCTATGCTCACTTGTAACACGACTGGTCGTAATGAATTTTATTTGCAGTTTGTTTTTGCATCAATATACCGGCGACACTTAACTTACTCGCATCCGTATGTACTTCTGTAGGAAGCGCGGGGTCATACAAAGCGAAAACAGGCTTAGAACCCGAAATATTTTGCAATCGTTCAAAACTAATCCATTAAGGGGTACACAATCAGCGCGAAATTTGGAATAAACTTCTTAAAATAACTGCACAATCCGATAAATTGACGTACCCACATGACACACATTACTAGGCAAATGAAACTTGAAACTGCCAACACGGCTGTCTGCCACTGGTGGCAATTTGACCTGACCATTAAAGCGATTTGTTTTTTTCAAAACTAGTGTTTTAACGAGTATTCATATTTAACTTTCGGTATTAAGTCCTTTTTTTGTTAGACATTTTATAAAATAATAACACCAGAATTTAAATCAGTTGAGGGTAGAAGTAAACCTTCTAAAAAATGCCAATACCTACTTCGTTTTGGGTATCGACAGATCTACCGACAGATTATGCTAGGTACTATTAATAAATCTCACACTGAAGGTCTCTTTTCTAAACTAAATGGAACCCCGGTATACTTATACTACCTACTACCTTTGCTAGTTCTAAAATCTGTTTTATGAGTATCATCTGGATTAATTGCTAACTTTGGACCATACTGATACGTAACAGTTGTAATCTTTGCCAGATAACTCGAGAAACTTTATCATCTATATAAGGTAACGGAAATCTTTCATTTTACAGGGACATTTAAAGCGCGGTAATCAACACAGAGCCTAGTAAGCGGCGGCGTTCTATTTTGTGACAGAGCTTATTATCGACGTTCATTTTTTGACTTAGACCACAGGATAAGCGTAACTGGTCTAAGGATGTCTAATGTCTATATACCTACGGGTTGATCAGTGGCAAGCTTAATTTTGATCTGCGTAATTAGTACAATATCATGAGTGTGCACCCGAAGCTAAACAATGTTTGTATTTGGTTAATCTATTTATTCGCACTGCTAGACTAAGTGGCTATGGCCTGGCTAGAACAAGAGCTAATTATAAGCACCTCAGATCAGGGAACAGTAGATAAGCACATACATGAAGTCACGCCTTTTTTTTCCTTGCGGGTAGACAAACTACAGAACGCCATCTGCTACTATCCTTATAACTCTCCTTTCAACTCTTGTTTCGTTTACGTAAAAACATAGTCATACACGCACATACACGGATGCTGGTTATGCGAACTAGTTTTATCCTCATTATTTAAAATATGGCGACGAATAGAACAAGTGGCTATGGCCTGGATAGAATTTGAGTTATCGATATTGCGAATATGGAAATGAGAAAGACAACGCACCTGACAAACTGGCTGTGGCTCCTGGTAGACTAGCTGTTGCTCCTGGCAGACTGGCAGTGGCTCCTGGCAGACTGTCGGTGGCTCCTGGCTCCTGGCAGCTCTCGGCCCTTGTTAGGACCTCTCCTTGCAGTCACACGCAGCACAGGGCTTGATGCAGTCTTGCTCGGCGTGCAGTTGGGTCGATGGCAGAGTGCAGCTCACGCCGTGAAGCTTGTAGTGTCGTTCCGTTCGTGAATAACACAAACTTCTTCGATTTTTCTTCAGAGTCAGGTGATCTTGCGGTTGTGGCGTGGATGTGTTATTAAACGCAGATTAATTTTTGTTCATACCACTTCTGAGTGAAACGGATAAATAAAAACCGGGCAGAGCTTTGTTCAGATCTTGTATTCACAATCGAAAGAGACAAATAAAATGATGGGCAATCGCTTATATTAACACAATCCTCTTGCTGACATAGCTTGACTGGAGGGGAGGCTTCAATATGGCAGCTTAGCTTCGGCGGGCTCGGCGGGTATTGGTCGGTTGCACGTAGGCCGACGTCACATCCGTTACATACGATAAAAATATGCTTACACTAGTTTTTGGATAAAATATGCAATAACTGGTGTGTAGGAGAAATATGCAAATAAGCATCATGCAAATGCGTATAATCCGGTCTCTAATTATAAGAATCCAAGCAGTCCCAGTTTCCTTCTCTCCTATAGACTTATTTGCAAAATTATATATCCCAAGCTCACTTGTCATTGAACCTACAAATTGATAAGTGTATCATTTGTATCAGTCGAGAGCCTTGCGAGATGTTAAAACATCACAGATTTGTTCCCGTTCACTACTACTACCTTGATAGATTTGTGTTGGTTGGTAGTCAACAATGTTGTAACAAGAGCGGAAAGGTCTCTTACTAAGGAGGCTTTTTGAGTGGGCCGTTTTCAACCACGTGGACCCAGTGGGTTCGTGGATGTCACATTTGTCTTCAAATGTCTTTCAAATCTGCCAAGCAGTCCCAGCTCACTTCTCCCCTTTCACTCCCTTGTAAAATTATCGAAACCCAAGCTCACTTGTCATTGAACCTACAAATTGATAAGTGTATCATTTGAATCAGTCGAGAGCCTCCCGAGATGGCGCGGCATCACAGATTTGTTCCCGTTCACTACATTAGCGATGAAGCAAGCAGCTGTCGCTCGAGATTAATGGCCGTACCATGAGTTTGATAGGGTTCTTGTTGATAGAGTTGTGTTGGTTGGTAGAAAGTGAAGGTGTTGTAGAAAGAGAACAACGAGAAAGAATAGGATATTGGGCATTATTAGTCTTAAAGACCATTTTTTTTTCTTCATGTTCTTCTTTCAATTTCTTTATACATAGTGGAGAAATAAGCTGTCCCAATCCCATCTACGAAAATTTTGGTCTCTCAGTGAAGTGATGAAGAGTAAAGACATGCCTATGAAGGAAAAGAGGAAAGTATTCAACATGTGTATTTTACCTTGTCTAACCTACGGATGTCAAACATGGGCGTTGACAGACAAACTAATGAACAAAGTAAATGTGTGTCAAAACGGAATTGAAAGGAGTGTAATTGGTGTGAAAAGAAGAGATAAAGTAAGATTAGACGAAATAAAAAACACAACAAAATTGAAAAATGCCAAACAGGTATGCAGGACTCTATAATGGAGATGGACAGGACATATGTTAAGAGAAAAATCAGATAAATGGACAAAAAGAATAACAGAATGGTACCCTCGGGACGGAAACAGAAACAAAGGCCGATAAACAAAGCGTTGGGCAGATGAACTTAAGCGTGTGGCCGGTCCAGAATGGATGAGAATAGCTAAAGATAGAGAGAAGTGGAGGCTCTTAGAGAGGGCCTTTATCGAAGGGCAAGCTGTGAAAAGTAACATCGATCGTCATTGATTAATCTAAGTTGTATTAATAATATTCTAACAGCAATAAAGGCTTATTTTATTTTTTTATTTTATTTTAGTCTCAAAGTTGTATTAAAAAAATGAAAAATGGTATAAACACTACCCATAAGCAGCATGAGGTACGTTTTTGTGCAGATTTTTATGGTTCCGTACCCAAAGAGTAAAAACGGGACCCTATTACTAAGACTCCACTGTCCGTCTTTTTTTTTTAATAATCTATAGGCTCGCGTTTGACCACTATCTCACCTGATGTTAAGCGAAACCTTTACACTCTTGCCTGTTACCATGCTGTATCTCATGAACCGTGATAGCTAGACAGTTGAATTTTTCACAGATGTATTTCTGTTGCCGCTATAACAACAAATACTAAAAACAGAATAAAATACATATTTAGGTGAGATTCCTACACAACAAACGTGTTTTTTTTGCCATTTTTGCGATAATGGTACGGAACCCTTCGTGCACGAGTCCGACTCGCACTTGGCTGGTTTTTTTTTATTTGTGCATATAGTTTTCATAATAATCATCATTATTTCATCCGAAGGAAGCCCGCTGCTGAACATAGGCCAAGTATCGCCTTCGCCACATAAAATGTTACATTAAAAATCAAATAATGTGGGAATAAGAGTACAGCTTATTTTCCATTCTTACCTTCTGCACCATTCACTTCCGTTGACACAACATCGAACAATAAATCTTCCCCGAAAAATGAAGCGGGCGATTATCATCCGCGCTTCAAACTTTCCCAAATTATGATTAATACGATCGAGTTAAAGCAGTAAACGGTTAATCCATCAACTAGTAGGGGCCTTCGCGAACGTGACTTATCTCTGTATTTCGCTAACATCCCTCATTCGCATCGATTCGTTTCGCTTCGCTACATAAAACGTGATCGACGGAACACATGAGAAATTCGCTTTCGAAACATTGCATCCGAGGGCTTCTCATGCTTGGTATACGGGGCTTTAGGTCGGTTTGTTTGTGCTTATCTGAGGAAGTAAGGGTCTTTATTGGATTATAGGTAAGTCATGGTACCTGGGAAGTATCTACGTCAGCAAGCATCGTGTTCCGTGAGGCATGAAAACTGGGCGGCGGATGGCTGTTTGTTCTCTAAGCTGCAAAGGTAAGTTGGATCATAACTTTTGTTGTGGAAAAAGTTTGTCAGTGGCTAAAATAAAATTAAAAACTTTTTCACAGTAAAATATACCGACTTCAAAAGCAAAACACTAAAATGTCCAAAATAACCTTCTTTTTGGAAGTCAGTGTCGAAAAACGGTCAAAAATTAAGTACTAAAGACAATACTGACACAGACACTTAGTTCGCAATAAACGTTTTGACTTTGACTATGACTTTGTATATTTTGATGAAACTAGCATTAAGCCCGAAGTTGAGTGTTGCGAACGAATCGTTTCTTTCCCTTGTTGTTATTTTGTTGCAACACTGAGTCAGCCCTCTGTCATCGATATTTGAAAGTTGTTGGTTGAGTTGACAGTTGACACTAGACTGAAAATTGTGATTTGACATGGCTGGACGTAATACCGGGTTCTCGTTTTGATCTTATTATAGTTGTTGAATAATCAAACCATCGGTGTTGTAAATTACGTTAGCTATTCGCGATTGATTCGGTGCGCCGCATGTGCCTTTGTTTTTATGTATATTTCTCACGCAGCGAGGTATTTTGTGTCGACAAAGTGTCTGGTGGCAGCCGGTGCTTCCGGACCAGAAAACGTCGGTTATCCCTTCTTCCCTAGTATTATATATCGTCGGCTAAAAGTGTAAACCTGCTAACTCACTTTGACCCAAATTTACAGCAGACAAATAAAACTTATTAAATTTCAATTTCACAGTTTTAGTAAAAAACAAAAAATTCATTCGGTGTATTTTTGGATATTCTACATTATTAGAAACTGTATTTTTGGATTTTTAGTAAAATTGTGAAATTGAAATTTATTAAGTTTTATTTGTCTGCTGTAAATTTGGGTCAAAGTGAGTTAGCAGGTTTACACTCTTAGCCGACGATATATATCTTACCACGATAACCCTAGACTACGCACGGATTCGATGACCCCAGGGGTCCACCTCGAGAATAAGGGTATGTGTAAGTATCCCTTTCCACCTGTCAGACAGGAACCAGTATCTCAAGGAACAGACCCCTAGCTGACCGCTGCTGCGCATCGCAGTTTCGCGGGTATAGACCTGATAGGATCCAAGAGTTGCAGCACTGCTATGGGCCCCAGTGTTCGCCTCATGGCTTTGTGAACCGAAGGCCTGTATTAAACATTGAGAGATACCTAATCCAAAATAAAAAAAAATATCGCGATCCGATAAGTAGTTTTAGAGAAATGCGTGGACAAACATATATACACACAAACAAACATACATACACTTATGACATTTGGAACACGTGTTTAGAAGCCCAATTACAGTAACATATGTGAATATTGGGCAATTCCTACAATATTCCATACAAATACGTGTCGAATTGATTACCTCCTTTTTTTTGAAGTCGGTGATGAATGGATCATCCGATCGGTTTTGTAAAAATCTCACCGTGAAAATTTAGATGAAGTGAATTTTCAATCTATATACAAAATAAATCGTTTATTATAAGTTTATATAGTTTTACGTGGAATGACAGTTCACTTCAATCTCACTTCTCCTATGTTTTCAATGTGCGATATTTGAAAGAAATGTTAGGCACTACAAATGATAGCGCTTACTGTTCCAAATATAATCATAATCCACATTACAATCGTAAACAAAAACCCGACTACTTAAGAAACGAACTAAAAAACCGGTGAAGTGCGAGTCGGACTCGCGCACGAAGGGTTCTGTACCATTCTCACAAAAAAACTACAAAAAAATCACGTTTGTTGTATGGGAGCCCCACTTAAATATTTATTTCATTCTGTTTTTAGTATTTGTTGTTATAGCGGCAACAGAAATACATCATCTGTGAAAATTTCAACTGTCTAGCTATCACGGTTCATGAGATACAGCCTGGTGACAGACAGACAGACGGACCGCGGAGTCATAGTAATAGGGTTCCCTTTTTACCCATTGGGTACGGAACCCTAAAAAGATGAGAGATGCTATCCAGGTTTTTTTTTTCGAATTACCTTTAAACATATGTGTGGTATATATTTGTGTAACCACCTTTTAAAACCCTTCATTTGGATACCCCACACGATGAAAAAAAATTAGGACCCGTACAATATGGCGCCAAAAATTCGCCATGTTTGTTTTTTTAACGTCACCTATTTAAGATCACTTGGGCGGTCAAGACGCATCTAACAATGTCTTAATTAGTTAAATCCATCTAGCGAATGTGGTTATAAAGAATATTACATACATGCAAGATACGCGCGAAAAACAACCCTTTCCAGCCCAGCCCAGCCCAGCTGGGTAAAAATAAAGCACACAAAAAATATGTTTTGTCAGGTAAGTGCTTATTAAAATTTAAGTTTTTAACTGGCGCTAAAGGAGTGTACTCATAATATTCTCTGCACGACTTCACTAGCGATCAAGGAAACCCAACAGAAGTAAAAGTTACCCAATAAACAGTGGTAGTTCACAGCCACTTGAAATCAGTTAGCTGTTGAGTATCAACACCTGGCCGGGAAACGTCGGGAAATGTAAATAAAACTAGTTTTACTCCACGGTATAATGTGCGGTAAGTGGGGAAAGTAAGCAAATAATTGACTTCGTCGGAAAGCCGGAGCGGATCCTTGGATAAGAATGTTGCATACATTTTCTAGATGGGAAAACTGCGTTATCTAATGGACGGAGTATAGATAAAGGCCTAATGAAATAATATTTTAGTAGATAATCCATAATTATAGTTTCACCTTTTACATGAGACTGTTGAGGTAAGGGTCCTCAGCCCCACATTCTTGAACTAAATGAGACGAAATTTAAAAATTGTATAAAACGCACACTATGCAGGCTGGCATATTATAAGTTGGGGGATTACATCACTGATAAAAATGCTTGGCTAAATGCTAGTCCTGCTCCACAGCCACTAGGGTGCAAAAACAAGTGATATGCAGAACATTATTGTTTTGAATTATTGTTGGACCTTCTGAAGACTGTATAAATATATTTGTATTGTATAAACTCAATTTCATTCATCAAGGTATGTACTTATGTACCTAAATATTGTATTTTTTTTTTTTTTTTAAAGATTAAGTATGGAGTTTCTTGTGCATTCTTCTCCATTACAAGCTACTTTCCGAATGCACGGTAGAATCAACTATTATTATTTGTAAAATGTAACGTTCAAAAGTGCCGCTTGGTGGCCTACTTGAAATAAAATATCTTTAGCTGTGTCTGGAGTGAAAGAAATGAGATGCGAATGAATGGTTTGCAAAACTCTGGGCTCTTTCAATTGAGACGTTTGGTGAGGGACTGCTGCGACGCCGCAGCAGTGCGTTTACTGCCGTGCGTGCGCGGCACCAGCACCGCACCGCGCTCTTGCTGTGTTAATAATATGGAAAAAATCAACCGGTCAAGCGGTCGTGCGCAGTACGACAATCGCACCGCCTGCGGCACCGCAGCAGATCCGCACCAAACGACTAAATTGAAAGAGCCCTTAAACACAACCAGCGAAATGTGGGTGAGTATTCCACGAAGGTTAACCCAGAAGTGTCCCTATAGACACAACCTTCGTGGAATTCAGAAGCGATGTTGCGTTATTTTCGATAAATCCAATTTTTCACAAACGAGTATATTACAAACTCTCTCACAAAGAGACTCTGAGAAGAAGTGGACCGAACCTAATCCACCATGCTGGCCCAACACAGGACAGTATGTTTTATATTTCTTAGAATTTTCGTCGCAAGAGTTTCTACTGAACATGAGGTTCCGGGTTCCGGGTTGAGTTTTTCCGCCTTTTGGTATTTCTCAGGAGTTTGGACTTGTGCCCAGTTAATGGCAATAGGATCGCCTCCTTTACATGGGATTTAACCACGTTATCGACTCGTAGTCACATCAGATTATCACACCAGTATGACAAACAGGTTTTTTTTTCTCGTTTGTCACACCACTGATTTTTGCACACCATGTATACGCTAATTGCTACTGCAGTATCTATATAATACCTGTAGAAAAGTAATTTTTGTACATCGAAAATATTTCCAAAAAATACCCAGGGTGTTAAAGGATAACCAACAGTACCTATTGCCGGCAATTTTTGATTTTTTGTATGTTTGTCTTTTTATCTGTTTGTCTATTTATTTGTGCACGCATCACGTGAAATGTACGAAACCAATGTAAATAACTTTTATACATAAAAAGTGTGCGTAACTTGAAGAATAACTTAATTTTTGTTTCATCGCAATCGGTTCACTCTATCAAACGTTAGATGAATTTAAATTGTTCAAGAAGTAAAATTATCACATCACACATAATTCAGATACTTGGACAGTTGAACTCGATATTCAATAGATGGCGTTGTGCATTTGAAGTCATTTTCTGAATGGCGATGTTAAAATTCTCCGCGAAAGAATGATGACTAGCAAAAACATTGGTAGGTAGGTATGTAGAGTAGGCAGGAAGGTAAGTAGGGTAGGGTTGGCAGACAGATGACGGGAGCGAAGCCGCGGACACAGCTAGTATTCTAATAAAGTCGATCTGCTGATCGGCGTTTGCCGACTTTCGTTCTTTGTAACTGGAAGAATGTGGACCTATAAATAAGTGCACCTCTCCTTCCTTCCTTTCGGGAAATACAGGCGATGTTTCACCTTCATTGTTTTGAGAGGAGGTTGTTGAATTTATTTTCTACCACTAAATCTATCTCAGTTAATTAGGTACAAACTGGGCGACCGAGCTTTGCTCGGGTGAATGGAGAAAATATTTGTTATGGTTTTCGAATTGTCCCAGATATGAGACCTAGCTCGATTGATTTTAACCCCTATATTGCAAATTTTATCGAAATCGTTAGAGCCATTTTCGAGAAAGTGATTATATTTATAGGTATTATACAAATATTGCTCGTTTAATAGTATAGGATACGTAGAAAATAATTACAATCGCCTTCAAAAGCCTGGTCTCGGGTCTTTATACTTTACAACAGCTTTCAAACGGATAATTAAGACCTCGGTTTCAATTTACTCGCTCTAGTTATTCAACAATTAATATAAATCACAATAGAAGACATCAAAACTATTAGACATGTAATTTTCATGTCTCAGTTTCAGTTCTGATCAATTTTAATAAGCAATTTTGATATGATATTTTTGACATTACATGTAAATTTGTCGGCTATTGACCTTTATTGTTGTCAGAATAGAGACTACCATTTGTCAGTATTTAAAGTTAATGAAAAAGTATTATTGTTATGAATTCAGAGCAGGGAACGATGAACTGGCAGCGATATTAGATAGGCCACTGCTGAAAATATTCGTGACCACTCAATTGCTCTGAAGATAAGTTAAGGCTGTCGTTGCCATAGTCAAAATTGTCACGATCCATCTATTTCTATGAGTTTAGACTTTAAAACCCAAGGTTTTTATGGAAAGATTTGATAATGTTACCGTTAGCAGTGGCCGTCAAGGTCGCTCTGTGGTAATCACTTATCAGTAAAAGGATGTATCTTTTATTCACTTATAGGCCTTAGTTCAGCAGTGAACAATTAAATTTATGCTGATGACGGTTATGATTTTTCTGTGAGGCTTAGGCCGAGTTTCTCATCTTTAAATTATCGCAAAATTAATGTGAAAAATTGTCAAGCACGCGTTATCAGCTGTGATTAGCTGTTAAAAATTAATTCAACCAATCACAGCAGATGACGCGTGCTTGACAATTTGTCACATTAATTTTGCGATAATTTACATAAGTCCTTGATGCAACCATTCAAAGAGATACTGATAATGGTTGGAATTCTTGGTAACGAAACATTAACCTTTACAACTGGAAATTCTCAAAACTCAAGATTAATTATTGTATATTGACAATCCCTAATGTCATTTTGTAGTCAACAATGACAATGTATTTCCTACAAGCTTTTCTTAAGAAGAAACTACACTACATCTTGTGTAGACTGTACAGTTTGCTTCGAGCAGCAGCCTTAGTGTCGGGATTATAGTATTACCCTCCAAGATGCGTTGCAGCGATCTAAGCGGATGTGGAGTAAGCCGTGTAATAAGTGTTAAGGTTACAACTTTAAAGCCTTCAGTACTTTAAAACCCAGAGAAACTTGGAGATGTATCTTCTCTTCTCTATTATTATTTATTATAAAACAAAGTCGCTTCAAGTCGCACAAAGGTACTTCTGAAAAACGCAACGAATTCTGCCCCACTAGCCAAGTTACAAGCGTAACAACAATCTCTTTCTACAATCGTTAACGCCTTCTATTAATACGAGTATGGTCTGATCACGTGACTTAACGTTCAGATGTGTCATTCCCATACATTGATTCGTTTTCTACTAGCGTTATCGATTGTAGATTGTCAACTTGGCTACAGGTGCTGATATGGTTTTCACTAATCGAAAAAGCAATAAACGAGAAAAGTTTTTTGTGTACATAATTATAAGCAAAGCTGGGGTGGGTCGCTAATTTGTACTAAAGAAAAGTATCTGACATTTTAATTTCAACGTTTCTTATACCAATTGACGTCATATAGGTCCATTTCTTTCAAAGTAAGTGCATCACCAATATTCTTCCGAATTCAAATCAAATGCCTCAATAAAACTCAAACAGTTTCATCAAAACACAAGTATGTACATCAACAGGTAAGTAAATGTTGCCAGCTCTCAAGCGCGAATATTCCTTAATATTTCCCGAACAATAATTCCCGGGAAATGATGCTCTGTCCGGGATCCCGAGTATCTACGGTGACACGCTATCCATCTTGCTCATTTTTACTTCGAAGCCCGTACGTACCGATACACAGTTAGATTTTGATTGGATGGAGCTCCACTGTATAAAAAGAAGCCGGTACTGGGAAAATTGTTTTTTGAAGCCGTATGGAGCTGTCGCCAATTTTACGGCATTCAAAATTTCTACGTGGTTTTTTGCAGTGTTTGTTGAACTGGGAATATCCTTTGAGGAAGCGGAGGTCCTGTTTTTGTTTACTTACGAATTATTAGAGAGTACAGTATTCTTTTGAAAGCAACGAGTTTTATTTGGTTGCGTAAGAAGACTTGCTTATTTTTTGTGGCCGAATTATTGAAAGAGAAGAGTGTCTTTACTATGTATCCTTCTTTTTTTTCAGATGACTTTACTTCATGAAACGATGGTTGGACTTTGCTAGATGCAAGCAGCTAAAAAGGATAGGCTGTGGAGATGACAACTGATACAGATGTATGGAAAAAGTGGGTTTGCTGCTTGTTTCCTGAATGTCATATGCCCGATGGCTAATTCACCGAAGTCATCAGATCGAACGTCCGAATGGCCGAAATTCCATGGCATCGATGTACCTCAATTTCGAATAGTCATTAGTTCATTAGTTCGAGCGTCCTTTTCGCCGAAAAGCCATTGCAACGATAGTCCTATCCATCGAATATCTATTGGCTCGACGTGCCAGTATTTCGAAAGCTATTGAACCTAAAATATTTAAGAAGACTAAAAGAAGGAATATAAAATGGGATAAAAATCAATCCAGCAGGTTTTAATCAACAGAATTTTATAAATTTCCTAGGAATTGTATATAATTCCTGGTTATCACAAATTGCCTATATCATATTCTGTTGATTAAACCCTGCTGGTTTGTTTTTTTTACATTTTTTATTCCTTCTTTTAGTCTTCTTGAATATTTTAGGTTGAATAGCTTTCGACTTATTGGTACGTCGCGTCGAGTCCATAGACATTCAATGCATAGAACTATCGTTGCAATGACTTTACGGCGAAACGGACGCTCGATCTAATGGCTATTCGAAATTGTGGTAAATCGATGCTATGGAATTTCAGCGATTCGGACGTTCGATCTGATGACTTCGGGGAATCAGCCATCGGGGATATGACATTCGGAAACAAGCAGTAAAGCCGGCAAAAGTAGACATGTTGCGACAACCCTAAAAAAATTGAATAATTGCTAGAGAACGATGATGTACCTATACCTACTTCATGAGAAAAAATGAAAAATTACTTAACACTCACGGTTAAAACGATAACTATTATTATGACCTTCAGACAGAGTACCTAATGGATATTACCTGCGGGGTTGATATCTTAGGACGGCGCAAATATTATTAGAGCTGCTTGGTACATTAGCTTTGACCCAAATACTGTTGGGTCTGGCTAATGTGCCTACAGCATTCCTGGTTTTCCTCCAACCGTAGGCTAGGTATAACTAATTATTTTTCAGGACGTTTAGATAAGTCTAGGTTTCGAAAAAGAATGATCATCAAGCAATTTTCCTAGCCTTTTTACAGATTTCAAAAAAAGGAGACATTAATTCGACACCTATGTATGTCATATTGTTGGAATTGCACAATACTCACAGTTTGTTACTCTGTATTCTAAACACGTGTGTCAAATTTCATGTGTGTGTATATTTTTTTGTTCACGCATTTTTGCGAAACTAATTTCTTGGCGTTACGTTGACATCGAACCTCAATTTTGGTCTATTAATTGAGGCAAAAGCTCAACTGGCTGCCAACAAGTTGGGGATCCTTGCAAAGGTGAGACGGTACTTCACGCCAGAAGTGCAAGCGCAAGTTCGTTCATGCATGGAATACTGCTCTCATATCTGGGACGGATCTGCCAAGTACCAGCTGGATGCACTAGAGTCGATCAAAAAACGGGCCAAGAGGCACATCGGCAATGAGATACTGGTTGAATCTAGGCTTCAGAGCCTTGAACATCGGTGCCAAGTTGCCAGTCTGTCGGTTTATTATCGGTTACATTTCGGGGAGTGTGCGATGGAATTGCATGAACTAATTCCTTCTAGCCCGTTCCATCATCGGTCTACAAGACGTACGGCGATGCATCATCAGTACATGGTGGATATCCCACCCATACGCACCAAACGTTTTACTTATGCGAACAGCTAAAGAGTGGAATTCCCTGCCAGAGCCTGTATTTCCTGATAGCTACAACCTGGGAGTCTTTAAGTCAAGAGTGAATAGGTTTCTTCTAGGTAAGCGTGCTACAACGTCGACCACATCATCGCTTACCATCAGGTGAGATAGTGGTCAAGCGCGAGCCGATCAATAATAATAAAAAAAACTTATTGGATCGTGATCTTTAATTTTTCTTTGGATTAAGTATCTTTTAACTTAGGGAACAGTGCAAGTTGCATCAAAATTGGATCGGCAGTTTTCAAGATATGGAACATACAACCGAACTCCTTCGCGACAAACAGTACGAATGTGAAAATTAAGTTATTATGGGTATTTTGTCAATCCTTTAGGCACAATAAACTTTGCTCACTTGTTAGTGATATGGTACTAAAACTAATAAGAGAGAAATAAAAACATTTTTAAAACACTTAAAAGTGTTATTTTTTAGCACGCGGGTTTTTTGTTTTTATAATCATTTGTTTTATTTCAGTCTTTTTAGTTTTAGTAATGAACTAGTTCTCTAAATAAGTAAGTGGTAGAAGATTATTTATTTTGCTATCATAGTTACGCTTATCTTGAAATTGTGACTAAATAGTAACATAAAAGTGTTACGATATATATTTTTTGGTATACCTAGTATATTTAGTAGCTTTCATTTGATACCCATATTGCTACGACAAAGAAAAAAAAATGTATCACCTTCTTTTTAATATTAAAAAAATTAATAAGTTTATTTATTTATTTATTTATTTATTAGTTTGGGAAAACAAACAATTACACACTTGAAATAAACATAACAGTAGGTAGACATATACATATTATAAGTGCGTAACTCACTACGTTATCCACAGTTTATATAAGACATACAATTTTGGGAACGTCTACAAGTGAACAGTTTCAGTTTCTTAATAACTAATTATACAAGTCTTTTATTTTGTTGTTCAGAGTATTCCGAAATTTACTAGCAGACAGAGAGAATATGTCTAAATCTGAGAAGTGTATATTATAATTTTGTGCCAAGCGACGAAGAGGTGCACGAACTCCAGCGTTTGTGCGACAAAAAGACACTGCAAACAGGGGGCGTGCGCGCACCTCCCGTCTCACTACAGTTCTAGGTACAACGTAAGACAAGCTGTTTGTTAAGTCCGAACAATCGTACTTATTAGCGCAAAGGTCATAAAGAAACATAGTTTCCAGAAAAGTGCGCCTGGACTCCAATTTTGTTAACTTGTACTGAGTGAGTAGTTATATATAAGTTATATCATTCCCACAGTTAAGACGAACCCAACTACATCTCATGTGTCACAATCCGTCTAGCCGTTTGGGCTGTAGAGCGTGCTATAGAATTGAACATACATTCATACATGCGCTCGAAAAACATTTACCCTCCAGCAGTTGGGTAAAAAGAAGCATTTCTATCATGCGAACTTATGCCATGTAAAAATTTCTAGTCCACACCGCGCCACGTACTGTAAATAGGTCAAAGAGATTAAGCTGGCATGCGCGAGCTTGTAACTTCATTGCGCCTAGGATCAACAAATGTAATCAACGATAATTTAATCGATGGCCAATGGCGACCGGATAACTGCCCGGATTACTTTAAAAAAATCCCGGTATAAACCGTTTAATTTTTACAAAATAACAGCTGCGTTTTGTGATGCTTCGGAAAAACATAGTACCTACTCATAATAAACTGGCATATAATACGTTATGGATATGTACGCAGGGTGACTTTTTATTCGTTGTTATGGTGACTGATAACGAATATGGGCCTCATACTTTGGGAATACTGTCTCAAATTGGGGTCTCTTCGTTGTCATGTGATTGGTTTTCATCATATCTTCGTGGTCGCCAGCAGGCTGTGCGTGCTGATCAGGATTGCTCTGACTGGTGCGACTTGGTAACTGGTGTTCCACAAGGTGGTATACGAGTACTCTCTCCTCTTTTATTCTCTTTATTTATAAACTCCATTACTGTTATCCTCAAATGTTCTTACCATCTGTACGCTGATGACTTGCAACTTTACGCTCAATCAAACATTGCCAACCTTGATAATTGTATTTCATTACTCAATGCTGATCTTCGAGCTATCAGTGAGTGGTCTGGCAAATTTGGGATTTCTGTTAACGTCGAGAAATGTCAGGCCATCCTCATTGGTAGTTTGTACTATTTGAGAAGTGTGAACACTTGCCAACTTATGCCACTGATGCACGAGAACTCCATCATTTCTCTTTCACCTCATGTAAAAGATCTGTACATTGACGACAGTTTTAGTTGGAATAAACATGTGGCTCAGGTGAGCCAGAAAGTCGCGTTCACACTGCGGTCTCTCTATAGATTCAAGCATTTTCTCCCATCCAGCACCAAAATCAATTTGGTCCAGTTACTTGTGCTTCCCATTATTGACTATGCTGATGTTTGTTATCCTGATCTATCCCAAGAACTTCTAAATAAATTGGATCGACTTCTTAACAATTGTATTCGCTTTGTTTTTGGCCTTCGTAAATACGATCACATTTCTTCCTACCGTTCTCAGCTTAAATGGCTGCCTATGCGCCTCAGGAGGTCCCTCAGATCTCTCTGCTTGCTCTTCACTATTATGAACGATCCTTGTGCTCCCGATTATCTAAAAACTTATTTCATAGTGTTGGGCAGTTCTCACAGTCGTAACCTTCGAGCTTTAAAAAATCTACTCCTCGAAATTCCTTCCCACCGTACCGGTTTTATGTCCAATTCGTACGCTGTCTCAACAATAAAGCTCTGGAACGGGCTACCCGCATTAAAAAAGCTGAAAGCAAATTCAGATTTAAAAGAAAAGTCCGTGACCACTATTTGTCAGACTAAATAGCTCTCAATGCTCTTATCTAGAGACAGAAGTCTAGTCATAACAATTATTAATAGGTTTCTCTTTTATTATTGGTATTTATTAGTCTATTTTATTTGTATATGTGTATTATGAATACATATGTAAGTATATATATTCTCGTATACTAGTTGTTATTTTTAAATATTATTTTGTACCCTTTACAATTTTGTCCTTTTTAACCCAAAGGTTGACTGGTAGAGAATGCCTTGTGGCATTAAGTCTGCCTATGTATGAAGTTTAAATAAATAAATAAATAACTCTAAAATATGAAGAAAAAACAGCTGTTCCGTACATTTATGTTCACATCACTCGTCATAATGAAGACATAATAGCTCATTATTATACTTTCACGTTTTCTGTGTTGATTCGATAGTAAAGGTTCACTTTTACTCCCTGAATGAATGTAATATATAATAATGGATTTAATCAGTTGTCAGCTTTGATTTTCCTCCGCACACTCTCAAGGTGCATTCTTCTTCTTCTTTCTGTCGCTATCGCGGCCGTTGTTAAATTTTCGCGGCCCAAAACTTTGCCAGTTCCACGTCATCGTCAGTGGCAAGGGCGGTGGGGAGGGGGAGGGGTAAGTTGATATATGGACGATGGGAAAAGTATGATTTTTAAATATAATCAAAAGCACATGGAGCTTTGCACACTAAGTGCGAGTTTTACCCCTACGGCGATTGAGATTGTAGAAGGTACAAAGTTCACGATCTCTTGACCGTACAATAAATAAGTAACTACTCGTAATACACAATATACCGGCCTTCAAAACTTAGTACCACACTTTTAAATTTCACATATACTATAAAAGTCAAGAGATTTGAAATAAAAAACGTTTTATAGAAAATTTCATCAGATATGTTAAGTGAGTGGAGTTAGGACTTCAATTTATTTGCATTTAGCTAAATTTTTTGAATCTCTATGGTGGAGGCAAATGCCCCTCCCAATCCCCCCTTGGTGACGCCCATGGTTGGTGGCGACACGTAAGTCACTTTGGCTGCATAGTATTTACGACTATCGTGTTCCTTGACCAATTCCCTGCTCAGGAGTTGATCTGTGGTATTACTTAATTATGCTAGCTTTTATGTTATATACTAATCATGACTCGCTTAATCGCGGTGGGGCAATATTTAAACACTCAGGTCACCGCCCAATCATAATGAAGATTGGCTGTCATAATAATTGTCTTATTATGATTGTATGGCATATTATATAAGACAATCTCATGTCACTCTTCATTACGATTACGCGAAATACCACTGACCATCACAGAATCGGTGGCATCGACTAGGCGACAAAGATTTACCTTGCAAAGATCGAGACAAACTGTCAGTAGACATACGAATTGTATCGTTAGGCTGCCGAAACTGATTATGTCCACTACTGGACATAGGCCTGCCCCAGTCGCAAGCCGATTCCCGCTCACCGTAGGCGCTGGCTTGCGGACGGCGAGTAATGGGTAGCTCGCCCTCCAATAAGGACCAGGACCCGGCGTCCGCTAGGGCCGATGCTGTCTGGGTCGTGGATAAATTTGAAAGAGAGTTACCACGGCCCTGGCACAAGCAACTGAAGGAACACGGGTGGCTTTTAGTCAGTAAAAGTCTGACACGCCCTCCCGCTTCACCCAGAGTGGGAGAAGTCATTGGATGATTTCCCAACACAAAAAAATAAAAAGCCGTCGCCACATCGACCGGTCCGTTGCGTCTCTCATCCATCCGATTTCTACCTCAACCAGGTCATCGGTCCACCTAGTGGGAGGCCTTCCAACGCTGCGTTTTCCGGTACGCGGTCGCATCTCAATAACTTTTCGGCCCATCGACCATCCGATCTGCGAGCAACGTGCCCTGCCCACTGCCACTAAAGTTTGGCAATACTTCGAGCTATGTCAGTTACTATGATACAATAATAATAATTACTTATCCCATAGCAACTGTCGCGTTGGGTTCACCCAACACAAGTTAACTTGCCTAACCTACTTCTCTACAAGCCACACACGGTGATAACGACACACTAAACTACTAACTACCAACGCTACAGCTGTAAAGTCCATCAAAATATTGACGCTAAAATCAGATTTTCCAGGCATATTACGTGATCATGCAAATAGGTTTGTGAAATTAGTCATTAAGTTGGATCGCGATACCGACGCGTCGATTGCTATCAAAAGTCATCAGCTGATGTAATTAGTAGTTAATCTAATGGAACTTGATTGAAGTGTTTTTTGCTTTTACATTTTTCTTGGTAGTTTTGTTGGCTGGCTTTATTTTTATTGAGGGGAAATATGGGCAGAGAGCGCCGACTGAATTTCCTTAGTAAAAAGTCATAATTCGAGGTTTGGCTCTCGTCTCTTTCCTCCTTCAATATTGGACCAATTTAAAATATATTCCATAAACTGGTAAAGTAAGATATAAACTATGTCCCTATGTTTTCCTTTTTTCATTTATATACGTCAAATTTGTACACTTAAGCCTCTGTTGACAGCGCAATTTTGAGCATTTTTTGAGGACTATAGTGCTTCTAAAGATAATGTATCATCAAAAAGGAAACATAGGGACATAGTATATATCTGACTTTTAAATTGGTCCAATATTGGAGGAGGAAAGAGACGAGAGGCAAACTTCGAATTATGACTTTTTACTAAGGAAATTCAGTCGGCGCTCTCTGCCCCCGTTTCCTCTTAAGGTTACACTAGTCAACGGCACGAACTATTTTGTACGCGGGGTTAAAATGCATTTTATACTAACCAACAACACGTGCGGAAGAGATAGATGCTGTGTTGAGCAGTAGGAAGCTAGTTCGCCTACAAATACACACTTTTGCAAATTTGTAGCGAAATGGATAATGATTTAGGACGAAACAGAGCGCGCGAAATTTTATAAACAGACCTTTGGGAGTCTGGATATCATGAAAAAACGACTAAACGTATCCGTTCAAAATAACCTTTGCATTGTTTAACTACTAGTCTATCCCTGTTTCGTGGCTGTTTTGCAATTATGTGGCACTTTCGACGCTCATAACTTTTAAATGTTTACTTTTTTAGTTTTTTGTTTCCATAGAGGGCTAGATAATGATGAGACAAATTGATATCACTTTTTATTTTGAACGTACATTGTCAAACAGTGGAATAATTCCTAGACTACATTTGTATGGAAGAATTTTCGACTAGTGTAACCTTAAGGAGTTAATGTTATTGCCTTTTTTGCCGATTTTTATTTTATTTGCCGTTGGAATTAAATTTCGGTCGATAAGGTTTGGGGGAAGCCTTTGTACAGCAAGCCGTCTTTCAGCTGACATGATGATGATCAAAATCAAAATCAAAATCAAATATTTTTATTTTACATAGGCCTACATGGGCACTTATAAAACGTCGACAAAAGGTGCACGGTTTGGGTTAGTCGTTTCCTATGGAGAAGAACCGGCAAGAAACTCCATGATCATTATTTGTACTATACTTTTGCCATCCAAATTGTTGATTACTTACCTAATTGTTTAGTCTACTATCTCTTTGGGAGCTACTTAAAAAGATTAATATTATGACAGTTTCTTGCCAATTCATTTATGAAAATAATATGTATGTAAGGAAAGATATACATCTCTTTAGTAAAGTTAGTGATAGACCCAATTGTAATACTAGAAATTAAGATAAGTTAGATCAACCATCTTATAGATTAGCTAAATTACATACATCTTTACTGTGTTAAATTCTATAACAAAATACCTTGTGAGATATTAAAACTAATGCTAAAAGCACACTTTGTTAACAAGCATATTACAAATTAGATGATAATATTCAAGATAAGAATGCTTGGAAACATGCTGGTTCTGCTCCATAGGGCAATCTTTAGTGTAGACAAAATCAAACTGGTTAATTTGTATTATATTCATAATTATAGTAAAGCTTTATTATTTAATTTTTTTCTTGTCTTTTTGTTTAAGAAATTGACTCGCACACTGTTCCATTGTTGATGAATTAGGTAATTTACCTATGTTTGCAATATTTGTAAGTATGTGAGAACCATGTTCCTGCTTATCAAGTGAAGGAATTTACCTGTTAATGCTTGTAATACTTTATACCCATACGTAGTATAGTAGTGCTGTGTGCATCGTCCTCAAGTATATGAATTTATGTAAATGTTCTAAAACATTTTTTTTAAAAGAGTAAGTATGGACTTTCTTGTCCGTTCTTCTCCATAACAAGCTACATTTTCGAATGGACGGTAGAATCAATTAATATTAACTTAATTTTTTTAATTTTGACCATTTCAAAGTGCCGCTTAGTGGCTAGTTGAAATAAATAATTTTTGTCTTTGTCTTTGTCTAAGTTCTGAATCGTAGAATGGATCCTTAGTCTATTCACCCTTCAACACTCAAATCTTTTTAATAACTTCAACACTTTTCATTTGCTAAATTATTTGCTCTAGACTAATTGTATTTCGACAATCATTGTCGCCGATATAGTAAAAACTCTAGATAGATATCTACGCATAAGTAGAATATCGTTTGTAACATCAAAACACATCCCCAAAACATAAACAGCAAAACCATCAATCTATTCCGCATTTTCATTTTCGCCGATCACGAACGCGTCCATTTCACAAAGTCATTATAAAAATGAATGCGTCCAGTGTCGCTCGCGATTATGTACCGGATGTTGTTCCGGGGGAGGGCGCTGACGTCAATTTCCGGCGTGGGCGCTCACGCCGGAAGCTGCGAAAAACACTTCACTCTCCATACGATTATAATGCAGTCACTGGGAACCGGAATGACGTCAGGGAAATTAGTTTCGCATTTGTTTTTAATTATTTTGTAATCGTCTTTGTGTTATAATTTAGTTATGATGAATAGACAAATCTTGTATCTTCTAGGACACCACGATTTTTACTCAGGAGTTCAAGAGCAGTACTATGACGTACCTACATCCTGCTGAAGAAGGACTGCTGAAGAAGGATTGCTGAAGAAGGACTTTGCTTTTCGTCCTGGATAGCGCCTTTTAAATAATAGGGATGTTCCTGGGTAGAAAAATAATAATTCAATTTAATGTCAGTGAGATTATCAGATAATATTGTACAAGTATTTTTTGCTTTACCAAATCAATAAAAAATTACAAAGTTAAAGCACATTAAAGTTTTGGAGTGGGGGGCTTGTGACGTCCCGTAAGGCAGTATAAAGTGTACTAGCGGCGTGATATTTCACGATATTTCAACGCATTATATCGTCGTCACTTTATGCTTACGGTTCAAAAGAAAAAAATACGTGTTCAATATTTTTTATTAATCTAACTGATGGACAAAAAAAAAATCAGTTAGCTGCCCTATTATCAGGTTTTCTTTTATCCATCGTTATCGTATTTACGGTGCAACCACACATTCTGCAATTCAGCAGTTTACGCCACACATTTATTTCAACTCATAATACAATTAGTTCAGTTCGCGTTGGGCTATCAAGTCAGCCAGGCGTCCTCGTAACAGGCAACAAGGGCCGCGTCGCTCACTTCATTTTCCACACCATCAGTCCATTCAGCTCATTATATCCTTATATACCTTAGGGACAATACAGTAATGTTTTAATTCATCTAAAAGTAATGATCATACATCGTACATAGTGCCAAAATAAACTCATGTCGCATGGATCCCATATTTGAAAAGAAAGAGTTGTTTATAGAAATGCCATTCGCTACCTTCGCACAGCTGAGTGGCAATCACGGCAACTGACCCGAAGGGTTAAACTCAAAATCTTCGGGTCCAATGTCAAATCCGTGCTGCTCTACGGGTGCGAAACGTGGAAGGTAACAAAGGACATCTCACGCCAAATCCAGGTCTTCGTCAATCGATGTCTTCGTCGTATCCTCGGAATTTACTGGCCCGAGATCATCTCTAATGTAGAGCTGTTGGAGAGATGCCACGAGACCACGATCGACCGCCAGATCAAGCGGCGTAAATGGTGTTGGATTGGTCACACGCTCCGGAGGGATTCCAATCACATTCCTAAACAGGCCTTGGATTGGAATCCTCAAGGAAAAAGGAAGCGCGGCCGTCCCCGTCAAACATGGTGACGCACCGTTTTGGCTGAAGCGACGAGTATCGGAATGAAGTGGAGCGAGGTGAAGCGCGAAGCTCAAGACCGGTCTCGATGGAAGACTACTGTGGAAGCCCTCTGCCCCAGCTAGGGGCCATAGGATCTTAAGTCAAGTCATTCGATATATGAATGGGCTTTTAGGATTTACAATTTTAAAGTTAAAAATTGTGATTTCGGCAGCTTACTGATTATTTAAGTTTCATACAAAAAGTAGTTACTAAAAGCTATGAAGTTCCGTTGGCCTAAGCAGTCCAGACCAGTCTTCTATTATCTAGTTTTGTAAAATACGAGTAAATCCCTAGACACAGAATTTAGGGTTGATCCATGTGGAAGCAAGGGTCCTTTCATAAAAATTTTGCTACCAAATAGAATAACTACTTACCTACTTGTGATCCAGTGAACAGACTAAATTGTGAGCTCTAAAATAATATTTTTTCATCTATATTAATATTTTCATTCGACGAAATACGAAAATATGTTTCAAATAACATTGTATTATTTTAATATACTATACTTATCCGATAAATAAATAAAATTATATGCGTGACATAGACGGATCGCTTTGAAATATAAAATATGTACAAGTAAGTAAATAAAATATCTAATGTATGATAAAAACGTATTTTCCATGGAATGGGAGGGTCTCAAATCCTACTTGATTGATGTACCTACCTACCTATGTATTTTCTTTAAAGGCATAATGTTTTTATTTCAATTACTAGCTGTGCCCGCGGCTTCGCTCCCGTCAACTGCCTAATCTACTTGCCTTGCTACTTTCTCGAAGTTTTTTTTTTTTAAAACGTTGCCCCACACTAGGAATTTCTTCCTGTATCGTGGGTGCGTTTACAAACATATAAACTCACATACACAACACCCAGAGCCGGAACTACTATCTGTAGGTCATACAAATATTTGTTCAGTGCGGGAATCGAACACGCAGCGCAGCAGTCAATCGCTCAACCACTGCGCCAACCGTGCGCCCAAGTTAGACCTACCCAACTTGACCGTTTGTCCCAGGTAGACATAATCGTCTACTACCTCGAGTGTAGAGTCTGGTGGTACTCTTCTTCAAGAAGATTGGCAATGCCCGGCTGAAGAACTCATTTCATAAATTTATTGAGTAACCAGTCCCTCCCTCCGTCAAAACATCCTTATTACCGGGTCAAAATTATACTTTGTCCTAATCCAGGTCATGGTCTATCCGTGTGCCAAATTTCGTCAAAATCCCTTCAGTTTTTGCGTCGTTAATGATCAACTAACAATAACAGAAAAACGTACATGCTTTCACTTTTATAATATTAGTGTGCATAGTTTAAATGTAGAAATTAAGTTAAACTACAAAGGTGACTTACAAAAGTGTAGTTAGTGTTCCAAACTTAATGTCTGAAATAATTTGGTTTGCTAAAGTTCTAAATTAGGTTTTGTCAGGCAACCGTAAAGCATTAATTAAAACGTAGAATAATAAAGAAATGCCACACATGTGAGATAATCCAGGACTGACAATATTCAAAATTATTTTCGTTAATAGAGAAAATCGAGTTGAAAGATACAATAAAGGATCATAGTCCGGTCAAATTAGACATATCAAAGTGCATTACTTCGCATAGATCTGAAAATTGGTACGAATGTTCGGAACACCATTACAAATGAAATCTAAAAAGTCCCCATCGATCACACTTGTAAAAAAAAATATTCAAGGTCAAAGTTCGCAAATATGGGGTTTTGCGTTTTTTTGCCGAACGGTATGTTTTATGAGAAAAATAGGTTAGACAAAATTGTAGATTATGCAATTATCTATAAAAATTATATCTACAATTTTTCTTCTAACGTCACCGTTTCTGAGATATAATGGTTGAAAAAAATGGAAATGTTCTATTCTTCACAATATGCACACGTTTCCACGCCACATGGGATGTAGTGTACTTGGCGCGTTTTTTTGACGTGGTTTCCCCGATAGGCCTATTTCATAATCTATTATGATCCTGTTTAATTGAATACTATTCAAAATTATGTAAAACTGGTACTGTTGGAAATGATGAAAGCCATGTGAATTCTAAAAAGATAAGTAAAATTATCCGTCTCATTCATAATCATTTGATAATTCTGCTTCCCCTTCTTCTTGTTCGTCTTCTTGTAGTGTGGCTTGGTAATCAATTGGGCCGAAAAAAAAGACTGGGGTCGGAAGTTAATCAACAATACTTTGCAACCAATTCGGACATAACTTCCACCTGCACCGGAAAAACTCCTCAACACAATTTTTTGCAATTGTAAAAAAAGACGTAATGCTAAATGCGGCTGCAAAAAAGTAGGATTGTTTTGTTCTTTAACATGTACCAGTTGTCAAGGTTCAATGTTGAATCGCCATCAGAAGAGGATTCGTACAATATCAATGCGGAAACATCTGATACATCGCTGTTAGAAGTTTATATTAACGATCACCCTAAATCAATCAAACCACCCATGGTTCTGTATGCTGATGATAGTTCTGCAATATTTGTATCTGAAGTGTATCAGAGCAATTTGTGTATTAAAATAAACTGAAGCTTGTAAACAGCACTTTATTAATTTTAAAATATTGACTTTCCCATCATTGTATTCGTACATCTATGAACTAGCATTGGACATAAGAACTAACCTAAATAAATATGAAACTCTAAAATGTGCAAGACTTGCCAGTACACTTAGTGCAATAAGTCATAGAATGGCTATGTTTGATAAGAGTGCATTCTGTATGGGCCCTAGAATATATAATAAACTACCTAAGTACATAAAAGAATCTAACGATTTCAATTTATTAAAAAAAAACAATAAGCTTTATTATTCTGTTAATGATTATTTAAATTAGAAAACAATGCAATGATTAACTTAAGTAATTGTCCAATAATAGAATTAAGTCCAATAATCTTTTACGGTTCAAGCGGTGCGGTTGTGGAATGCTTTGCCCGTGTCAATAAGGCGTGCTCAATCTCTGTCCATTTTTAAAAAGATGGTAAAGAATCACTACCTCTCTCTTTAATAGTTGTTATTCTTGATTTCTATGCTTTTTTTCCATACCTATTACTGTATATATTTGTCTATATAATATAAAATATATATGTATTTATTTTTATTTATAAATAGTACACCAAAGACTACCTACAGTACTGTCTTCCTTTCATTTTTTTAAATCCATCCAAAGGTTGTCTTGAAAAGATCGCTTTTAGCGATAAGGCCGCCCATTGTGTCACCCAGTGTAATGTTTTCTTCGTCTATACTTTCTGTAACTTATATGGTGTACATAATAAAGAGTATTCTATTCTATTCTAAGTAGGTAATGTATAGATGATGCAATTGTTAATTAATAATGTAATATTTTATACATTTTATTGTAATATTTTGCACACCTGCCATGGTAGGATACGGTCTAAAGAACTTTTATAAAAATGTCACCCTGAAAACTACCCATATTTAATTCAGAAACCGGCGTAAAAGTACAACATAGTATTACTTCATTTAGTTAAAGACTAGCTTCTGCCAGCGGCTTCGCCCGCGTGAAAGTCGAAATTTATCCCGCAGGATCATATTACCGGGATAAAAAGTACCCAATGTGCTATTCCAGACTCTAATCTATCTCTGTGCCAAATTTCATCTAGATTGGTGAATGCTGATAATTATCCCGAGGGAACATATGCCTGGGATATAAAGTATCCTATGTGCTATTCCAGACTATTCATCCAGATCCGTCCACCCGTTTGAGCGTGAAGAAGTAACAAACATACTCACTCACAGACTTTCGCCTTTATAATATTATTGAGATGTAATATATTAATTGTTGTAATTCCTAGATGACCCCACGGGAACACTATTTTATCGGAATTAAAAGTAGTTTATTGTGTTAATCCGGCCTGTTAGGTATTTCCATACCAAATTTCATCCTGATCCGTGAAAGCCGAAAATCATCCCGAGATCCGTCCAGCCATTTGAGCGTGAAGAAGTAACAAACATACTCACAGACTTTCGCCTTCATAATATTAGTGTGATAAAGAAAAGTGAAAATAAAAAATGTTTACAAAACCGAGTGAGCTGACTGACCAAAACCATATGTGGAATACATATGGTTTTGGTCAGTCAGCTCACTCGGTTTTGGTTCTACTTCTTTTTAAATCGCTTCTTAAGCAGTCGGGTATTTGATCTTTGTTTTTTTTATTTGTAGCTTGTTAGTTATTATTATTTTTTTCAAATTATTTTGGTATCACCTCTTAAAACCCTTCATTTTAATACCCCACACGATGGGTTCGGAAGAAAAAAATTGTATCCACACAATATGGCACCTAAAAGCATTTTTAAATTTTAGTTTAGCCATACAAATCGATTGACGTAAGGAATCATCAAAATCGGTCCACCTAGAGACCAAACGGGTCTCTAGAACACCAGATAGGAACAAACATACATACATACAAACATACATAGACTGCTAAACACCCTCCTTTGCGTCGCGCAGTCGGATAAAAATATAAAAATAAAAAGAGCGATATCTCCTAGATATTAGCAGCAAAAGCGTGTTTATTTCCAGGGCCTTAATTGTGCATAAATTAAAATACGATTTTCACCTTTGGAACCATAGCCTTCCTCTCAATTGACTTTCACACCTTTAGCATAATTACGAACGTTTTAATACCTCCAATGTTTCCCTTTTATACTCGGATTAGCATGAAAATAGGAAGTGAACCGAAGTATGTACCTTATTTAGTAGATAGCTTGTATTGACTGTGTTAGTAAACCTTCATAAAACGGATCATGTACGTAAGTATGATGATGAATTATATGTTTTTGTAGATAACTTTGGGGAGTAAGGGGGAGAGCGGACATACCATTATTCTGGCCCCATGTGTCTTCCTCATCTGCACGCACTGCAAGGCTGTGGCTGTCATCAGACATTCCTGGTGCTTCCCTGTTAGATACAGGCAATGGCGACCCAGCAATAGCGGGATAACTATACACCCCATTACAGCTGCAGCGGCCTTAAGGTCTAAATAACCTTTGTCTGGTGCAGAAGGCAACGGGAACTACATACTAGTTCCCACGAGAGTCACAATGGAGGAATAGCGATGTAGATCTGTTGAGCGATCCGGCTGACAAAACGCGCCACCAAACCGGGAATGGTGGCCATGTGATTGTATCAGATCAGGCAACACATGGAAACTATGTTACTGATAAATTGAAATCAGCTAGACCCAGGTGTAGCCTTCATGGTACCACTTACGATTAACGACCGAATAATTGCCATTAAAGTTAACACAACTCCCTGTAAGCTGAACATCATAAAGGACGAAATTAAGAACTTTTATAGAGACTTGGACTTGGAGAGCAGTGGTGGCCCAGTGGTATCAGCCGCGACTTACAAGTTGTAGGTCGTGGGTTCGAGCCCAGGTTACTTCGTGTAAATTATTTCATACCACTGCTCTCAAAACGGTGAAGGAAAACATCGTGAGGAAACCGGCATGTCCTAGAACCAAAAATTCGAAAACATGTGACATCCACCAACCCGCACTGGGCCCGCGTGGGGAGATTACGGCCCATTCCCTCTCACAGAAAGAGGAGGCGTGTGTCCCAGCAGTGGGAACATTAATAGGCTGATGATGTGATGTGATGTGATAGAGACTTGGAAAAATCTCTCCAAGAAATACCTAAAAGGGCTAACGGTAGTTTTACGTGATTTTAATGCCAAAATTGGTAAAACAGATAGCGAAAAACATATTCATCGAGTAGTCGGGCAGTATGGAATCAGTAACAGAAACGAGAGAGGCGAACGTATGCTTCAGTTCTGTAGTGCAAAAATTTTCACAAACCTAGTAGTACGAGAACCTGCACAATTGCAGATGAAGCGGGTAACGTACCTACTCATTGAAACTATGTTGTTGTATTTCATTGACTACAGCAAGGCCTTTGATTGTGTGCAGTGGGATAGACTGTAAAGGTTTTGGTAGACATGGGTATGCTTCAACACCTTATTGACCTAATCCGATGCCTCTACATCAACAATCACTCTTTCGCCAAAATAGCCACAGACTGTTCAAATTTGTTCTCCATAAATAAAGGCATTATACAGGGATGCATCGTCTCACCTTTGTTTTTCAATGAGGAAAACTCTTGAGGGCTCGGAGAAGGGGTTTGGTGTTGATTGAAAGCGATGACACCGTTCTCCTTGCTACAACTTTTGACGACATGAAGGAGATACTGCGTAGATTGCAGGTGACGAGTGGTAAATTAGGGTTTGCAATAAATAGTCCGAAAGCTAAGCTTGTGGTGATAGATCGTGCGGGAAAGCTAGCAGTCGCCAATAGTATCCAGGGCATCGATACCGTAGCCAGTTTTATTTCAATGGGCTCGTGTTAATAATGAAGGCAGCTGCGTCCCGGAAATAAAGCGACGGATAACCATGGCTAAAGATGTTATGCCGCGTCTCCAGAACATCTGCAAAAATCACGGTATAAGTTTCAGTTGCCCGTTTGATCAGACCACTGGTTTTCCAGATTTTCCGCTATGGAGTTGAGACGTGGACAATCCGAGCAAGAGAAAGACAGAGGATAGACGCATTCGAAATGTTGTGGTGAAGGAGACGGATGCTCCGAATCCCATGGACAGCCAAACGCACAAATATGTCCGTCCTTTTTTAACTCAATATCAAGACTCGATTGTCTATGGTTTGCTTACAACATATTTTGACTTATTTTGGCCACACAAAGTGAAGGGGAGATAGCAGGCTTAACAAGTTGGTCATTGTTAACAATACCGAAAGAAAGAGAGCACGAGGCCAGCCAACACGATGGTCTGACCAAGTGAAAGAAACTACGTCCTCAGGCAAATTCCAGCAGGTGAAGATGGCTAGTTTGGACCGGAGTCGATGGAAGCAGATTGTCCTTTTAAAGGGGTTCATTGACCACGATTCTCAGTAATGAGGGACCGATTTCGGAAGTAGATAACTTCACAGCTGTATTCTACGAGGGGTAAGAGAAGTTGCTATAGTATCTTCATTTCACCAGTTATGTTTAGGTAATAGGGTGATCCTATTGCCATTAACTACACGAACTTAGACTTCGTATTGATCAATTCTAGATGGACAAACCCAATAGCAGTTTGCCTGGTGTTGGGTTTTTTCTTCTCAGCAGTGGCGTTTGCAACTTCTACCTAGACCTACGTAAGAAAAAGTTTTATTGTTCAAAATGACTTAGAAATTGTTTTGTGCTAAGTGTGTTATGGCATTGTTAAAATTGTTTTAATTTTTACTTTATACAGGACTAATAAGAATCTAACTCACACAGCGATCTTTACACATTGTTTACACAAAAGAAAACTGAACGTAATAATCTTCACGTTATTCAACGTTAAGCTTTTCCCATTCCTCTTATCAAGAGAGAAAATTTCACAAAATCGCCAACAATGAGTAAGTTTAAATAACACTAAAAATTACTCCAACTTTCCTCTCAAATGTCGAAACTTTTCATTCATCGCAAAAACTGCAACAAAAGAGAAGTAGGAAGTTCTCTAAATGCGAGGGACATCTCTTGACGTGCGCCTCGAATGTCAAGTGAGCTAATGCCATTTCCGAATACCGCCTCAGGTATCACCACGGAGTAGTGAATGAATGAAATGCTAACTCGCGTATATCTTCGGCGATCTCGCTCTATCTCTATCCTTAGTAGCGCGGTATAAACATGCTGGGACTGTCTTTATATCATCGTGTTCTACAAATTGTCTGTCTCAACAGATTTTACTGACTTTACTAAAGAGACTCAGACTCAGTCGCAGTTTCCAATATGTAAATAGAATCATCGACTAGAAATAGAAGAAAACGCTGCGTCTAACCATAATAAAGTTATTTTCGGATTTTTAATATTAGAGCTAAAAATTATATTTTTCTAAACAACCCCATTATTATTCCTAAACCCCCTAAATACCTTTTTCGCATGAACACATGACATACAAACACACAAACTCATTTAATTATTGCAAGCCATTTTCCTAGGATTTGGCGTAAACCATTTTTCAAATAGGAGGTAACTATTCAGATGACGGTAAATAGAGATAGATAGAATCGAAATTACTCTCCTTCGGCAGTCGGGTAAAAATGCTGCACCGACCTCAAACAAACGGGAACAAAGGCAATGATGCAGATTATTTCAAATAAAAAATGTGTAGTACAAACTTTTGGCTGCTCATAACTACATTCGTTCTCCATGAAGTCCTTACTCTGTGGATACGACGGCTTATGTCTGATCCGGTTTTAGGCCACCACCAGATTTGCGTATGAAAATTATAAAGGAAAAGTGACGGTAAGCTCTCGGATTATTTTAGGGTAGCCAATGTTGTTTCAGTGTTTATTACACCACCTGATTTAGATGTAGTTTAATATTTTTCTCAAAAATGGTATTTAATGTTGCCATAACATCTCTAAAAAGTATCCAGAAAGTGAACTCTACCGGAGACTTATTCGCAACCGTCAAGTAAGAAGCGAGATTTTAAATTTGGAATCCCCAACTATCCAGTAAGTAAGTATGTAATTTACTTACTGGACAGTAGTAGGGATGGGTCCGATATATCAAAACGTAAGTTACATCGGATATGTTTTAGATATCATATCATATCGAAATCTACATCAAAATAACCGGTATTGCAAAAACTGTATCTAATAAAAACCTTACTAGCGTGCGAAAACGAATAAGTCAAAACTTAAAACCTTAACAATGCGAATACGTACGAACTACGAACAAAACGCAAACTTCAAAAACGAAAGAACCATATGCGCTACCTCTCTTTATAAGAATTATTTCGCAAACTGTACTACTGATATCGACATCTGAAAACCGTTTTCGATATCGATATGAAATCTGTATATCGGTTACATAACCGTTTGTGCAAAAAACAGAAAACACCCATCTCTAGACAGTAGGTCATCCTCTTCAGATCTGCTTATAAAAAAAAACATTTTACCAGCCAGACACATATTAGAGTTTAGCCATTATAACATGAATATAGGAGCGAGGCTCCAAATATATATCTATCTCTCTTTTTGGTATGACATTTTATGAGATAGATATTATTTTTGAGTCCGTTAATCAAGACGTACAACAAAAAAATGTAAATGCCCGCTGTAAATCGATCACAATATCTATCAGTAATTGCCCTAATATGGATGTAACCTTCAGTATTAATTAAACGAATTTGTTGTTAAACTTTCTTTCATTTTTGAGAGAAGCATTATACAAGCCTCAACCAGTAAGAAAGCCATCCTGGCCTCGTATATAACCGGACCTCACCTGCGGTTCGGTCCGGTTAACTCATACTTGGCCAGGAAGGCTTACTTACTGGAATTTTCAGTAATGTACTAATCACAGAACAGAGAAGACAGTAGAAATCGCATATAGCTTTATTAGTATTGGAACCAGCGTACCCAAACTCACACATATACAGTTTATTTGTATTTCATAACACTAAGAAATCTTTGGTGTGATTGGTAGTTTAATTTTTAGATGAAAGTAGAAAATATGTCAGTCGTCGCTTATTTGAAAATAAACCACAGCTTTATGACAATAGAGTTGGTTTATTGTCTACTCTTTTTGAGTATTTATTACTTTTTTCGTTTAAAGCGCACACGGAATAGTTTAATGAGTAAGTTACGCTACCCGCCGCTAGATGTCACTATGATAAATTCACTTAATTTAAAGCCGTATTTCGTTATTGATAAGATTTATATTTGCGTAATGAGGTCATAACTACTCGTCCTCCTGTAGTGATGCACCACGGTCGTTGACTTATTTATCGACATTCCGTTTTATTTTCAAACAAAATACAGTTTAGTTAAAAAAAAAAAAACGTTGCCCCACACTAGGAATTTCTCCTGTATTGTGGGTGCGTTTACAAACATATAATTTCACATACACAAACACCCAGAGCCGGAACAACTATTTGTAGATCATACAAATATTTGTTCCGTGCGGGAATCGAACCCGCGACACGCAGCGCAGCAGTCAATCGCTCAACCACTGCGCCAACCGTGCGCCCAATAACTATAGTCGATAAATATCCTCCGTTATTATTTTCTGATTAATTTCGTTGCGGGATCCAAGACAGTTAAATTCATTCTCCGGGACTTCGTCGAGCTTCATTGCCTCGGCGCTTTTTTGGTGGTCGCCACTGTTGATTCTGGCTTTCAGGAGTTGCAGTGGTTTGGGAATAGGGCGGTGGGATTGTCCCAAAAAAAGGATAGACGAAAAGAAAACATTACACTGGGTGGCACAATGGGCGGCCTTATCGCTAAAAGCGATCTTTTCAAGACAACCTTTCCATGGATTTAAAAAATGAAAGGAAAGACAGTACTGCACGTAGTCTTTGGTGTACTATTATTAATTACAAGCTGTGACAGCGGCTTCGCACCCGTCATCTGTTTGCCAACCCTACCCTACTTACCTTCCTGCCTACTCTACTTACCTACCGACCATATTTGTTTATATAGTCATCAATCTTTCGCGGAGAATCTTAACACCGTGATTCAGAAAATGACTTCAAATTCACAACGCCATCTATCGAATATCGAGTTCAACTCTCCGAGTATCTGAATTGCGTGTGTTGTGATAATTTTACTTCTTGAACACTTTAAATTCATCTAATTTTTGGTAGAGTGAAGCCGATTGCGATGACACAAAAACTAAGTAATTCTTCAAGTTACGCACAATGTTTATGTATAAAAGTTATTTACATTGGTTTCGTACATGTCACGTGATGCGTGCACAAATAAACAGACAAACAGACAAAAATTCCAAAAATGCCGGAAATAGGTTCTGTTGGTTATCCTTTAACACACTGGCTATTTTTTTTGGAAATATTTTCGATGTACTTACAAAAAATACTTTTCTACATATTTATTATATGTATTGATGATTGATGATGATGCGATAGACTATACTACAAATGCAATACGCCCTACTGATATGGGAAGCTTACGCTTTCGCCTGCGGCTACACTCTTATTATGCTAAGCTTGACTAACTTCCTTAATGAACTGATGAAATTTAGGTCTATACAACAGTAGATCTTAAATTTCAGACTAATACATAAGCCAGTTTTTAACTGACTTAAAAAAAGAAGGAGGTTCTATGTTCATGTGTTATTATTATTACACTTTGTTGATTTTGAAGGCTGTTGTCTTTTTAACCGACTTCAAAAAATGGAGGAGGTTCGAGGAGGTTCAATTCGTCGTAATCTTTATTTTTACACGGCTGCAAGGAAAGGGATGTTTTTCGCGCGTAAGAAGTTTTTTTCGAATATTGTAAGTTTAAAGTATCGATAACTCATTATCGATATTGGTAATCTCTAATTGAGTAGCTGAATGTGACATGTGCATAGTTGAAATCTTCGAGAACAATGTTTGAGTTTTAAAGAAAGTAGACCTTAAATTTAACATCATAAAATCAACTTTTACTTGTCTTGTTTAATAAAATATTGTTTTTACATTTTTATCGAAATAAAATAAATTAAGACTTGCCGATGGTAAGATATACCTACATTTAATACATTTTTGGTTCTACTATCGTGTTTACATTCTAAAACAGCTCAATAAGGCATTTTTGTATTTTTTTTTCAAGTTTTTGTCCCCGTGACGGTTGAACCAAGACTGATGTACGTAGTATGTGCGCGGAAGGAAACATATGCAGAACTGTGCAAAACTCGGGGTACGCGGGCCCCGCCCACTTGCGACTTCTATTGTAGTAGGCGTTTTTTTTGTTCTGTGGTACTAATAATATCCAGATAACTATTTTTAAGGTTTTGTGAAAGATTTTGGTAAACAATTTAATTTTGTGAGAATTCACCGAGTTCTGAGCAATCGGGATAAAGCTCATGAATTCTGTTCTCATTCCGTTTATTATGAAATAGTTCTGTTTTTTTCTCATCATAGAAATTCGTTCTGACTTTAGTTTTGAGACGCAAGCGTTATTTATTCAAGACTTTTATGTTTACAAAGAATATTAGTTTAGAAAATAATAAAATAATACTGTGGATTTCGATTTTCTTCTTTTTAATATTTTATCGAGCTCCAGGAATATTTATGTTTGGGCTTAGTGCGAGTTTTTTAACGTACTCACTCGTGATAACGTAAACGATCTCTTATGTCAAAATGTATACAAAAAAAAGAGATTTTGCCTTGCCGTCACCAGACGGCGCTTATCCAGTTTCAATACAAATTGGCGTTAACGTTTACGCGATTGAGCGTGAGTAAAAACTCGCACTAAGGCTGATTGAGCGTGTTACATTCTCCAATGCACAGTGACAGTTGTGCGACGATTGCGGGAGGCCAATGTCCAGCAGGGGACGTCTATCAGCCGAATTGATGATAACGATGATATTATCAGTTCAAAAATCTAGCAATTATAAACAAAGCTTGGCTTGGGTTTATTTGGGTCACGGTAGAATCAATTTTTATTTCTTGTAAATTTTAATGTAACGTTCAAAAGTGCCGCTTGGTGGCCTACTTGAAATAAAATATCTTTGTCTTTGATTTATCGACTTCAAAAAAAAGGTGGTTATATAATTCGACATGTATGAATGTAATATATTGTTGGAATTGCACAATATTCAGATAATTATGTTTGTCTATGTTGACTTTTCTAAACATGTGTGCCAAATTTCAAAAATGTATGTTTGTTTGTCCACGCATTTCTCCAAAACTAGTATCGAATCGTGATCATTCTTTTTTATTCAAATACAAATACAAAGTTATGGAACATATAAGAAAACTCCGTAACTACTAACAGTACGAATGTGTAAAATGAGTTATTGTAACCCGACATAATCCTCTCACTATTTCTGACTAACTTTCCATATTACCTACTCATTCGTTCACATATTCTCCAATTTAGCTCGTCGAATATTCTCCAATTAATAATTAGGTCAATAGACCCTTGTTCCGATCAACCTTGCGATAGACAATAATGATGTCATGATGTATGATGACATATCGGTAAAAGCATTGGATGTGAAATTAGGGTGAAATCACTTTGACGCCCGAACCATTAGTAGATAATTTCAATTCCGGACCAAAATAGCTGGAATCTAGGTTGGAGTTATTTTTTTACTTTCATACGTTTCTTGTAATTATATTCTACTAGCTGACCATGCTTGCTTTGTTTTGCCATAAAAACACCAAACATTCATCTACCCTACTCTACCTACCCTACCTACCCTACCCTACCGTACCTACCCTACCCTATCTACACTACACTACCTGTCCTACCCTCCCTAACCTACCCTACCTACCCTACCCTACCTACTCAAACATACCTAAAAAAAAAAAAACTTCACATAAACCATCTACTAAATAGTCCGAACAAAGCCTATAAACATTTGGTTTGGATAGGTGAGCCCGTTCTTGAGTTATAAAATTACAACGAAAAGTGGCATTGATTTTTATATATATAGATTAATATTAAAATCAGGTTTGTGCCCAGTAAGAGACCATTTACTGCAAATTGAAAGTTTTCATTATTTTGTAATAATAGCTTCCATTATAAGTGGTAGTGTCTAAATAAGGCTCACGTCCAGTTACTTAAGAGGAAATATGGGCAGAGAGCGCCGAATGAATGTCCTTAGTAAAAATTCATAATTCGAGGTTTGGCTCTCGTCTCTTTTCCCTCCAATATTGGACCAATTTAAAAGATATTCCATAAACTGGTAAATTAAAATATATACTATGTCCCTATGTTTTCCTTTATTTCATTTATAATTGTCTAATTTGTACACTGAGCCTCTGATGACAGCGCAATTTTGAGCATTTTTTGAGGGTTCTACTGCTTCAAAAGATATCTTTAAATGATATCTTTAATTTTCAGTTTACGGAATATCTTTTGAATTGGTCCAATATTGGAGGAGGAAAGAGACGAGAGCCAAACTTCGAATTATGACTTTTTACTAAGGATATTCAGTCTGCGCTCTCTGCCCCCGTTTCCTCATAAACGAAAATTATCACAAAATTAATTTGTCAAATTACCATTATTATTTGTGAAAAACTGTTGTGATTGGTTGATAGAATTTAAAAAAGACAATCGCAACGCTCGACTTCCGCGTGTATTCCATTAGAGTTCGTCAACTTACGTCCAAATTAAGTGTAAAAATATTTGATCTACAAACATTAAAGTTTATACAAGTAACTTACTTACATTTGACAACAGAATGACTTGCAAAGGTGGAGGGAAGCCTGCAAGTCATCCACACCATAATAACCAAATATTTACTCGCGTGTCTAGCAAACTGGTTACTTAGACGGAGTATAGCAAGATTCTGCCTCGTGTAGATCTTTATTTAATTTCTGGAATTCTAATGATACTATAAAATGTAAACTTGTCTCGGTTTGGTCTGGCTAAATGATGGTGATAAGTTGCCTTTTCTTACATTTATAATAATAACTAGCTGTGCCCGCGTCTTCGCTCCCGTCAACTGTCTACTCTACTCTAGCTAGAGTGCGCGCAAGATAAGTCTGCGCGCGACGGGTGGCGTGCTTAATGTTGCCAGCATAACTGATCTTTTTTCCTTCATTTAATCAATAGTCATTTTTCATTACTCGAAACTTAAAGTAATTTAAGTTTAGCATAATTAATTACTAGATTTTTCTACTTGCATAGAATATGATGAAAAAAGCTTCATGAAATTTTTGTAAATCCTTTATTGAATGCTTAGTTAGTACCAACTATTAAATTTGGTCTAACAATAATACTGCAGTGGCTAATACCGTCCATTTCAATTTCAATTCTTTTTTAATCTCTTCTTCAACAATTTTTGAAGAAATTGCTGCCACATAACCCTTTTGAGTTATTTGGGTGACGGTGCGTTCAGAAACGCCTAAAACAAAATAATAATGATGCATTATATTACATGATGCCGGTCCTGTCCCGCTGGTATATTTATGCACCACCCAAAAACCAATAATGTCAGGCACCAGTAGTACGAAAATATAGGGAAATTTTAGTATAATGGTATCCCTAAAAGTTACATGTCAAATAAGCAACGCGGGCTATATCTTAGTAAAACGGTACCGTAGGCCCGTTATTGTTTTGTTCACTTCAAGAAAACATTCCTGCCAGCACTTTAAATTACTGTTCACATAATGATGGCGATTATTTACTTCGAAAACGAATAAAAACACGGCATACAACACACTCTCTTGACACCTGACAAAAATGACAAACCATTAGTTCCGATTTTGGCCGCGCGCAGACTTATCTTGCGCGCACTCTACCTACCATTTCTTTCTTCTTTTCTAAGGTTTTTCTTCAAATGACGTCAAATGCACAACGCCATCTATCAAATATGGAGTTCAACTGTCCGAGTATCTGAATTGCGTGTGTTGCGTGTGTTTTGCGAGAATCTGAACTTCTTGAACACTTTAGATTAATATATATGTTGATAGAATGAACCGATTGCGATGAAACAAAAACTAAGTAGGTAATACTTCAAGTTCTCAACATTGGTTTCGTAAATTTTACGTGCTGCGTAAAAATGCTGGAAATGGTTTTTGTTGGTTCTCCTTTAACACCCTGGCTATTTTTTTTTTTGGAAATATTTTCCATGTACTATAATTAGTTTTCTACAGATTTATTATATTTATTGATGATAATGATTGATATTGATGATTATAAAGTATGTATTTACTAGCTGTGCCCGCGGCTTCGCTCCCGTCAACTGCTTACCCTACCTACCTACCAGGTACCGTCAGGGTAGGGACCCTACCTATTCCTACCTACCCCGCCCTACCTTACCTACCATTTTTTTTCTTAATTTCTTTTTAATGTAAGATCCTTCTACGTAGTATTAGAATATATTTAAAAAAAAACCAGCCAAGTGCGAGTCGGACTCGCGCACGAAGGGATCCGTACCATTATCGCAAAAAACCGCAAAAAATATCACGTTTGTTGTATGGGGACCCCACTTAAACATTTATTTTATTCTGTTTTTAGTATTTGTTGTTATAGCGGCAACAGAAATTACATCATCTGTGAAAATTTCAACTACCTAGCTATCACGGTTCATGAGACACACACAGCCTGGTGACAGACGGACAGACAGACAAACAGACGGATCGCGGAGTCTTAGTAATAGGGTCCCGTTTGTACCCTTTGGGTACGGAATCCTAAAAAGATGAATAAAATCGGTGAAGCCGTTCTCAAGTTAAAGCGTGACCAGGAGAAATAGAGGTTAAGATTTTATGTAATATTATATAGATGTACATAAGTAGTAGTTGCCAACCTTCAACATCATCTATAAAAGTTTGATCCGAGTTCAGTTCAGGGTCAGTTACAATGCCGTCTTGAAACCAGCATGATCAACGAGAGACCGAGCTATACAAGACGAATAACGCTATCCCTTTTTCACAACGGTATTATTATGGCCCTAACATTTCGTAGACCGGCTCCTGGACGTCGAGTTCTCTTAAGCCGTACCCAAAAATGGGTCTTTTAGGAGATTTTCTTTGTAGTGATAAGATATTGGCATTAGCGTAAATCAAGCACCAAATGACTACAGAGCGGATTATAATTGCATATTTGCATATGATTTTTCTTTTTATTTACCCCATTCTCAGCGGAAATTGCATATTCTATCTAATATCTAGTGATGATGCATATTTTCGTTATATTTTTCGATAGTTTACCCTATTGATAAGTGTAATAAACTCTATAACCAAAATTTCGGCCATATACATTAATCACTTATAAAAATATTTTGATTGGTTGATATACGTTTAGAATACCTACCTCTCTGATTGTTTACGTTTAAAATGTTAAATATATTTTCATTTTAGGGCATTATTATCGTCTACAAAGTTGTTATATTTTGGTATTCATAATTTATGATTGAATAATTCACTAATTGTATGCTTATTTAGAAATAAAAAAACCGGCCAAGTACGAGTCCGACTCGCGCACGAAGGATTCCGTACCACTATCCCAAAAAACGGCAAAAAATCACGTTTGTTGTATGGGAGCACCACTTAAATATTTATGTTATTCTGTTTTTAGTATTTGTTGTTATAGCGGCAACAGAAATACATCATCTGTGAAAATTTCAACAGTCTAGTTATCACGGTTCATGAGATACAGCCTGGTGACAGACAGACAGACAGACAGACGGACCGCGGAGTCTTAGTAATAGGGTCCCATTTTTACCCTTTGGGTACAGAACCCTAAAAATGGTGGATTTTGGGTGACATATTTTAAAAGCCTTCTAAAGTAGGACTGTCCCAGTCGGATTTTCTGTTTCAACTTGTTTTCTTAATGTTTTCTTATATTTCAGTATAACAAATAATTTCAAAATTTTATATTACCGTTTATTTTATCTCCCAATACTTAGAATTCTATCAAATGTCTTCAAGATCTTCCTGAATGTTAATTACTAAGTTCCCATTATAAAATTCCAAGAACAAGATTCTTAAATTAATTTGACATTTTCCAAGACGAATAGATTGACTCTAGAACGCCACATAGGAACAAACATACATACATAGACTGATAAACACATTACCCTCCTTCGTCAGTCGGGTAAAAAGACTTAAACAAGATGAAAAGTATGCTGTGCAGTCAGAGGCAATCTATATATATTAGTCTATGGTCGGAGGATACAGATGGTTTTGGTCAGTCAGCGATTATTTCTCCTTGGATTTTGTAATTAACTTTTTTATAATATGTGTAAAATCAAGCTCCAAAATAAATCGTCTAGAATCTCTCACCAGAATATCACGAACATAAATGACCTTTAACCATTCACCATCCTAGTTCCGTTCAAAAGTAACCTTCAAATACCTTCAATACAGTGAACAGACTACATACGTACATAGTTTCGATTTAAAAAGTCCCTGTAAGCCGGAGTCGGATCAAGTGTAGTCGAGCGACATAACACCGTCCCTCGTGTCGGATTACGTATGGTATTGACGACTATCGACTAATTGTCGGATAATCCCTTTCGATTTTTACTGTAGGAATCGATTACGTGTTAAGTGGGTTGTTGAATTTGAATTAAGATTGAAAGGTTTTATCAGGCATTACATCACGCAACAAATCTCCGAAACAAAATCATCATGCACAAGAAAGGAGCAGTCGGGAAGGAAAGGCGGCGAAGAACTAAGCGGGTCACACTTACAGATACATAAGTAGGCACCTCATAACGACCACGATCGCTTTGTCTAGAGTATAGCGACTGAGAAGAAGGAAAACATCATGGCGGATAAGTCAAGAAATACTGTTTCTTATAGCGGTAGTAAGAAAAGATATGTACATTTTCTGACACTAATGAAATTTCAAATTGAAAAAAAAAAAACAAAAAGAAGCGAAATCAATTCAAATCCATACTTAATTAAACATTGAACATGAAGAATGTCGAGTCCAACAAAATTTTAAAGTAAGGCTAGGCGCAGACGGGCCACCGTACACAGACACCGGTTGCTGTAGCGCGCTACCGCCACATTTGTAACAGTGGCAGAAGTGCGCGACAGCCACCGGTGTCCGGCAGCCACCACGTTTCTTTTGCTGTATAGATCAGAATTTAAAGGATTACCGATATGAAAGTATCGATTTCCATTAAGGCGTCGTCGTGCTCCATGGCGACGCGTGCGATGCGTAGGATGCCTAACGTCTAAATGCGCGGCGGCGGAGCAGCGCGGCGGTGGAACAGCTCGACAGTGGCGGGTATTGGCCTCTTGTGTGGCCCGCAGCGACCACAAGTGGCGAGTCGCGGATACGTGCGCGGTGTGTCTAAAAAATGTATGAAAAAATGTATTAAGTCGCTGTCGCTGGCCACCGGTGGCAGTGGTCGGTGGCCCGTTTGCACCGAGCCTAAATCACCTGCCTTTTAAATACGCGAAGGTTCCTATTAAAAACAGAGTAATGTTTTTGGGGACGTGTGCACTGAATTTCTTACATTAACTTTTTTCGGGCTGAATAATCCTAACAAGATTGTACCAGGGTGGCATTATTTTTGCGTGGGTCTTCTAAAGTTTTTAGGCCACTCGAGTTTGATTTTCGTCGTCCTTTATTTTTCTGTTTGAGCCTGCTCTCTGAGTAAATTAAATCAGCTGAGTATCTTAGGGCTGGTTTGGAGTTTTTGGGGCAAAAAACGTGTTAAACCTTATAGGGCACACTTGCCTGACTTTAATAGTGGTTTACTTGAACCTTTAAAATTTTTGGTCTCAATATTAGGGTATGATTATGAAAATTTTCAGTGTATGATGTGTTAGTGCCAAAGTTTAAGAGGTTTTCAGGCTAATTTAGAGTTTGACAAATATCTTCTCAACTTCAAATTCTTATTGATATGAATGTACGAGCGGACGCTCAGCGCCCAAATAGAAACCGCTTCGCACACGCATCGCACACGCTCAGCGCCCGCGCCCTCTCCGCTCATGTACTTTATGTGAAAGAAATAATATTTGAGGCGGCCAAAATTTTTGAGGAGCAGGCGACGAGTACGAGACAAGCACGCGGTATCGCGCCGAATAAAATCGCACTGAAATCGTGACAAATGAACGGGCACTGTGGCTATCTAGATCTACAATTTAAAAGCGAAAGGTCACACAGTCACTCATCACGATATATCGAAAACTGCTTGAAATATAAAGAAGATATTTAGCATGGAGTTTCCTCAAGTGACGTAAGTGCGCATTAAGAAAGGATTTTTGGAAATGCCACCCCTAAAAGGGGTAAAGGGGGTTGAAAGTTTGTATGAAATGCCTACGCTTTTAAGTATGACACGTGGAATTAAAGATTTACGCTTTTGGTTTATAAAAAGATTTCATGTATTTATTGGTTTTTGGAAATTCGTTGGGCTTATATATTTGAAACTTGGCATAAATACTAACCTAAGTAAAGGTTTTCATTATTAGTTCTTCAAAACTACTCCTAATAAAAAACGATTTAGCGGGTGTTAAAGATTTTTAAAGAATTTTACTGCACAGGGCATCTTTTTATGATGTAGGGTAGCACTTAGAAGTGAATTTTGATATTTAACCTTTAAGGGGGTGAACTAAAAAAACATCTATAGGATGAAATACGGATCATGCGTACGAAGTCGCGGGCGAAGTGCTAGTTTATAATAACTTAAATACTAAATTGCAAAGATGGTACTCCTAGTTCTTATAATAAATATTTTATTTAGTGCAATACGGGGGGGACGGGTTAAAAAGCTGCTCACAGCCCGTCCCGTCTTTTATGCGTTCAAAACGTTAATTATTTGGTGATCAAACAGACCATTAAAGCTTCTATTTACAGTTTCGACAATTTATCTACATCCACGACCAAAGAAAATTTGTAGCAGTAAACGTTCAGTATTTTCTTCTCAATAAAGGACTTGCGAAGTGTTTTCTCTAAGCTCTCTCTTAAACTGTCTAGAGATTTATTTATTTATTTACAATACTTGAAATTGAATGGACACTAAATATACAAAGTAGTGTGCAGACTAAATGGTTTTAGTCTGAGAATTTTGATTAAGAATTTATGAAAGACTAGCTGTTGCCCGCGGCTTCGCTCCCGTGGGCCACCCCACAGGACCCGTTTTCGAGATAAAAAATTGTAGTTCTAAAAACTAAAAAACACGCTTTATTGGTAAGGATAATTGGACAAACTGTTTAAATTATTGCATTGTCATCGGTCCTTGATAAGTGTGCAAAGTTTCAAATCAATCCAACGTTTTGAAGTGGGTGAAAATCACGTTCAAAGATTCCGTTACATTGATACATTGTTACATTGATACATAGATACATACATACCAAGCTAATAATAAAAAAAGCGTGTTAAAATAGCTTATGTCACTCAGGAATAATGTAGCTTTCTAATGGTGAAAGATTTTTTTAAATCGGTCTTGTAGTTTCGGAGCCTATTCGGTACAAACAAACAAAAAAATCTTTCCGCTTTATAATATTATTATATTACTAGCTGTTGCCCGCGGCTTCGCTCCCGTGAACCAACCCACAGGATCCATTTTTGGGATAAAAAAATTGCCTATGTTAATCAGGAATAATGTAGCTTTCTATTGGTGAAAGAATTTTTCAAATCGGTCCAGTAGTTTCGGAGCCTATTCGGTACAAACAAACAAACAAAATAATCTTTTCTCTTTATAATACTCGTATTAGTATAGAAACACAGAAGTTTTTTGTTTAAAAATGTAATTGGGGTGCCACTTTCATTGTAATTTTAAATTGTAAAAGCTGTACACTTGCCGTTAATATAAACGAACCAAATTGCGATAGCTAAAAGGATACAGGCAAGGGTATTTTATCTTTACAAATTCGCACTCATCATCAAGTTCCTGCCCTTGTCCCATGTTACTTGGGGTCAGCGCAACACGTTTTCTTCTTCCATACCTTCCTGTCCCCTGTCACGTTATCACTGACTCCCTTTTCTTTCATATCACTCCTCACACAGTCCATCCATCTTTTCTTTGGCCGTTCCCTCCCTCTCCATCCATCCACATTTATATTCATATCTCTTTTAGTAACATGCGTTTCATCCCTCCTTATCAGATGACCATACCAGGACAAACGGTTTCCTTTCAACTTTTCTGTCACTGGCGCCACTTTCAAACTTCCTCTAATATACTCATTTCTCACTTTATCCATTCTCGTCACTCCGCACATCCATCTCAACATTCTCATCTCTGCTACATGCAATCTCTTTTTATCCATCTTTTTCACAGCCCAACATTCTGATCCATACAGTATGACAGGCCTTATCACGGACTTGTAAATTTTACCCTTTAACTTGAGGGGCATCCGTAGGTCGCAAGTTATGCCAGTGACCTGTCGCCATTTCATCCATCCCAAGTTGAGCCGGTGCGTTACGTCTCGGTCTACCTCGCCATCCCCTTAGACAAGCGACCCTAGGTACCGGCAGTCGGAGCAGATTGGTATGGGCGTTCCAGCGAGAGCTATGGGCACGGAACTGGAGAGACCGCCAAAGTCACAAAACAAGTATTCACTTTTGTTTCTGCTCAATTTCAGGCCAACACTCTCCAGTTTGTGCCCCCACACCTACAATTTGCTCTAGATCTCTACAAATTCGCACTCAAAAGTCTTTAAATACATTTTTGACGAAAGAACTCATGCCTGGAAATTCGCCTCACAATTTTTCACCCCCAAAACAGAATAAAATGTGTTCTGTTTTCCATAATGCATTCACCAACTTTGCCCTCGCCATGCATCTCAAAAACAGATAAACACATTTTAATCCGGACTCGACTAAAACTAACGTTACCATCATGAATGTTCCACACACTGACGTACAGTCAAGTCGTTTATACATTAGTCAGATTTTTTCAATTTTTCACAACATAAAATATATTCTAATACTTTTTGCTACTTCGCTGAGCCCACTACTGCATAGTAAATTGTTGTTACTTTTTACCTAAGTAGAACTAGGTGTTCAGTGATTATTATTTTTTGTTTATATTATGTAGACGATGTTTTTGGTGCACGGTAAAACTCTAATGAGTTTATGTTGGCATCAACTTAAATATATAAGATGTATGTGTTACTACTGAAAAAAAAAAACTGTATTTAATGAATTACTTGAAAACATTGGTCAAAATAGCATAAAACTTTAACCAATGTATAGTGAATGTTAGTATAATCAGTATTTTAACGATACAATAAAACCTCTTTTATTTTGAGTAACTAGAGTCTGGCAATCGAAAGTAGAGATTTTCTTCTTGTTTATGTCTTTTTAGTTTGCTTTTTTTAAATTTGACGCGCATTTCAGTCTTTTTTTTTTTTTTTTTTTTGAGATAGGTTTGCTCTTGACTCTAGTCTAGGTCAGAGTTGACAGAGACAAAGTCGACGATGGAGCACTCTAACTTTGAAGAGATTCGGGTTGTATGCGTTCGGAAACACAGACGCAGGCAGTGAGTTCCACTCTTTTGCAGTGCGCATTATGAAGGATGTTTGGAAGCGCTTGGTGCGAATTGGTGGAATAGCAACTAGGTGAGGATGGTAACTTGCAGTGCGTCTAGATGTCCGATGGTAGAAGGGGGCCGGTGGGATGAGGTCGTAGAGTTCATGAGCACACTCGCCAAAATACAGTCTGTAGAATACCGACAAGCAGGCAACCTTACGGCGATGAGCTAAGCTGTGAAGCTTGGCATCCACCAGTTTGACGTCGCCAATCAGTCTCTTAGCTCTGCGTTCCACCGAGTCAAGCGCGGCAAGCTGATATTTAGCTGAGCCATCCCAGAGGTGGCTGCAATACTCCATGCAGGATCGGACTTGCGCTTTCTAAAGAGTTAATAGCTGTCCAGGCGTAAAGTATCGCTTCACTCTGTTTAGGACGCCCAGTTTCTTTGCCGCAATTTGGGCTTTGTACTCGATGGAGGCGCCGAAGTTGAGACTGGATGTCAACTCCATGCCAAGGAGCTCGAGCCGATCAGTAACAGGAACAGATGCACCCCGAAAAGTAGGCGTTTGAATGAAACTAGTCCTTTTTGCGGTAAAAAGACATGCCTGTGTTTTGGTGGCGTTAAAAGAGACCAGATTGTCGTCACCCCAACGGGAGACAAGACTTAAGGTCAAATCAGTACGCTCCACCATAGCCTCTCTCAAGGAACGAACTTCATCCCCGCCGGTTTTTGCGCTGGACATGTATCTCTCTGAAACAGTACTGTCTTCTGCGTACCCAACAATACCAGGCAGAAGTAGGTCATTGATGTGCAGCAGGAAAAGAGTTGCAGAGAGAACAGACCCCTGAGGAACACCGGCATTAATAGCCATAAGGTCAGAGGAGCAGCCGTCAACGACTACTCGGATCGACCGTTCACTGAGGAAGTCTGATATCCAGCTGCAAAAACCGGCTGGGATGCCATAAGCAGAAAGCTTGCTGAGTAGACTAGCGTGCCAGACCCTGTCAAAGGCTTTCGAGATATCGAGCGATACGGCAAGTGCTTCACCGTGTTTCTCGATGGCTTCGCCCCAGCAGTGCGTGACAAACACAAGAAGATCGCCAGTTGACCGTCCCCGGCGAAAGCCATATTGACGGTCACTAAGGAGCTCATTGTCTTCAAGGTAGGTCAGCAACTTACTGTTCAGTACCCTTTCCATAACCTTACATAGTATGGAGGTAATGGCTATCGGACGGTAGTGGGCAGGGTCTGCACGGTCGCTCTTCTTGGGTACTGGTTGTACATTTGCAAGCTTTCAGGATTTCGGCACCGTTCTTTTTTTAAGAGAGAGGCGGAACAAGCGTGTCAATACAGGAGACAGTTCAGGCGCACACTGGCTCAATACTCTCGCTGGAATGCCGTCAGGCCCGCTGGCCTTGTTCACGTCTAGGCTGCACAGTACTCTCCGAACCTCTTTAGTGTGAACTGCGATCTCCGGCATCGAAGAGGCACAATATTAGGTGGTTGCTTAGAGCCAGCATCCAGACGTGAGTTGCTTGCAAAGAGAGACGCAAATAAATTTGCTTTCTCACTTGCAGAGTGAGCCAGCGACCGATCAGGTTTCAGCATTGGAGGTAAAGTGGAACGACAGAAATTAGTTTCAACCGCTTTAGACAGGGACTGCAGGGTGCGATGCCAGCTTGGCCCCGATACGTCCAATATGATCAAAACGTGCCCGATGCAGAACCCGCTTGCAGAGCTTGGCGGCAGAATTAAAGGCTCTTTTCCTCGCGCGAACCCTACGTGCTCTAATTTTGCGGCTGCGGGCCTTGACCCAGGCTTGGTAGGCAGACTCTTTTCGAGCCTCAGCGTGGGCGCATTCTGCATTATACCAAGGCCGGGATTTGCGACCGAGCGAGATGTCGGAGAATGGAATAAAATACTCCATTCCCTGCCGAATCACGTCCGCAACCACGTCAGCACAGCACGAGGGGTCACCCGAGGAGAAGCACACATGCCGCCAAGGATAGGACGCAAAAAAGTGCCGCATCTCATCCCAGTCTGCTGACTCATATCGCCATACTCGCCTCGTGCTTCTAGGACTCTCATCTGGAGGAGAGCAGGTCGAAACGGATTTCACCAGACAGTGGTCAGACGTTCCCAGCAGGGCTGAGACCGATACTGAATGACTGCCTGGATCAGTTGTCAGCAGGAGGTCCAAACAATTGGGTGTATGGCCGTCTACATCCGGTACCCGCGTTGCCACATTCACCAGCTGGGTAAGATCTAGCGTTAAAGCAAACTTGCGCGCCTCTAACCCAGCATGGTCGGTTTTCTGGTACGGGAACAGCCACTCCTTATGATGGGCGTTGAAGTCCCCCAGAAAAACAAGCTTCGCTGTTGGGTATCGTTGCTGGGCTACATCAGTCGACTCTACAAGGCTATTAAAAAGCGCTATGGTCACCACTATGTGATCGGTATACGCCGACGTAGATAGATTTCGCCACGCCTGTGTCCACAAGTAGCCATACGGCAGAAAAACCCGATTTCTCAAAGCAACGGAGACGACGACAACAGATGTCATCGCGGACGTACACACAGACCCCAGCTTGCTTCTTGAACTTGTGTTCAAGAGAGTAACCCGGGTAGTTGAGGTACGCCACGTCCGACGGGGTTGTTATCTTCGAATCCGTTAGGAAAAACAGGTGCGGCTTCTCGGTCTCTAGGTGGTGGTGGACCGGATCAAGGTTGGAGTGCAACCCCCTGATGTTAATGAGGTGCACTTTAAGTGGGAGGAAGTGCAGCCGTTGTTTAACCTTGTTTCTTTTCTTTGCTTTGGTCATTTTGTTAGAGTTGCTGGGGAAAAAGTTGAACTATCGAGGCGCTGCTCAGATAACCAAGTGGACCACTAAAACTAACTCAACCTATGGGGAACTCATTTGGAGACTGCGGGGACGCCCGAACCCCCCCGGATATGGCCACTGGGTCCTCCCATCCAGTCGCCAGCTGGCACGGTGGAGCATACCGGGATTTTTCGCGAGTTGGCGGGGCAGCCTTTGGCACGTGGCTGGTGTGCTACTTGGGCCCCCTACTGACTGCGGTCGGCCAACGGCTGGCACCGTGCATCGGATCCCGCTACCCTTTAGAATGAGCTACCCGGCAAGTTATTCTCAGAGACCAAGACCGGTTCTGAACAGCGCAACTGACAACCTCCTTCTCCCCCAAAGGGACTGGTACTACCACACACCGACGGAATACAGCAAGCTGCTTGGCGCCGGACTCCGGTGGGATGGTGGTCGCGAGCCAGGCGGCCCCTTGCGGAGCCTACCACCGCTAAGTGGGATCGTTCAGCCATACCACAGGCAAGCCCGTGGTGCCGTTGCCCGGGGTGGGCCGCTAGGAGGTAGATCCCATTCCACCCCAAAATCCCCCAGTCTCTACTTTCGTTTGCCAGACTCTAGTATTATTTTGTGATATATAAATGTGACAATACTGAATTATGTTGATTTTATAATACATGACGCAATAAAAAAAATAGACACATAAAACAAAACAAATCATCTTGTTTTTTTTATTTACTGAAATTAAGATCTCAACATATTAGAGTTAAGCCATAGTTTCTGCCCAAGATTTCAAATGCAAAAAGTGATGAACGTATTTTTACCGCAGTAAAAATACGTTCATCACTTTTTGCATTTTGGTACAGTCGCAACTGTACCGCCATGAATGTTCCACATAAAGCCATTCATGCACCGCCCGGCTTTTCACGCGAACTCTGAACCAACTTTATCTCAGGAGTCGTGCGTGCCTTGAACTAAATTATCCTCCGCGCTCATTTGCCCAAACTACACCATTGTTTTGTACCCCTCATTTACATTGGAGGAATAAGTAAGGTTGTTCAGCACGAGTAGCTTTGTAGAGTAGCTGTGGAAAGCCAATGTTGGGCATGTGTTTATTGGTGTTTATTTTTTAGTACAAAGTTTACGTTTTGATATTGGCTTATTTTGAATTGCAAAAAATTATTAAATCACTTTTCATAAGCAAATTTTTTTGCGTAAGGACCAACCAAGGCAAGAACATCGACCAAGGCATCGCGGTTTTGCGATTATTTGGAAACGTTATATAATCTACTTTACTTTCTAATCTCGAAGAAATTTGAAATGTTACCAATAAAAACGTATATGTTGTTGTAAACTTTAGGACACGTCTGAAAGTTGCGTCTTTCAAAAATCAAAATGGTGCTGAAACAAAAAAAAACATTTTGATATTGGTAACATTTAATGCACATCGGTATAATTCTAGCAATAACCCAGCAGTAGGCAATGTAAAGAGCAGATTTTATAATATTCACCCCACTTTCAAGTTTTTCAACCAAGAAAACTCATTCGACTTGACAAACTTCTTGATCCTCCTATTTGCTCCAACAACCAACATTGGTTATGTGGCGCCAACTACAAACGTAGTAAAGATGGTGGTGAAATGTGACTTGGAATTGTTTCACCCAACATTCTAGTTTTCTGTTTATTTGTGAAACTGACCTCGGAGCGGACATTGTAGAGTTAAATTAGCGTCTCGAAAATTGTGCGAAGGAATGAAGTCGAGCTGGTAATATAATTACGTAGAATATCTTCCTGAGTTAGACGAACGCAATTGTTTGTGTTATTTTGTTGGTAAGAGATGTTATAATGTAGAAGAATTTTCAGGATACGCATTGTTGTTGAAATAAGACTCGCTCGTTCCGATGTAGGTCTCATCAATCATTTATCATCAGGCGAGATTGAGGTCTAGAGCGGGCTCTTGAGAAATAAAAGTTTTTTTTTATGAAAATGATATTTCTCAGTACTGAATGTCTTATTTGTACATCGAAACGTTTCATCACCATATTTTTTATGATGGACTACCACTTCTGGACATAAGCCTCCCCCAAGAGTTGCCACATCGACCGGTGCGTCTGTGTGAGTTTCTTATTAAATCTATACTAATATAGTAATACTAATCTATACTTATTAATATTATAAAGAGGAAAGATTTTGTTGTTTCTTTGTTTGTTTGTACCGAATAGACTCCGAAACTACTGGTCCGATTTGAAAAATTCTTTCACCAACAGAAAGCTACATTATTCTTGAGTGACATAGGCTATTTTTTAATCCTGAAAAATGGGTCCTGTGGGTTGGTCCACGGGAGCGAAGCCGCGGAAACCAGCTAGTCCTTGATAAGGTAATATAGTAATTTTTGATTTATCCATATTCTATGTCCACAATCCTAACTTCACACAAACCGATATTTGAATTCCCACCCCTGTAATTCGTTAATATATTCCACGTGTAAACAGCATAACATCACAAACTGATCAATAACAATTAAAACTTGACAATTGAAATGGATTTCATAAGTTAAGGCAAGGCAAGTCGAAAGTTGTACAAGGACGGCTAACTTGCTGACATGTTCTGGCAGCCTTCTCGCGTGAGTATAGTTTCACTTACTTCAAGCACACAGCGTAGGGGAAAACAGTTGGTCAATTAGTCAAGGCAGTGGATATATTCTTCGCACAATAAATTTTATTTCGATTTAATTTGGTCTTTACTTGAGTTCAAATTCAAAGATCTTGCTTTGTTTTTACCTTGTGTAATCGGTATGCCAAGTTCCAATGATTACTACCCCGTCAGTCAACTAAGGGTTAACCGTAAAGTGATGAACTGCAGCGACTCCTTGCTAATAGGTAGGTATCTGACACGTAACCGTACTCGCGTATTTGCCTCTCAAGCCAGGTCTCTCCAGTTAGGTAGGTCCAACTTCGAGAAAGAAGTCAACCGTCGAGTCCGACTCGGATGGGCAGCGTTCGGGAAGTTGCGCGATATCTTCTCGTCCAACTTACCACAGTGTCTCAAGACGAAAGTCTATGACCAGTGTGTGTTGCCAGTGATTACTTACGGTATAGAGACGAGGTCGCTCCCAGTGGGCTTCATCAGAAGGCTTAAAGTCACCCAAAGGGCAATGGAGTGGGCTATGCTCGAAATTTCCTTGCGTGATCGAAGACATCTGCAAGAGAACCAAGGTTACTGACATAGCCCGAAGAATGGCCAAACTTAAGTGGCAGTAGGCAGGGCACATTGCTCGCAGAACGGATGGCCGTTGGGGCCGAAAAGTTCTAGAGTGGCGACCGCGAACTGGAAGACGCAGCGTTGGAAGGCCTCCCTCTAGGTGGACGACGACCCGGTCAAGGCTTCGGGCGCCCAGTAGATGCAAAACACACAGGTCTGATCAGTTTGGCGACGCTTGGGAGATGCCTATGCCCAGCAGTGGACGTCTTTCGGCTGAAATGATGATGATGGTGGTATTGGTAATTCGTAGCGCCCTGTTATGCAATGGCTAAGACTAGACAGTCGGACAGCATTTAAATTGAATGCCAGCTGCAGAATTGCAGTTTGGATGCAGTTTATATCCACAGAAGATGCTCTAAGAACTTTGACTGAAACTGTTGTTAAATCTCTTGACAGTAAATCTAAATGTATTGGAGTATTCTTGGACCTTGCGAAGGCTTTTGATACTGTTTCTATCCCCAAGCTACTTGCTAGGATGGAAAATATGGGAATACGGGGTATAGCCTTGGACATGTTCACTAGTTACTTAAATGGAAGAACCCAACGTGTAAAAATTGGCTCATATGTAAGTGAAGAAGCTCAAATAACATATGGAGTCCCACAGGGAAGTGGACTTGGCCCCCCAATGTTCTTGATGTACATTAATCAACTGTGCAACTTTCATCTTCAAAATGCTAAAATTGTTACCTTTGCAGATGACACGGCAGTAGTATTTCACGGCAAATCTTGGGATGAAGTAACTGACATCACAGAAAGTGGCACTAAGCAGATTCTATACTGGCTCAATAAAAATACGCTAACTATTAACCTTAATAAAACCAAATATCTTACCTTTTCTATTACAAAATCAAGAGCGCCAGCAACAGATAGAATAAAAATAAGAGCCCACACCTGCCATAGTAACAACAGCACTCTGTGCCACTGTACTCAGCTCGATCGAGTTGATAGGCTTAAATATCTGGGTGTCTGGGTTGATGAAAACCTTAACTGGCATCACCATATTGAACTTCTGACAAATAGAATTCGGAAACTAATGCCCATTTTTAAAAAGCTACGCCATATTGAGGATTTGAATGTTTTGAAAATAATTTATTATTCACTTTGTCAGTCAGTGTTGGGATACTGTATTTCTGTCTGGGGAGGGTCTCACAAGACATTTCTTATCAAGCTTGAAAGAGCACAAAGAGCGGCAATCAAAGTAATTATGTCCAAACCAAGGCTATATCCGACTGCAAGACTTTACAGGGAATTTGATGTCCTCACTGTGCGTCAATTATTTTTATTACGCAATCTTATTTATGCTCACACCCATTTACCGAATAACAGCTCTCAAATAGATAATAGAAGAAGAAAAGATATTGTATTCAAAACCATTCCACACAAAACAATTTTTGCAAAAAGATTCCCATATACAATAGCTCCCTACATTTACAATAAAATTAGTAAAAATGTTTCCCTAAAGAAAATACGGCATTTTAAATTTAAAAAAGTAGTTAAAGCCTTGCTGGTTGTATTGAATTACCAAGAAACTGAAAACCTCTTAAGTGTTCCTGGGTAACCTTCAACACAAGCACATGCCTATATATCTACCTACAATCACACATATATACATTCCAAAACACGCAGGCACGCACACACACACACACACACACACACACACACACGTCTCATCCAAATATTCTACTTTTAGTTACTTTTATTCTACTTTTTTTTTAAATTGTATAACTGTAAAGTTGATTATGTCGAAATACCTAATTAACTAATTTTTAATAATTTATGATAATAACGGATTGTTGCACAATTAATATTTTTAAGCAAATAGATCAACCACGAATTGTTACTGTTGCTTATAGCACAGGTACCTTAACCTAGTTTAAGTGACAGTGTTCATATTGTTAACATAATTTATTTGAACCAATAAACGTTATTTATTTATTTATTATATGCAGTTGAAATGAATAAATAATCAATAACACATCTGAACAACTGCATCGAAATTGCTAACCGACTGCGCAATCCAATCAAATGCAGTCCGTCTGTCTAGAGCCTTAGGATAAGCTAACATAAAAGACGATTTATTAGGTGTAGACGATGGTCATCATGGCGACATGGAGAGAGCGACTGTCGCAACCCAGCGCTGGGCACGCCACAATTGCGTCGATAAGGCCCCTCTTTGAGGAGTGGCTTGAGAGGCGCCACGGCGTCCTCACCTTCCGCCTGACGCAGGTCCTCACCGGACACGGCTGTTTCGGGAGGTTCCTGTTCAGGATTAGGCGGGAGGAAACGGCCGGTTGTCACCATTGTGTGGATCGCCCGGAGGACACGGTGGAGCATACGGTGGAGGTCTGCCCTGCTTGGGCTGGGCACCGCCGTGTCCTCGTGGAGGCGATCGGCGGTGGCAACCTCTCGCGTCCATCCCTGGTTCAGGCCATGTTACGGAGCGAGAGGGCATGGGAAGCTGTCTCCTCCTTCTGCGAAGCAGTAATGCTCGCGAAGGAGGAGGCGGAACGCGTGAGGGAGACGCAACGGAGACGTCCTCACGCCCCTAGCCACCGCAGGAGACGCCCTGGGCGTCGGGAATCGCAAGCCAATGCCCGGCCACCGTAGGCGCGGGCTTGTGTAAGGCGAGTAATGGGTAGCTCGCCGTCCGATAAGGACCAGGTCCGAGTCGACGGTGCGTTGTGTTCCACGCGCGTCTCAAAGAGATGTCAGCAGAACTGACGGGGTCCGCGAGGGCCGATGCCTGTCTGGGTCGCGGATAAATTTGAAAAAGAGTTACCGCGGCCCTGGCTCAAGCAACTGAAGGAACACGGGTGGGTTTTAGTCAGTAAAAGTCTGACACGCCCTCCCGCCTCACCCAGAGCGAGAGAAGTCATAGGATGATTTCACAACCAAAAAATAAAAAAGGTGTAGACGATGGTCAGTGGCAACATTTTAAAGTTCTAACTACTATTAATACTAAACTACAATCACTCATCTAGTTATTTGATTAGGTATGCACCTTAATTTCCTCTTTAAATGTTAACGCTTTACTTGCTTCTGTTAAATTTCCCTCTAAAATAATTCTTCTTTATTCTTCATGTAAACTTCATACCTCTTGATCTACTGTTCTGTTCCTACTACGTAAAAGTATGTCGCACAGGGTATTTCTTGTTAGCCTGAGGCCGTGTTAGCTCAAGTCATCTTGCTGCTACAGTCACAGCGCGAAGCGACAACTTATACCGTGGACGTTTTAATTAGCTGCCTGGCTCTACAAGTCTTAGGGAAGACTTGAGAAGAGAAGCTCTTGGTCAAATAATAACAGCGCACAGGTTGATCATCTAGGTTAAGCATCGCCGAGGTTGGTCCGTGGATGGGTGACCATTTTAACATACCGAGTGTCCTTCCTGCCTACGGTTTTAGCCGGCTGTCGTTTCTAGATCTTCAATCTTTACAGACGCCAGGAAAGCCGTTACCAGTCTTATCAAGGGGAGTCGTGTTGCCCGGGTATTATATTATTATTTATTGCATTGATTTGCACCTAATTCATTTTAATTCTTATCCTAAAAAGACCTAGCAAGAATTATGAAGGGCCAGAGAAATACAACTGAGTATCTATTGATCTACTGCTTATTTCCATGCTACGTTAAAGATCTGTCTCGCACAGAGTGGATTCTTGTAAGCCTGAGCCGGTTGTAGCTTAAGTTAGCTACAGTTACAACGCGGATCGGTTATCTTAGGGCCGGTTTCTGGAAACGATGTCACATTTCAAATCCGCTGACAATCTTTTACAAATTAGCCGTCAGTTGTCAGTGTGTTTCTCAAAACTTCATCGTCGAAATCATAGATTTAGATTTTTTTTGCTACGCAAAAAGACATACGAACCGTGCGAGCGAGAAATCCTAATCAAGTACAAACCGCCCCAGAGAAAAAGAGAGAGTGAATGAAGTACCGATATGTCATTTTTTTCGCGAGTAAGAATCCCTAGCGGCCCATCTGTTTTACGCCGCGGTGAATTTCTTGCATTTAAATAATAATCTTAGATTTAAATTGATAATATTAATTATACAATTATGGTGACTTGTTCTGTGAGTGAATGTGACGTTACAAGACGAAATAACCCCAATAAATACACGTTTCACAGGTAAATACAATTTTGTACTTGGATTGTTTTGAACCATATTTTGACGAATTGTTGCTAGTAATTGGCTCAGAAAAAAAAATCTTACAATAATATATTGATTTCAAATGTTTTATATAAGAATATTTCGTATATATAAACAAAATTGGCGAAAATGTTATGTAAAAGAGTAAATTATTTGTTTACGCTAGGACGCTAGGGCTTGAGAAAGCGGTGACGTCATGAGTATCGATACAAACTTAATCGTTTTTAGTGACATCATGACATGAATAAAAACTTATTTAGTCAGATTTTGTTAAAATAGATTTAAGTTACGATTGAGAAGATGTTTTTATCGAAACTGTACTTTTAGTTGCATGTTTGCCTTTATTTTTCAAAAAAAAATCGGAGAGTTTTGATGTTTTGTTACTTTGAGTAGGTTTAGAAATGTCATTATATTCTTCTTCTTAGCGTTTCGATGGCAAATATAAAAAGTTAAATATTGTGTTTGGAGTTCAGCCACGGCAATACCATTCGGTGACGCAGTCATAAGGTCTTCGTAAGTACAGGTGACAGGGCATGCTGCGCACTCCGTGAGATGGGCCATGGTCTGCGGAGAGATGCTGCATAAGCACTGAAGACTAGTGCCATCAGAGAACCCGCAGCAAGGACAACCACCACACCACCTGTGGCGGTTGTCCTTGCTGCGGCCAACCCGAGTGCGGAGTCTATTAAGGGTCATTATATTGTTTGCATTTATTAGTCTTACAGTGGCTAGAATACACCAGTGCACTGCTCATCAGCAATTTTTTCTGTTGTGTAAATAATAATATATAATATTTATGTACCTACAGATTCCCAAATAATTCTATATTAAGGGAAAAATGGATTCGAATTTTAAATAGAGATGGATGGTCTCCAAATAAAAACTCTACAATATGTAGTAAACATTTTGAATCGAAATACTGCATACAAAGAAAACATCGACGAATTCTAATGAAAGAATCTATACCTACTTTATTTGTGCCTATTAAATACACATTTTCATTATGTAGAAGTATATAATTAATAAGCTGTACAATGAAAGATGAATGTCACACGTCGTCAACATGACAGGTATGGATTCTAGGTGGCCAGTATATAACAGTCCTCCGCCGCGATTCCTAGCTGCCGCACACCCGGGGCCGGCAGCAAGTGCTCCAGGTGTCTGCGCCATATAACGCCACCGTCAGTTCGCACTTCACAGTGCAGATTACCGAAACGACGCATTATCGTGCCGAACTCCCATCTGCGTCTCTGGTCGGAGTATGCTCTGGCCTGCACTCGGTCACCTACGGAGTAAGCTCTGACAGGAGGCGGTGTGTTCTCTGATCTGAACCATGTCCATCCTGGACTGGTGTGCGTCTGAGCCGAGTTTTTAGCACAAGGAGCTTATCCGTAAGGTTGCCCCTCTCCCCTTCCATTGCACGTAGTGCTTTCTTAATAGTTTGCACGTAACGTTCAGCCTGACCGTTAGTTGCTGGGTGGTACGGAGCTGACGTCAAATGTGTTACTCCACAGCTGGTAAGGTAGGTTTTAAATTCTTGGGATACAAATTGGCGTGCGTTGTCTGATACCAGTGTGTACGGTATGCCAAATGTGCAAAATAACTCCTTAAACTTAGCAATGCACCACGCGCTCGTTGTGGTCTTTGTGGGAAAAACTTCAACCCACTTTGTGAATGCATCTACGACTATTAGAGGTTGGTGTCCTAGAACAGGTCCTGCAAAATCTATATGAATTCGTTGCCAGGGGCCGCTAGGTTGTTCCCAGTGGTGTAGAGGAGCTTTTGGTGATTTATTCTGTTCTAATCGGCACGCTCTACAAGATTTTACCTTGTTCTCAATGTCCATGTCAATATTTTTCCAGTATATGTAGCTGCGTGCTAGCAATTTCATTTTAAGTATACCGATATGTCCCGCATGTAGTTCATCAAGAACTCGATCACGTAAACTTTTGGGTATTACCACTCTGGTACCTTTCAATATGCAGTTATCCTGGAGTGTTAATTCATTATCACCATAACCATACTGACGTAATGAGTGACCTGTCTGTAGTGCTTGTAGTAAAGTATTTAAGTCATTGTCTTTTCTCGTTTCACTGGCTATAACTTCTGGTCGGATATCTAAAATGTTGATCTGTTGCAATTGATACGCACAATGGTCTATTGATGTTTCTTTTGCTATTTCAACTGGAAATCTTGATAGGTAGTCAGCGTTTGAATGTTTCACCGAAGCTCTGTATTCCACGTCGTAGTCAAATCCCGATAAAAAATGTGCGTAATGGAATAATCTCATTGTGCTTAGTGCAGGTAATGTCTGGTGTGGATGAAAAATCGAGGTAAGAGGCTTATGATCAGTCACTAAAACGAATTTCCTGCCGTAACAGTAGTGGAAAAACTTTTTAATGCCCCAGTAGATTGCCGTAGCTTCTTTGTCGATTTGACTATATTTCTTTTCGCTAGTTGAGAGTGACCTTGAGGCAAAAGCGATTGGCCTTTCTGAGCCATCTGTTAGTTTGTGAGACAGAACAGCTCCTAAGCCTGTCGGTGAGGCGTCTGTGGCTAGTATCAGCTGTTTACCTGGGTCAAAATGAATTAGAACTCTGTCACTCAAAATCTCCTTCTTTATGTTGTTAAAGCTGTCTTCACATTTAGAAGTCCAGTGAAAATCTTTATCTTTCTTTAGTAATTCATTTAAAGAACTCGTTAAAGAGGCAAGGTTCGGTATAAACTTGTTGTAGTAGTTGGCCATACCAAGGAAGGTTCGTAGTTCGTTTATGTTTCTTGGTCTTACTGTATTCGTGATGGCCTTGACTTTGTCTTTGTTCTTATGTAAACCCTCTTTATCTATTGTGTGTCCTAGGTAGTTAATATTACGTTTAAAAAAACTACATTTTTCTCTATTCACGCGGAGGTTACTATCTTTTAGTTTTTGCAAGACTTGTCTTAAACGTGTTAAAAGTTGGTCTTCTGATGCTCCTTGAATTATGATGTCATCAAAAAAGCACTTAATTCCGTCTAGTCCTTGAAGTAACTGATCCATAAATTTCTGCCAAAGGCTTGGTGCCACTTTGACTCCAAACATCAAGCGATTCACTTTGTAAGTACCTTTGTGTGTACTTAATGTTTGTAAAAGGGCGCTTTCTTCATCCATGACCATATTAAGATAGGCTTGGGTAATGTCTAAAGTACAGAAGTATTTGCCTCCGTTCATTTCCGCAAATATATCCTCAATTATAGGAATTGGGTAATGTTCATCTCTGATGACTTTGTTAAGGGTGACCTTGTAGTCTGCACATAGTCGAATGCTCCCGTTTGGTTTCACAATCGGTACTATTGGTGTACCCCAGTTTGATTGGTCTATTTTGGTAATCACCCCTTCTGCACACAGTCGTTCAATTTCTTTATCGACTTTTTCCTTTAAAGCGTACGGTATACGTCGTGGTTTTATAAATATTGGTTGTATATTTTCTTTGAGATTTAAATGAGCTTCGTAGTTGGGTATTTTGCCTAGATCTGATCTAAAAACAGTTGATGAAAATTCTTGTAATAATTTGCCAAGTTTGTCGGATTGTTCTGAAGTTCGTACTACTCTTAAATCTGCAATTTTCATATTAACTTCTTTAATCCAGCTTCTACCAAAAATTGGGTCAACGTTTTGATTGATTATGTAAAGCTTCCCGTTGAATATCTGGTCTTTATACGTCCCTTTGATGTATGTTACTCCTGCAGGCTTGATAATTTCATCAGTGTATGTTCTCAATTTCGTATCAGTTTTGAAAATTTTATTTGGTATTTGTAGGCTTTTGTATTGTTTGAGTGACATTGTTGACAAGGCCGCTCCCGTATCAAATTCCATGCTTACTTGTTTGTTCTCAATTTTTACTGTGATCATATATTTGTCCGTTATTTCACTTTGGATTAAATTGATATCTCCAATACTGTCGCAACTCGAGTTACTTATAGTGTCCTCGAGTAGATTGGTTTTTAGGTTCCGTTGCAAACAAACTCGTGCTAGATGTCCAATTTTCTTGCATTTCAGGCAGGTAGACTTGATGGCACCGCAATCATTAGATCGGTGGTCGTCTTTACCGCATCGGAAACATTTTCCTTTTAAATCTCTTATAGTTAACGGAGATGATGATGGTCGTGATTCGTTATCTCTACTTTTCGATTTTGTAATCTTGTTTACTGTGTCCAAATCTTTGTGCATGTCTGCGGATATTTTCATGTTTTCTGATTTTCCCATTTCCATGAATGTAGCAATGTGAACTAGTTTAGTAAAAGGTGGTGTATCTCTTTCTTGAAGAATTTTCGTTCGTATTTCACTGTCTTTTAATCCACGAATAAATTGTAGGGCTAGGAAACTTTCTGAGGTAGACTTTTGACTATTGTGGCACTTGAATTCGCAGTTCAAGGATTTTTCCTTTAAATCTGAGGCGTATGTTGCTACTGTTTCATCTTCACGTTGTGTATGCGTAATAAATCTGTGTTGTAACGCCCATATACTAGGCTTAGGATCTATGTAGTCGTCTAGAATCTGTGTGAGTTCTATTAAGTTCATATCAATTGGATCCTCCGGAGAACATAAATCATGTAACTTTTCATGCAATTCGGGTGATAATGCGGCAAGAAAGGTGTACACTTTAATTTTAGGATCTTCGATTTTATTGAGCAAGAAAAATACAGTTAGTCGTTTGGTAAAATTTGCGAAAGTCTCTTTTTCTTGAAAGGGCTGGAAATTCATTTTTGGCCCGCGTTCATGTTGTGTAATCGTACTCACATGTGATGCCGATGTTTGCAGCGGTGTGATTCGTTGATTTACTCTGTTTTGTAATATGAGAAGTTTCGTCTTTATGATGACACATTTCTCTTCAAAATTGAACCTGGTTTCTATCTCTTGGTCTAGTTGTTCGTCTGGTGTTTCTAATTCTATTTCATGTTGCATTTCTTGTAATTTCTGTAACGTTTCTTTAAGTGATTGTAGTCTTGACTCTGTTTCTTCGTATGGTAGAGTTTCTTGGGTGTTTACGTAATTTTCAAGCTTTGTAATTAAACCACGCAATGACGCGCGAGTTCTCTTTAATTTTGTTATATCAGTAGTCGACATCCTCGTCGCCAATTTATTAAATACACATTTTCATTATGTAGAAGTATATAATTAATAAGCTGTACAATGAAAGATGAATGTCACACGTCGTCAACATGACAGGTATGGATTCTAGGTGGCCAGTATATAACAGTGCCTGTAAGAATGACACTTCCTATCTCATGGTTAGTTAGTGGCCAACCTAGTGTTAGTTTTTAAACCATCTAGGTACCTCTAACATAGCTGAACGACTGTCAAAAAGTTCAAAACTCAATACTAGTCACGCCTAAATTTGTGTAAAGATACATACAAACTAAATTATATGTGTTTACAGGTACAGACCATTTCAGACATCAGTCTACATGGTCTTCACATGATCTAACCAAGACTTTGTCTGGAATTTGAAAGAGACTGTGACCTCTGAGTTTGTTTCGGCCTTTCTTCTCGGAGTAGTCAGATAGGAAACGCCGACCTCATCTACTTTTATAAAATATGTAAAAGTGTTTGTACAAACCAACTTACAGAAATAATATAATTTATCATTGAACTGTCTGTAGGCCATACAAATATTTGTTCCGTGCGGAAATCGAACTCGCGACACGCAGCGCAGCAGTCGATCGCTCAACCACTACGCCAATCGTGTCGTCAATTTCAACTACCTGACGCTGCGGTATTTTGTTTTTAGTACTTCAAATAGTTGTGGCTTCAAAATACATTTAGCGATTTTATTAATATATGCGTTCTGCAGAAAATAGCGCTTGATAGCTTTCATAAGCAAAATGGCGACCGCGTACGTCAAATTGTCACGTACCTTGTGAATTGTCATTTTCATTTCAAACGGTTATTTTCACCGAACTTCTGTGTATTGATTAGGTTTATTAGTACAAATGTCACGATGGATGACCGACTGTATTTTTTTATTTGTATTTTAAATAAAAATAGTTAAAATACTGTATTTTATATTTGAAATACATGACTTAAATAAATATTTTGTATTTCGTATTTTAAATACATGCGAGATATTATTTTGTAATTTGTATTTTAATTAAAGCTAAGCATGGTTTTTGCCCAGCAATCGTGTTTCTTATGGTGTTCACCAAGTATCGATATCGATATTGAACATGGACTTTTTATCAATACTTTTTTAACTAACACATGGACAAATGCCCTAACACATAGATTTCATATTTTTGGTTTCGTTTTTCATCTGACTCTGTGTATCTTGTACATACTATATCTATGGTCGAAATATTACCTATACTTCTTAAAAGAAAGCTTGATCTCTGCTACATATGTCAAACTGACGTATACGTTATTGTTACGTTATTGTTAGCGCGTCAAGCGCTATTGTTACTGTATTGATACTGACGGCTGTCGCAGAGATCAAGCAATCTTTTATGAAGTGTAATCACTTGCCACAATAAATGAATGCCTTAAATTTATTTCTTCTGGCTACCCCTAGTAGAATGCAATCCGTTCATTCTCAAAAACAGCGAAAATATAACGTAATCTTAAGCGATGACAAGTTTTTGATTCTGTTCCACGTATTCGTAGCACGCATAAGATTGTCTCTTTCGGCCATTTATGTTTGACATATCAATAAATCCGGCTGGAACGCGACAACGATGTAATATATCTGTTGTCATAACCTATTAATTATTTTTGTTGTTTTGTTACAAAACTTTCGTTTAAAGCTAAGTTTTGATAGTCAATGAATCTCGAAAAATACGCAAAAAGATTAAATGACTGTCCTAGATCAAGCTTTTTTTATGAAAAATGTTATTTAATCCAATATACAATGAAATCATGTTTTAAAATGCAAATTCTTTTATTTTAAGTCCAAGATTATTTATAAATGACTGGAAGGCTCGTTTGTGAAAAAGGAAACTATGAATTACAATGCAACATAATGTATTAGCTCATTGGAAATGATGACTTCCATTGGGATCATAAGAAACTACAGTTCTCACCAAATTCTTGGCCGCCCTGTTGTTGGCTTTCCGATGCGCAAGGCACGGCGCGGTGCTGTTTTTGTATGAGATTGACTACTGCGTAGACAAGAGATTAACATTGAAAATGGTTCCGAGAAACCCAAAAATGCTGTGACCATTGGTTAATTTGTGATTTTTGCCAAGTGTGACAAATTGTTAAACGCTTGTCACATTTGAGTTTTGAGAAACTGAAAGTAATATTAACCGGCGATTATTCGTCGATTACGTTAACAGCCCGATAATCGAGTGTTGAGAAACCGGGTGTTAGCGACAACACTGATACCGTGGACGTTTTAATTAGCTAGAAGTCTTAGTGAAGAGCCTTTCAAACTATTTATAGTAGGCATATTGTTGAAGATCGTGTTGTGTCATTCTTAAGTAAGTTTCCTTTTCAGAGGATGTTGTCTTCACAAGGTTTCTTTTTCACATCACATCACATCACCAGCCTTATAATGTTCTCACTGCTGGGACACAAGCATACTCTCTGTGAGAGAGGTAATAGGCCTTAATCCACCACGCGGGCCCAGTGCGGGTTGGTGAATGTCACAAGTCTTCGAATTTTTGGTTCTAAGACATGCCGGTTTCGTCACGATGTTTTCCTTCACCGTTTTAAGAGCAGTGGTGATGAAATAAATTACACTAAGTAAAGCGCTTGCTTGGGTTCAAACTCACGACCTACGATACGTAAGTCGGGGCCGTTACCACTGGGCCACCACTGCTCTCAGTCTTTCTTCTTCTCGTCAGTCGTTATTTTTAATAGATGAAGATATTTAAAAAAGTATCATTGTGTTCCAACACTATTTTATGACCTATTCTGTCCGGCTCTAGGGCACAGCCTTTTCCACGGTACTCGTCGCAATTAGTCGTGTATTTCACGTTTAATGAGTCTGAGTCTTCCTGTGGTAAAAAAAAACAAAATTAGGTTTCTTAATAAATTTTGATTGCGTGATCAAATTAGAAAAGTAAAGATCCGCAAGAGAACCAGGGTTACCAACATAGCCCGAATAATTGCGAAACTTACACATTGGTCGCAGAACGGATGGCCGATGGGGCAGAAAAGCGTTGTAAGGCCTTCCACCAGGTGGACCGATGACCTAGTGAAGGTTGCGGAGATCCGCTGCATGCGGGACGCACGGGACCGGTCAATGTGGCGATGCTTAAGGGAGGCCTATGTCCAGCAGTGGACATCTTTCGGCTGATATGATGATGATGATGATGAATAAATTCTGAGACTAAACTGATATAAATCTTTGTTTCCTTTGAAAGAGATTAATTTTTTATTACGTAACCATAGGAGTAAGTTTCACGTAGACAATTATAAAAACTTATCCAACATTTGATCACACAAAAATATATCCCAAAAAGCATCTCATGATAATCCAATAATAATTATTTAATTAAACATTACCCTCCTTCAACCATCCGGTGTTAAAATTAATACCGTCACAAATACGCGTTTGTTTTCAATACATACTTCGAGCTAATTATAATTTATGTTCCATTGGAGTTAATGAACTTATAACGAATATACGTGACAATGGGATTGTGATAAAATTAATAACATTTCGAACGACGCGTTCAACTAAATTAACTCCCCGTCACTGTGCAAACATGCTGTCACAACTATGCTCCAGTAATGTACTGGTGATAGTGTTATTCATACTAAAAACCTCACTCAATTTGCACCCTTACGCTATAAGAAATAGGGTTAGCAACGCCTTGTATAGTTTTCGAATCATGATGTTAATTTGTCGCTCTCGTACAAACTTATAAGCAAAGTTAGTACTTGTTATGTTACGAGTAGGTATTCATTTTGAAAATTACTTAGGTTATTGAATAGATGTATTAATTTTTTCATACTTTTGATTTGGAAGAGTGCTTATTTCTAATGAGGTTTCATAGTAAGTTCCGTCTACGGCTACGAAACTGATTAATTTTGCGGTTTCGGATAGCTGCAATGTTACAAAAACAGTTAAAATAAAGCAAATTAATCCTTTATCTATTGTAGTCCAATTCTCGACGTATTCCACATAGGATACCTACCCGCTTTAACGGCACATGATCACGGTATGGATCAGTAGGTACTAGTGTTGGGACGTTTATTTTATTTAGGACGTCAAAATCAATAACCTGGTACTTAAGTTAGTTAGTCTTTATCGGTAATTTTTCCAGTCTCGTAAATATTAAAACTTCTTCATGATTCTGGTCTCCTGGTAGTTTGGGTATAAATGCTTATAATGTTCAACATCTAACTAAAAAAGCAAAACAGGAAGTTATATTTTTATCATGTTATTAAACTCTCTACTGATTTTAATAGTTTTATTTTTATTTTGACTTCCTAAATAAACTAAACGTCCCAACTCCGATCAGTAGGTACTAGTGTTGGGACGTTTAATTTATTTAGGAAGTCAAAATAAAAAAAAAACTATTAAAATCAGTATAATATATAGTTTATTTAGAATAATTACCAACACTTAATTACCGGTAAAGACTAACTTAAGTACCAGGTTATTGATTTTGACGTCCTAAATAAAATAAACGTGTCAACACTAGTACCTACTGATCCGTAGGTGCCAAATTTGGAATACAATTGTAAATAATAAAATATTTCACATTTGGCACCTGCGATAGTGTCGTGTGTGGAAAACTTCAGTTGCCTTTAACTCAGGTGTCGTTAAAACGTTTGCCCAATGTGACATACTTCCGATTTTCCGCTAGACCACCACAATTCCATAAAACATTTACGAACAAAACAAACTACAAAACAATCCCTCCCAATCCTCGTATTATAAACTCATGACTCATCATACGAAAATCCTCCAGCGTACTGCACTAATAGCCGACCAATACGCGTACTCGAGCCAAAAACGTTGCCGTCCCACGCGGTGTAGTACGCGTACTGTAGCGTTTCCGTATTATCCGCGACAGCGCAACGGTTAAATTGAAACCAATAAAATGCTGGTTGGAGTAAAACGTTTTTCGTGTAGCAGTGTGCACTGCCCCGCAGTTTGACGAGGGTTGTCATAAGTCTTCCTTGTACTGTCGGCTAAAAAAGTGGTCTGACTCGAAGATCAACGTAAGAAACGAAAACGCTACTGTTTTTATACTACCTACACTTCAATTAGTCTTTGCTAGCCTATCTTGATTTTAAAAGCGTTGGTGTGTACCGGTTTGGACGGTATGGGTGCTAGTAAACCCAAAAACCCACATATAAATTAAAATAATTTAATTTTGATTTTGTGTGTTGTGCTGTGTCTTTTGTGTGCACTGAATTAACAATTTATCTATCTATCTATTTAGTGTTTATACAGGCAGATGAAACATTTCATCTTTGTCTCTAGGATGGCAACGCAGATGCGGTGGTGACAACTGATCATCAGATGGACTCTCTGCTGGTTTGTCTGAGAACATGACAATAAAAAATCTCCCTAATCTTTATGCCATTGTCTTTGTAGCGACGCCATGCGTTCTAATTTCAAAATGTTAAAACATTCTTCTTAGTACTTATGCTGCTGTCGTTATAGTGACGACATGCGTTCCTATTTCAAAATATAATCTTGACATTTTCAGTATCTTTGAATGTTTTCAAAACTGATACACCGCTTTCTTCCCCGACCGTACGCATGTTTGCCGCTCTGACAATTTCGAGACAGTTGACAAGCGTGAAGATCTGATGTGTATTGGTTTAGTAGTGTGATATTTTTCGGAATTAATTGCTAGTCTAGTTTGATATCTCTTAGATATTTTGGGTTCAGCATGTCTTGTCTTGTCTTATCGTCAACTGAAAGGGATCTGTCGTGGACTGGTCTTGGATTGAATTCATAGGGTTCTGATGTCTTATCATTGTGAAATGGGTCTATCCTTTGCCTATCCGTAATCTCTTGCCAGTCATGTCATCATTATCGTCAGTAAGTATTATCTATTTAACCTCTTGCGGGCCCGAAACGTGAATCCATGCGACACAAAATGGCTTTTTAATTGTTTTGATAATTACAGCATTTATCCTGTTAAGTGTATTTCTTGGCTTCGTTTTCGTGTCGTCTACCTCATTTATTTGTTCTATCGTGCACAAAATATCTAGTTTTTCGTAAGTTTTTTTTTCTTTGTCACATGGTAAGTCTAATTTTGCTGTTTTGTCAATCATCATTTATTTTTTAGGGCGTCGCAAAATGTACCTGCCATATTATTGTATGAATTTCTAAATTTGTCGTCAACTGAGAAGTCATCGAAAATACGAAGGATAAATTATATTTTGTCATTTATAACCAGTGTGCAGCGTTTCATCATCTGCCTAGCCTTTTTCCCAACTATATTGGAGTCGGCTTCCAGTCTTACCGGATGCAGCTAAGTACCAGTGTTTTACATGGAGCGACTGCCTATCTGACCTCCACAGCCCAGTAACTGGGTAACACGGTACCCCTTGGCAAGACTGGCGTCAGATCTCAAGCTTCTGACTACCTGTAACGACTGTCAAAGATCTTTAAATGACAGCCGGGACCAACGGCTTAACGTGCTTTCCGAGGCATGGAGGAAACTCGGTTTGTTGAAATGGTCACCCATCCACTGACCGACCTCGTCAAGCGTTGCTTAACCTTGATGATCGACCCGTGCGGCTGTTGTTATTTAGCCACGAGCGTGCAGCGTTTAGTTTAGATAATTTTTAGATAGCGAAATGATTTAGTCTCTTAACAAAATATTAAAATAAAATTGTCTCTTCGGGTTCTATCAACCGTATATCTACCTAACTATATCCTAGCTATCACAACACCCCAGTAACCGAATTCCCAGTACGTGCCAAAGAACAGAGGGATCGATATATCGAGTGTCAACCATGTCACACTATGATTGACAGTGATTGACGGGGCTAAGTATCTGCCTACCCAACCACACGTATGTAATTCATGAAGCGTGTAATGTTCAATGTTTGCGAGGGTAAGTCTAAGTATAAACTTATATCATAAAGAGATACAATTGTTTGTTTGTTTGTTTATAGGTATGTTTGTAAAGAGTAAGGTAATCTCTAAGGACGGTTACATCCAATCTGTGTCCGTCAAATTTCGGTGGCGAAGTAGCTGTAGTTCTTCTACATTTTGAACACATTTTGAACTTGGAACTCAAATCATGGACACGGATGACACGGACTTGTAGTGTACTTATCCGATTAAAAAGTTTCTTCCACTGATAGAAAGGAACTACATTGTTGATAGTTAATGGTGGTTTATCCTGGTTAAATGCACGGTTCTTGCGAAATAGGGCAGGCAAAACCTGCGGTTCTTGCGGGGTGTGTATCTGTGTGTGCCAAATAAACTAGTTTTCTTTCCAAATACATTTTATAAGTTGGTCGACTATTACTTGTAAACTTGTAAAGGCTATTTAGCTGTGATAGTTTTCCTTTTAATTTCGTTATATTTACTACTGTCGTGATTTTTTTCAAATATCCAACAACAACCGTTTAGCTGGCAGGAGGGGGGACACACTTGACTCTAACAAAAATTTGCCACATAAAGGTTAATTTTACGCAAACGGATCCCTGAATAGAAAAATGGTTTTCACTGACCCGTAATATTCAACCTATCCAACGATGCCCCACACCATGGAAAACATAATTTTAATTTTTTTCATGGTTTTATTTTACTAGTTTTTAGGCGTGATTAATATGTAAACTATGCCCAATTATAGCTTTCTGGTACTAATTATCTCTTAAACTAAGCTGCGGACGGACGGACACAATATAGACATGGTGAAACTATAAGGGTTCCTTCTCAACCCTAAAATAGAGGTGTCTCCTTACTGTCACCAGACGGCGCTTATCCTGTTTTAATGCAAATTGACGTTTACGTTAACAAGATCCAAAACAAAAATTCGAATACATGTGACATCCACCAACTCGCATTGGGCCCGCGTGGTATATTTTGGCCCATTCCCTCTCACAGAGAGGAGGCCTGTTTCCCAGCAGTGGAAGTAAGAAGAAAGGCTGACGATGATGATGATCCAGCTTGGGGCAAAACTCTCACTAAAGCCGGTATTCCAGATGCTCCTCCTCATGCACAACTCATCTCAAACTGGCAATGGACAATTATGATTAGTTGGCTTGTTTTTTTTTACATTAACGTGCTCAAGTATAAGAACCTAGATACCCCAAAAGTTACCGAACTTTTTAACAAAAAATCTGTGGAATTGAGTAGTGTTAGCATGTACTTGAACGTAATCGTATTTGCTAACTTGGACTTTAATTTTCATTCAATACCTTCCGCTCATTTTGTGTAGAAAGAGTTCGGTAACGTCTGGGGCGTCTGGGTTCTTGCTCTATTGAGTACATATTTATGTCGAGATGAAGAATCATATGCCAAACTCGACAGTTGTGATTGGTTGGCAGTTGATTGGTTGGTGTGGCCAATTTTGAGTTTGAGCATCTGGAATACGGGTCTAAGTCCACAGTTTGTCCAGAGCCCAAGGTGGTCTCACGGCCTAGGCACCATTCAGAGTTTGAATTTTTAAATAAAAAAAACCGCCCTTTTTATTTCACTGAGCGATACCCATCACTTCTTTGGAGTTTAGGTAGCTATTTATTATCTGGAATCATTGCCTGCCATAGTAATCACAAAAAAAGTATTGAAGTCTCAATCAGAAGTGCAATCATTCACAGGGCTTGCTATTAAAAGCGAATTAAATTCACATTTGGTAACCAGTAACGTAATGTATTAATGTAATACTGACATTGATATATTCCCGTGGTATCTTTATTTAATCTATCGGTCGTTGACCGATGATGTGTGAGAATGAAATTAATGTAATTTGGCTCGAGTATTATCTAATAAATTGAGTTTTTATGGCTGTTGTAAGCTTTATAGTAGTTTTCTAATTAGTTGAATGGAATTTTGGTTCATGTAAAACTAGGTTTACCATTTCGAAAATTGAAAAGTCCTGACAAAAAGCCGGTCCTTTGAAAAAAAGTCCGGACATTTTGTTTATGAAAAAAAAAATTGTCTCAAACCAAAACCCAACTACAACAAGTAAAATTTAAAAAGCCTCCGACACATTTTTATTTCATGCTACTAAATTTATCTAATACTCGTAGTAGACACGCTTCAATCGACAATCTATTAAACAAGTAATTATGACACGATATCTTTCGAAAGCAAAGCGAGAGCAGTGGTGGCCCAGTGATAACGGCCGCGACTTGTAGGTTGTGGGTTCGAACCCAGGCAAGCACTTTGAGTAAATTACTTCATAACCACTGCTCCCAAAACGGTGAATGGAAACATCGCGGGTCCGCATGGTGGATTATTAAAAATATGTTTTGTGTTTTATATATTAGAATTATATGATGAATTTCATAAAAATCGTCAACGCCATCTACTGGCAATACCGGAACCAGCATACAACGTCATGTTCATTTTTGTGTGTGCTTTGTTTCTATCATGTATCAGAGATGGCGCTGTGTTCGCAAAATGTATGGGAAAATGATTTTTTTTATCGTAAATTTTTTCGACATTTTATTACTTATTATCATATTTCGGACGAAGATAAATCCAAAAACACAAAAATCATAAAAATTGCTCCAGCCGTTCTTGAGTTATAAGTGTAGTAACTAACACGACTTTGTTTTATATATATAGATTCATAGTTATTGTAATCCTTTTTCACTTAAAAAAAATTGTCTCACACAAGCTCCGCTGTTGTTGAATTAGGTATTTTCCCTATGTTTCCAATAAAGTAATTATAAAAATTATATTGCAATAAATTTGTAAGTATGTGCGAACCATGTTCCTATTTATCAAATGAATGAATTTACCTGTTAATGCTTGTAATACTTTATACCTACGTATACGTAATATAGGTGCATCGTCCTCTAAAAAATATGTGAATTAATATATGTATATTTATATTGTAAAACATTTTTTTTAAAGAGTATGCGGCATTTCTTGCCCGTTCTTCTCCATAACAAGCTTCTTTTACGAATGGACGGTAGAATCAATTATTATTACTTGTGAATTTTAATTTTTGATGTTCAAAAGTATCGCTTGATGGCCTAATTGAAATAAAGAATTTGGACTTTGACTTTTGACTTTCTCACATATAAGCATACCAATAGCAAATATTGTTTTCTTTGTTCTTTCATAACTCAGCAGATAATTACTTAATTAAAGCACCTCTCACTCGCAGTAAACTCTATACAGGTAAAAATAAATCCTTTGCTCACGTTATCAGTTAATAAGGTATCTGTTGCAAGCTCCAGTTTATAATAACCTGGAGATATAAATGTATTGCGGGGAGCTTTGATAGCAACCTTTGTTAATTAAAATACGCGGAAGTACGTCGCTGTTTTTAACGTGTAGTTAGCGCCACCTGGTGAATTAAATTGGTATCATCGGTATTAGAGATTTAGTTGCAAAAAAATCATATAAAAAAATTGAGAACTAAATTGATTTTACATTAAAATTTGATTAACCAGCCATGTGAGTCTCGCATCCAGCAGCTTTCCGCAGCCTAAGGCATGCATCCCACCGCCGACGAGGAAGCGATAAGCTATCGACTATTTTCTCGCTGAAGAAACGGACAAAAGATATAGATCCCGTGTCAATAAAGAGACACTGCCGGTATATATTAATAGTTGGTCGCTGACTGTTCACACTGTCTGCGAGAACTTTTTCACCACTAGTTGCCGCAGCGACAAGAGCTATCAAAGATGATACTCACTCATCAAGGCTCGCTTGGCGGTCAGAACTCATGCCGAGAGACCAACCAGCGGTCATTTCTTTCTACGGTGCGAGTAATTGCCCGTCGCACAAGAACATCCACTTACAGCCGAGCGACAAAACTATTGGAACTACGCACTCACTTCTCACTGCTCGCCAACTATAATCTTGTTTAAAGCTATACTCACTTCTCGCTGATTGTCAGCAGTTGGACAAGTGCCTTAACCAGGTCATCGGTCCACCTAGGGAGAGGCCTTCCAACGCTGCGTCCTGCGGTCCGCGGTCGATGTGGTGACATTTGGGGGAGGCCTATGTTCAGCAGTGGTCGTCTTTCGATTGAAATGGTGATGATGATTATAAGAAAATTATCAATCATTATGAATAAAGTATATTTTATTATATTCTAAGAGACATTTTAATAATTATCCCCTTAATCATATGATTCGACAAATCTTTCACAGTTCACGAGATCGTTTGTGGAATGCATTACCAGTTACCTATTGTGTAGAAGTGAGGCGTGCTCAATCCTTACCAACATTCAAAAAAATTGTGTAGGAGCATTTCCTTTCACTAAAATTTATCTTCTCCTTTCTCTTTGATATTTTTCTTACGTATTATGTCTAAGTATTATTATTTAAGATATATTGTACACTGACAACACATTCATCTCCTCTCGTTCAGTCCATCCAAAGGTTGTCTGTAAGAGATTGTCCTGTGCGATAAGCCCGCCGATTGTACACTTGATTTTATGATTGTTTGTCCTGTACTTATATTTTTGTGGTGTACAATAAAGAATATAAATTAAGGGACATTCATGCCATGTCTCCTATATAGTTTACCCGTAAAGTAACTACAGTTAGATCGTCAAGGTTTTCTTACTTCGGAACTCACATTCGACCAAAGGTACAGTCTACCATAAACCAACTTGCAGCATAACTATTGTTGTTTGCGAAACAGCTTGACAGGCCGTCAAGTGTGAAGTGGTAACAATCGCCTTAGAATATCTGCAACACAGAGGATTGCTGCTAACTGATTCGAAGTTTAACTTACAGATATGATTTAAAGCGTAATTTTGAGAACAATTATCTTTTCCAATTAGAACCGAGGCCTTACTCCTACGTCGTGTCAAAACTACCATGGTTCCACTGTGAGAGAGAGACGGAGCTATACAGGACGAATAGCACCATCCCTTTTTCAAAGTCAAACTATGATAGATTTGAAACGTCAGAGTAAGGCCCTGAGCAAAACCGGTCAAGTGCGAGTTGGACTCGCGCACCGAGTGTTCCGTACAAACCTCGGCTTAAAGGTATTATAGACCTGAGTATTTGATATGAATTTCAATTTAATACCTCTACGCGTTCATGAGGAAAGGGGTAGTAAGTTTAAAATTATTAAAACTTTTTTTTATTATATGATGCAACTAAAAATTTACGGTTTTCGCAGTTTTTCCTTTATCTGTGCTATAAGACGTTGCTTCGTACCAAATTAAAAGATTCTGAGTTCACGGGAAGTAGTTGCAGGTTTTGATTCCCTTGCGAGTGTCGAAAATTTGCGGAAATTTGCGGCATAAACGGCTGTATCTTTTGATTGCGTAGAAGTGGCTAAGAAGATTATTTCACAGCTTTAAGGGACAGTAGTCCTGAGTATTGATTGATATCAGCTTGATACCTCCACGCGTTCCTGAGAAAAAGGGTCTTGACAGACAGACAGACGGACGGACCGACAGACGGACAACAAAGTGTCCTCTATGGGTTCCGTTTTTCCTTTCGAGGTACGAAAACCCTAAAAATAAATAACTGGCGAGACAAATCTAAATCTGAGGTTCTTTACCAAACAAATGTACTAGGCTATGATGTCATCACGTCAACATACTTGTTTGCATAAAACAATAATAACAAAATCCTGAATACATATGAAGTATAAGCTACTATTGACATTAAATTAATGTGCTCCATTCTTTCCGCGGAACCCAATTAATCTCTTATACCGCTAGGGAAATAAGCTTGACAATGTATCACTTTTCTTTACATCGTCCGTCCATAAAAATGATATTGGCAAAAAATGTCGCGATGAAAAACATACGAGCTTATCGCAGCAACGTTGATTTTTTGTGCTAGCATATTATTCTATTGGGTTTTCCTAAAGGAATTTCTTATTAACAGTGTCTGTATTTTAGGCCGGTTGATGATAATAAATTAGACCCCAATTAGGCTAACCTACCGGCACTACAACATTACTGGCGAGGTATGGGTAGACCTGCTTCAGGTAAACTTCTGCCAAACCTGATGGACTTATCTGAAAATCAGCGTGATGAAAGCGTGCAAAGATTTTCCCCGAGCGGCGTTAAAAATAACTTATTGCGATTGCGATCCTAAACGCCCCGCGCCCCCTGGATAGCTAGTAATGGTAAAACCGAGTTTAACTGGCTATTCCGTTTGACTAATAATTTATTATTCTTATTGTATCTACCTATTTAAGGCGCGTCCCCGAGCAAAACGCCGCGCTAGTCGAATTTTGTGCAGTTTTTAAGAGCTATCTACTCTTTACTTAAAAAGGAATATCAATTAATAAAAATACATTAAATTTCTACATAATGTTGATTCTAAAATTGTAGTACACTTTTTTTTTTAAAGATGTTTATGTGTCACTAATCTCCTTCCAACAAAACCATAAAAATGTGAAATAATTGTTGATAGCATGCATCTCCTCGTAAAGTATTAATTAATTATTTTTTATACTAATACTAATGGAAAGACAATTTGATAACGAACATTTTGTAAGTTTTATTTTTTTCAAAAGACCAATATTCGATTTTATAAAGATTTTATTATAAAATCTGGGCGTATTCACTACCGTAATTCATGCGCCACCAGTGCCGCTAGGCCAATAGGAATGCTCATATCTCATGCTGATTTTTTGGCCAGGGTACGGCCTTAAGAGATCTCTATAATTAATGAAAACTTAGATGATAGTGAGAGAATCTACATAAATATCGAAGAAAATCTCCTTCTGCCTGCCCTTATCTCACGTTACTTGGGGTCGGCGCAACATGTTTTATATTTCCATACCGTCATGTCCCCCGTCACGCTATCACTAACTCCCTTTTCTTGCATGCCTGACACTGTCCATCCATCCTCTTTGCATCCATCTTATATAAAATAAATAAATAGAATATTTTTCACAGTACAACATTCTGAACCATACAGTAGATCATAGAAAATCACAAACTAAAATTACTTTTTCTTCTCTAGGTGTGGTTACATAACATCACGCCTATTTTGTTTTTTTTTTTGTTTTGGTATATCCTCCAATGACTTCTCCTGCTTAGGGTGAAGCGGGAGGGCGTGTCAGACTTTTACTGACTAAAACCTACTCGTGTTCCTTCAGTTGCATGTGCCGGGGCCGCGGTAAGTCTCTTTCAAATTCTATCTCTTTGAGGCGCGCGTGGAACACTACGAGCCGTCGTCGTCGACTCGGTCCTGGAACTTATCGGACGGTGAGCTACCCATTACTCGCCGTCCTCAAGCCCGCGCCTACGGTGGCGAGAATCGGCTTGCTACTACCGACTAGGGCGTCTCCTGTGGTGGCTAGGGGCGTAAAGGCGTCTCCGTTACGTCTCCCTAACGCGTTCCGCCTCCTCCTTTGCAAGCATTACTGCTTGGCAGAAGGAGGGGACAGCTTCCCATGCCCTCTCGCTCCGTACCACAGCCTGAACCGGGGCTGGTCGCGAGAGGTCGCCACCACTGATCGCCTCCACGAGAACATGGCGGTGCCCAAGCGGGGCAGACCTCCACCGTATGCTCCACCGTGTTTTCCGGGCGAAGGGTTATGCAGAGATCACTTATAGTACAAGTAGTAGTCGTTTTGATAAATTTGTAACTATCACGACAAAAGTGCTCATGATTATACCGAGGTACTTTCTTCCGTTGGTCCAACCGCCTTTTTAAAATCCTTCATCGCAAAATACAGCAAGGAACTCTGTACCAAAACAAACAAAAAATATCTCGAATAAATAAAAACCCAAGCAATTTAATCTGAGCTTTAATAATAAAAATAAGCGACGGATCGAGCTAACAAGAAGCGATGGGAGTCTGAACAATCTCTTTAAGAGACCCTCAGCTGTTCCTGATTGAGTCGAGGGCTGAAATATCGAGAGATTTCAATAGACCGACTTTGAGAGGCACGTAACGTTTTGTGATACGTATTGCGTTGTTTACAAGTACAGAGTTATTGGATTTGAGTTATGTAATGCATGAAATAAAAACCGGCCAAGTGCGAGTCTGTCTCGCGCACAGAGGGTTCCATATAAACAGCTACATTTACCAAGATTAATAGGTAACATTACTATCGTTCATAAACAATGAAAGAAAGAAAGAAAATTTGTTTATTTGCGCCAGGTACGACGCATACCATACAAATTACAAAGTTTGCGTCACAACTATGCAAAACGGTCATCGCTCAGCATAATAATGGGACTCGTGTGCGATACAGAGCCACAGCGCTGATTTTCAGCGATAGCCGATGAAAGCACCGAACATTGCTCTAACGAAGGGACAAAATTAACTTTGCCGTTTGAAAACTGTTGTCCCCACACATAAATATACAGAACGTTTACTTTTCTAAGTGCATTTTATAAGTTACTCCAATATTACTCGTAAACTTGTAAAGCCTACTTAGTTGTGATAGTTTTCCTTTTTATTTCGTTCCCTATATATACTTCTGCCATGATTATTTTCACATATCCAAAAACAACCATTTAGCTGGCAGGGGGGGGGGGACACTTGACTCTAGCTAAAATTAGCCAGGTATAACCTTAATTTTAGGCAAACAAATCCCTGAATCGAAAAATGGTTTTCAAACATCCGAAAAAACATATCATTGTGCGGCCTATCCAGCGATACCCCATACCATAGGATAGACGAAAAGAAATACATCCCCACTTTACGTGCACAGGAGCTTACTACAAAGAAAAAAGATTCATGGTTATATTTTATCACTTTGTCGGCGTGATTATTATGACATCCATGCCAAATTACAGCTTTCTAGTCTGAGCTTAGTAGTCTGAGCTAAGCTGCGGACGGACGGACGGACAGATGGACATGGCAAAACTTTAACTAAAAAAAGAGAGACACCTGAATCTATTTTATTTACAAGCTTTTCCACCTGTCCCGGTGTCTGTGTGTAATCAAAGCTAACAAGTTAAATTTGAACCACTTCCCAGTGTCCGATTGAGCTAAAATTTTGCTCACACGTGTCTCGTGATAATGCAATTTTTACCCGACTGCCGCTGCTGTGTTTATCAGTCTATGTATATAATATGTATGTTTGTTCCTAAAGGCCTTCTAGAGACCAAACGCGTTGCCCAATTTTGATGATTCTTTCGATTTGTGACCTTGACCATGATCTTGAGACTGGCTACATTAAAATTGTAAAATAGAAAAATGGTGGATTTTGGGTGCCATATTGTGTTTTCTCCAAACCCATCGTATGGGATATTAAATTAAATTTACCATTTATTTAATTAAATTAACCAGATGTATCCTCCGACTGCACAGCATGATTATCTTAAGCAATCGGGTATTTTGATTTTTGAGTTAACTTTTTTTATTTATAAGTTTATAGTTAACTTTTTTTTTCGTATTCGGTACATTGAAACGTATAACTGTTATATATTTTTGAAATTACCTCTTAAAACCCTTTAATTTAATATCTCATACGATGGGTTTGGAAGAAAACACAATATGGCACCCAACATCAACATTTTTTCTATTTTTACGTTTTTTTAGTTCACTTCATAAGCAGCCGGGTTTTTTGATTTTTGAATTAACTTTTTTTTTAATACAAATGTTTGGTTTTCGTTTTGTCTTTCATTTAGTTATCAGTTAACATAAGTTTTTATTTGTTAAAATAATATTGCAGTAATAATGATAGTTTTAAGTAGTGCAAATTAATTGTCACTTCCGATTGGTCCAGTTGCAAGCGCTACTCCTAAGATCCTGGGACCAGTGCTCGGGTAGGGCTAAGAGGTATTGGGTTAATTACTTCATCTGACATTTTTCAGCAGTGGCCTTCTTTTTTTTACGTGGTATAATGTTCATGCATACTGCGCTAACACTAGGAGATAGTGCAGTTATGTGGGACTCCAACCCACTTGACCTCCTCGGTGTCCTCCTGTGCCGCTTATGGCGGTAACACGCGTGCTAACGCGTGCCCGTGTTATTTTTTGTTAGGTTATTTTTTGTTATTTTGTGTTAGGTTCACTCGTCCGTGAACCCGCCGCGGCTGTCCGTCACCGGACCCACCTCTGGGGGTACCCCCCATCACCGGCGCACCAGAACACATTGCACGCCGTGACCACCCCAGGAACTAAACCAGCACATGGGCGCTCCTGTTGATGGCAGTAGGCTCCCTTTATCACATGGAACTTAAACATATCTGGCGAAAAGTGGGTACACCTCTGCCCTTTGGGGAATCCTGAAATGATGTTATGCTCAATACAGAATATAAAATTATCATCATAATCATCAAAACATATAATAAATCTGTAGAAAAGTAATTTTTATACAACAAAAATATTTCAAAAAAAAACGCCAGGGTGTTAAAGGATAACCAATAGAACCCATTTCCAGCATTTTTGGAATTTTTGTCTGTTTGTTTGTGCACGCAATACGTGAAATGTACGAAACCAATGACGATAACTTTTATACATAAACGTTATGCGTAACTTGAAGTATTACTTAGGTTTTGTTTCATCGCAATCGGTTCACTCTATCAAAAGTTAGATGAATTTAAAGTGTTCAAGAAGTAAAATTATCACAATACACGCAATTCAGGTACTCGGACAGTTGAACTCGATATTCGATAGATGGTGTTGTGCATTTGTAGTCATTTTCAGAATGGCGCGGCGGTGTTAAGATTCTCCGCGAAAGAATGATGACCCTAGAAAAAAAAATTGTAGGTAGGCAAGTAGGCTAGGCAGGAAGGTAAGTAGGGTAGGGTTGGCAGACAGATGACAGGAGTGAACCCGCGGGCACAGCTTGTTTTAAATATAACAACACTCAACTATGTACCAATATTGTGATAATAATTATAATCCCGTTGTTACTACGAAAATAAAGCTTTCATAAAAGTTCAGTTTGCCAAGTGCTGCCACTTACCACGTAGCAAGCAGTCTACTACGCGAATATTTATTTTAGATCAAACTTATTATCGAGCAAGATACACAGCTCTTGAAGAGGTTCAAACGATAGTACTGTAACAATAAACTGTGGCAGGATTTTAAGGAAATTATAAAGAAGTTGGTAAACTAGAACGTCGGATGAGTTTATAATCGGAAAGGTACGGCGGAAAGGAAATTTTGTACTATTTTATTTAAGCATATTTTTTACGCAATTCTAGCTTTTTTCCGCCGTTTCGCTCCTGCAGTAACTATAGCTTTTAGCGATAATGTAGCTCTCTATTAAGAAACAATTACATCTTAAATTTATAATTTTAGATCCAGGTATTGGTTAATATTTTTTTCATCCCTCCATCTCGGAAAGATTATTTTTGCTCTACGATATCTGAGTGCAAAAGCCGTTTTTATCCGCTAGAGGATAAAGTAAATTGAATTTAGAACATTGTGTGCACTAAGTTTGTGAATTCAAAACATCATTATACCTATTTACTTCTACCTCCATGGTGCCGAATTTATCATACAACCATTTTTAATTTGTTAAAAACTCAGACTCGGACCTTCTTGGTTTACTTTTTTTTTAATACGCTTTGCGCGCGCCATTTTCTTTTCACGTCATAATGCTATGACGTGAAAAGAAAATGGCGCGCGAAAGGCGTATTAACCTAAGGTTATATATGCATATAACCTTAGGTTAAAAACAATAAACTTGAAAGCAATTGCAATATCTAAAATGAGGGATTCTAGTGACGAGGAAGTTTCATTGACGCCAACGGTATTGACTGAAACTGTTAATAATGCGCAAATGAGCTTTCTCCCTCAACAATCACGCGAGAAGTATTTGAAACAGTACGATATGTTTAACACGTGGCGACTAGCTAAAGGAGCCAAAACTTTCTCAGAAAACGATTTGCTGACATATTTTATTGAATTATCCGAGACCAAGAAATCAAGCACTCTATGGAGTACGAAAATCAATGCTAAAAGCAACAATTAAGATGAAAAAAGACATACATATCGACACCTATCCTAAATTAGTGGCATTTTTAAAAAGAGCCTCATCTGGTCATCAACCAAAAAAATCGAAGGTCTTCACAGCATCTGAAATTGAAAAGTTTGTGAACGAAGCACCTGATTCCGTATATTTAGCGGCAAATGTAAGTCAGTTGCACTTTCAGTATATACTTAAGTATATTAATCAACTACTTAACCTAATCTAATACGTACTGAGTAGATGTTGATAGGCATAATTATCTACTACAATAGTCTTTACGTTACAGGTTGTTCTTATTATTGGTATAAACGTAGCATGTCGAACTAATGCACTAACACAACTTAATGTCAAAAACATTGAGAAACATTCAGATGACTTGCTATTAATTTATTTACCTAATATAAAGATAAAAAGAGACCGCAACTTCGTCATTCGCAAGGAATACGTAACAATTGTTGAGAAATATCAAGCCTTACGCCCGCCTAACACTCCAATCAATCGATTTTTCTGCAATATCGCAACGGAAAGTGTGTTAGTCAGCCTATGGGTGCTAATAAAATTGGCAGTATCCCACGAGAAATAGCAACATTTCTTGTTTTTCCAGAACCCCTGCTCTGTACACGGGTCATTGTTTCCGACGAACTTCAGCCTCACTTTTGGCCGATTCAGGAGCTGATCTCTTCTCCCTTAAGTGCCATGGATGCTGGAAGTCCAATGCGGTTGTAGAGGGATACATGAGAGGATTCCATCCAAAACAAGTCTAAAATATGTAAAGGCAGAAAGAGGCTCATTAAGATCCTTGGACTGGCCCTTCTACATCAAAAATGAGCCGTTACGAAACACCTAACCATCGCCCTCTCTCGCCAACATTTACGCCAAGGGAATCCGATGAATCAGTACAAGTATTAAGTATGACGGATAGTTTACCGAAAAACAGTACACAATTCACTAACACCAACATTACAGTACCTAACAAAAAACAATACACAATTCACTAACACCAACATTACAGTACCTAACAAAAATATTACACTCAACTTATGTAACTGTAGCAACGTTACTTTAAATTTTTCTTTTCTTAATTATACCTAAGTTTTATTGTTTATAATTTAAAGATTATTCTGTAATACTTACCTATCATAATTTAGTAGTTAATACCTAAACTGAAATAAAAGCATCGTGAGAGAGTAAATGTTTTTTTTTGCATTTAGTCATTTCCTCGCTGAGTTGGGATGGAAAGTTACGTGTTGCACTCGAGTGCAAAGATTTTTCACCTCGAGCTCTTTTGATTCCCTCGCTAACACTCAGGATTCTACATTTTTAATATATAATTTTAGAATACTTCGCTTGCTCGGTCATCAAAATTGAGCACGCGGTTAAAAGGCTTATTTGCACTCTCGTATAACAAATAACTATTTCTATATAATTTAAGAGTTACACGTTTTCAAATTAACCACATTTAGCCAATTTGGTTGACAACCGCCAAAAATCTTCCTGATCCAAATTCCAAGAACTACCAATATCATAACACTACAATGACAATTAACTCTAACACTCAAACTATTCCCTCAAAGTTAAATCTACGTAGCGTGAAATTTCACACCTCCCAGCTTCGGAGTGATAACACGAATTCCAGCAGTGTTTACATTGCGAAGTTGTCTGCCAGTTGTGCTCACATGACTTGGTGCGCGTTGATGCGGAGCTAACTTTAGCTAGGTGGGTGAAGGTACGGGAAGATAGGGTTTATAAATGTATGAAGCTTGACTATCTGATAAAATTGTGTTGCTTTTTTTTGTTTTCTTTCAAAGACGTTTGGACTTTTTGAAAAAGACCTGGGATTGTGGGTTTTACCTAAATATAACCATCCCGGTGATCACCATCATCACATGGCCCCGTGACCTCTCAAAGGACCTTCACGGGACCCCCTCTGTGCACATCTCTGGGGAGACTGAAAAAGCATCACTCCTAAGCCTAGTTGTGTACGGCAGCTCGTGATCACTGTGACACTGTCTTACGTGGAGTCACTTGGTGGCCGGACAGAGCGAAGTTAGCTGCAAGTTGTTCTCACATGAATTGGTGAGCGGTGATGCAGAGCTAACTTTAGCTAGGTGGGCGTAGGTACGGGGCTGTCGGATTTATGAGGGTGATGCTGGTGGTGTTTAATAAGTCTTGACTTATTGACCTATCTGTGCCACTGTAGGGTGATTTTTATTTGGATGTTTATGGTTTCAGTCACGATTTAACAGATCTTGGTTCGTATATTTAGATAAGTAAGTTCTATCTAGAGTTAGGATCAAAATAATAATAGAGGAGACGTGGAAGATCGACCTTCACCCATCAGTTAACTGGATGAGACATATTATTTTTTCAAATATAATTTATTATCAAACATGCTTATGATAACTTGCCGAGATGCTGGTCTTCATTAACCCAAAAAAAAATTATAGCTTGTCAATAATATTTCATATACAATTTTTTGCAGGTTGCTATACGATTGGTTTTGTAGTTAAAATATCTTACTTATGATATCAATTTCGATTGGTTAACAGATCGGTGTAGTTACCTATATTGACTTACCTGTTCACATCTGCTTGCCAGGTAGCTATGCACAGAAATAAATAGGCAAGCCTACCTAGGCATATTCTGTGTGTTAAAAACTATCAGTAGAGATGAAATCCATTCGGTAATGAAAAGAGTGAAGGTGATAAAGAATATTAATTAAAATTCAATTAAAAATAGCTATGTAAACTTTTCGATAGGCAAGTTATCATAAGCATGTTTTTTAATAAATTATATTTGATAAAAAATATGTCTCATCCAGTTATCTGATGGGTGAAGGTCGATCTTCCATGTCTCTTAGGCTATAATTTCATACCCGGTCCTTACATCTAAACATTTCACTAGGTCTTCTTTATCTTTTCGAGTCGATGATTAACTTTCTAGATGTTTCCCGGAAGGTGGCTACCAGTGGTGTTCCCTAGGTTTTGACTGTGTTTCAATCACAACCTAGGGAAAACTGGAAACATTTCAATAATGATTTTAGAATTTTAATGTTATTTTTAATTTTATTGTAGAATTTTGATTTCATTCTAGAATTTTATTTTTGTTTTTTATTTTAGAAGTTTTATTTAAGTTTTTATCTTAATTGTGAATTTTAATTTTATTAATTTTGATTGTATCTTCTGTCTCTATTAATGTACGTTTCCTGTTGTATTTTTCGTTCGCTGTGGTCTTCCTTCTGGAGGGCTGCGACACAGTTTATAACTAAGGCAGCTATTTCCGTACACAATTCAAATTGTAAAATGTGTTTTGGCCACAAATAAAAAAATTAAAACCAGCCAAGTGCGAGTCGGACTCGCGTACGAAGGGTTCCGTACCATTTTCGCAAAAAAAAAACAGCAAAAAAATCACGTTTGTTGTATGGGAGCCCCACATAAATATTTATAATATTCTGTTTTTAGTATTTGTTGTTATAGCGGCAACATAAATACATCATCTGTGAAAAAAATTCAACTGTCGAGCTCACGGTTCATAAGATACAGCCTGATGACAGATAGACAAACAGACAGACAGACGGTCTTAGTAATAGGGTCACGTTTTTACCCTTTGTTAACTTAAGTTTTCCTTACAAACTTAACGATACAAGCATAGTCATTTTGTGATACTCAAGTTTTGTTTTTGGCACCCAATTAAAAGTAGAACAAAGCTTATTTCTATTTTTCGCGACACTCGCACCGTCGGAAACAGCTACCTCAGGAATCCGCCTAATCTTAAAGTTATTTCGTGAAACATCGACACGCCTTCAAAGCCTTACGTCTTAACTTCTGGTATACGGCATAACTTCTAATATAATACACAACAGACTTCGTATCAAACACATCAGTCAACTCAATAGTTCTAACTGTGCAAACTCAGCCTTCCGAAACGTCACGAACTACCAACAAGAAGCAATGTGACATGGGTTGCGTTAAGTTTTACCCTAATTTTAAGTGTCTTGTTAATAATTATGTCTAAAGTTCCCGTTACTCCCCTGTGTACGACCGTATTCGGCGCGTAACAGGGTTTTCGGCATAGAATAACAAATATGTAGAAGGAAAACTGAAGATAAGAACTCATGCCAATCGCCTACATTCAAGACAGACTCGGACAGCTGCTGTACGACGTTGCTACGCATAAACTTTGGACATCTAGCCTATTTACTTCAGACCGGAAAATGCGTGACACGCGTTATAAATACTATGTTGGTACTAATTTTGCAGATTGAAAAGGATTTGAAATACCGTACGTTACCTTAGGTTATTAGTTACCTGTTTATTTATTTTTATGGGGTGAGAAATCATCCAATGAATTCTCCCGCTCTAGTGTGAAGCGGGTCAGACTTTTACTGACAAAAACTCACCCCTCTTCCTGCAGTTGCTTGTGCTAAGGCCGCGGTATCTCTCTTGCAAATGTTTCTGCGACCCAGACAGGCGTTGGCCCTAGCGGGCCGCGTCAGTTTCTGCAGACATCTCTTTGAGGCGCACGTGGAATACTACGCGTCGTCGACTCTGGCCTGGTCTTTATCGGACGCCGAGCTACCTATTACTCGCCATTGTCAACTTGCGACGCCCGACGCCCAGGGCGTCTCCTGCGGCGGCTAGGTGCGTGAGGGCGTCTCAGTTGCATCTCCGTCACGCGTTCCGCCTCCTCCGTCACGAGCATTACTGCTTCGCAGAAGGAGATGACCGAGCTTTTCCTCTAGCCTTATCCTGAACAGGAACCTCCCGAAACAGCCGTGTTCGGTGAGGACCTGCGTCGGGCAGAAGGTGAGGACGCCATGGCATCTCTTAAGCCACTGCTCAAAGACGCTTATCGCCGCAATTGTGGCGTGTCCATTAGGTAATATCCTAAGGTACAGAACATCACCATCATCATCAGCCTATTAATGTTCCCACTGCTGGGACACAGGCCTCCTCTTTGTGAGAGGGAATGGGCCGTAATCCACCACGCGGGCCCAGTGCGGGTTGGTGGATGTCACATGTCTTCGAATTTTTGGTTCTAGGACATGCCGGTTTCCTCACGATGTTTTCCTTCACCGTTTTGAGAGCAGTGGTGATGAAATAATTTACACAAAGTAAAGTGCCTGCCTGGGCTCGAACCCACGACCTACAACATGTAAGTCGCGGCCGATACCACCGGGCCACCACTGCTCTACAGAACATACGGCACTTCAAATAGCGATAAAATACATAATTTTATTTACTAGACAAAAATAACACATTTCAATAAGTCGATTCGAATAAATTTAAGTTTTAAATTTCGAGGGGTGTGTGTCATGAAATAAAATATGATTACATCCTGAAGAATCTTTTCAGATTGTTATTATAATTCGTATGAAACAGCTGATACGTATGAAGCATATGATACGGCTTTACATTGTCTCCTAAAAATACATGTCCTTGACTGTACACTTCTAAGTATAAGTTTCGTTAGACCTACGCACTTTAGTTTCGCTTCTATGCTTTCATAATTCTATGGTTTCGGTGAAAATAATTGAGTTGATTATTTATTTGGTCGTGGGCGTCGGGTTTCTAGTGTAGGTTGGTTAGGTAATCAGAATGTGAAGTCCTGTAGGTAGTAGCTCTACTTTGATTTTGGAGGGTATGTCTTTGAGAAACTACGAAACATCACAGAATATTGAAGTTCTAGAAGTTTTGAACTAGTGTTTATTCTTGCAATAAACTTTGGTTTGAAAGTTTTGTGACTTTCTGCCTTTGATGAACTTAATTATTGGTGTTGAGGTAAAGTTAGGTTTCAAACGAGTTTTTGAATGTGAGGTGTTAAGAATTCAGGTTTGAAGAACTCAAAGCCAAGAAACGACAAATCTTAAATTCACTGATTGGCAATGCACAGTTATACTGCTGGGTAGTCTAGCTAGCTAGAGGCTTGAAGGACAAGAGTTCTTAGAATGTAAAGTAGGTGAGCACTAAGAAAGAGTTCTTGAAAATTCATCCCCTAAATGGGTTTTAGATGATAAAAAACGTAACGCAGTCCATCATTTTTATTCATCGTCATCACCAAAATATGTCTCTTTATTTATACCCCTATTCATTTGGAGTCAGCGCAGCATGTTTTATTATTCTATATGTTTTGCTGTCACCTCAATAGTCAAGTTGATCGTTTTTGCCGATTGGACATCCCAACAAGCACACAGCTTGCATTAACAAAAATTGCTATAAGATTTACTTACACGCAACATTAAAAAAAACAACACCTCAAGTAATTGTAAACAAACAACCAACCAACTTACTTATTCAAGGAACAGACCAACTACACACAAGACTGCAGAAGATGCACACCAACTAATAAATGCGCAATCAAAGTTTCTCACAAGCTAATTTTATTCTCATACAAAATGAATTTTCTAACTAAAAACATTTGAAATTGTAGTCTGGTAACATTTTGTATACCGGCTTTGTGAATGGGTACGTAATGAGTGACTAAGTTTAAACTTTGTTAGGCTTCATATATGAAATGTACGGCAGCAGTGAGCTTTATGCAGAGTTCAGGCAAGGCATTCTTACGTCCTAACTAGGATCTCATTAGATGATTATGTCTTTGAGTTTTACTGAACGAATCTGGGTAAAAGAATTCGGTTTGCAAAATTACTAGTTGTGAATTTGGTCTTGTAGTTCTAAGTATGAATGCTGAGTATAGCCCCATTATCGCTAATTAGCGGACACAATAGAAAAACAATTGTTTTGATTACCGTATGCCCCTTTTAGCGCTTAAGGGTACACTAGTCAACGGCACGAACAATTTTGTGCGCGGGGTTAAAATGCATTTTATAACAACCGACAACACGTGCGGAAGAGATAGATGCTGTGATGAGCAGTAGGAAGCTAGTTCGCGTACGAATACACACTTTTGCAAATTTGTAGCGAAATGGATAATGATTTAGGACGAAACCGAGCGCGCGAAATTTTATAAACAGACCTTTGGCAGTCTGGATATCATGAAAAAACGACTAAATCTATCTGTTCAAAATAAAATTATATGCATTGTTGAACTACTAATCTATCCCTGTATGGAAGCCGTTTTGCAATTTGCCGTCTTCTTATAGTATTTATTTGCGCCCAAAAATGCGTTAAAATTAGTGCCGAAATGTGGAACTTTCGACGCTAATAACTTTCAAATATTTTCTTTTTTTACTTTTTCGCTTCCATACAGGGCTAGATAATGATGAGACAAATTGATATCACGTTTTATTTTGAACGTACATCGTCAAACAGTAGAATAATCCCTAGACTACGTTTGTATGGAAACATTTTTGACTAGTGTAACCTTAAGCGCATAGGGTTCTGAATTTGATCTGAAGGTCGGGCGATGGGAGAAGAATAGAATAGAATTTAGAATTTTGTTATGTTTTTTTTTATTTTTTTAAAAAACGTTGCCCCACACTAGGAATTTCTCCTGTATCGTGGGTGCGTTTACAAACATATAAACTCACATACACAAACACCCAGAGTCGGAATTGCCCAATAACAGCTCGGGTCTGTATTCGTGCCCGGTTTGATAACTGTAGACTGACGCCTTATACATGGAACATTTACGTAGATGTTGAATAAAAGTTGCCAATAAGCTAGATGACATAGGCTGACATACGAGTAGCTAACCAGTCCGCTAACCGACATACTATAATTAGTCATAGACGTCGTAGTAACTAGGACATTTGTACCAACACCTTGGCCCAATTTCGAAGACATCTTTTTCAACAACTTCAGGAAATTAAATAAGTGTTTTATTCCATCATTGACTGCTCGTAATTCTATAATGATTGTATTCTGTTATTATTTTTTCATTACTTTTTGTTATTCATGATAATTAAATTCTATGTTTTGTATATTTTGATTTAATGATTAATGATTATTATTGTATTTTCTTATTTGACATTTTCGTAGTGTGATTTTAGCGTTATTTTTAATATGTAAGTGCTGTGCACACCTTTAAGTGAATAGTTCACTGTAGTTAATACATACATTGTGAGTAATCTATACTTTATTATTATATTATAAAGATTGTTTATAGAGTTTGTTTGTTTGTTTCAACGCCCTAATCTCAGGAACTACTGGTTGGAATTGAAGAATTCTTTTAGTGTTGGATAGTCCATTTATCGAGGAAGGTTACAGGATATAACATCACGCTATGACTAATAGGAGCGGATCATAAATAAAAAATGTTGCATAAACGGGAAAAGTTATTCCTTTTTGAGAGGGTCCGTTGCGTGCGCTGCGTAAACGGTTTAAGTTACGCAACAATCATGTATGATAGGATAGGCAGGTTAGGCTAGATAGGGTAGATGGGTAGGTGGGTAGCCAGTTGACGGGAGCGAAGCCGCGTGGGGCAGCTAGTATGTTATCAATATTTTTGTGAAACATTCGTTGGTGTGCTTTTGTGAAACATGTAATAATAATAAATAAATAAATAATATTCTTTTAATTATCTGTGACAATGAACAAGAAACTATTTCAAGATTCGGTAAACCAATTATTGACAGTTATTTCGATTACGATAAACCCAAACAAGTAACAAATACTTATATAATAGGTACTAAGTTAGGTACAACTATTTTCTACCGGAACATCATACAGCTACAAACCCGGGGGCTTAGTTGCCTGTAAATAAAGCAAAGCGGCGCTTGATGTAGACTGTAGCGAACACGTACTACAATAATTGTATTGGATTTGTAGATTACAAGCCAGCAGCAAATACTGCGAGGTTGCAGCTACTCCAGCTAAACAGTACGTTGCGTCACGACTGTGATTTGCAAATGAGTTTGCATGCAATTTCAAATTTGTATTTGGAAGTTACCGTCAAAATAGTTTCTCGATTGTTTTTCTTTTCTTTAAAAATTTAGGTGAAGATAGATTTCATCTACTTTTGCGTTGACCAATCGATTAATTCTATTGGAGAGTATTTTTGAATCCTTTACGATTGAAAAGTCAATCTTGTTCTTTAATTCGCGCTTATCACACTAATCGATCTAATATTGTAAAGGCGAAAGTCTGTGAGTGTGTTGTATGTTTGTTACTTCTTCACGCTCAAACGGCTGGACGGATCTGGATGAAATTTGACACAGAGATCCATTGTAGTCTGGAATAGCACATAGGATACTTTTTATCCCAGGAAAATGATCCCAGATTAGCATAATTTACGAGATTCACGCGAAACCGCTGGCTGAAGCTAATTACAAAATAATTGAGTGTCTATACATTAGTTTCGTTTCAATTCGATGTTACCGTTCGGTATAATTCTTAAATCTCAAATCGTTATTGCATCCATAATGTATACTTATAGGTGGAAAATAAATAGAAACAATAATTATGAACGCTGCCGGGCAAAGAGAAGAATAAATAGGGAAAGAGAATAAAGTTAAAGAGAGAAAGAACGCTTTAATAAATGTACCTAATATACGTGTAAATCTTATTTCGCAGTATCGTAAGTTCTTTATCCAAATACAACATTAAGGTACGGAGAAATATAAAAATAAATCCTTTCAAATTCTATTAGGCATTTTCCTGGAAAGAAGGCTAAGCCCACAATAAAATTAGCCCAGAAATCTTAAACCACAATCAAAATACTCAAATGCTCTGATATACACGCCAGTCCAATTTCCGCTTACTGGATCTAAATACAACAATTCCGTATTTCGAGGAATCACTTAATTGTAGCACAATCTTAGTGCTTGTTCACGTACAACTTGTGGGTGCGAGCACGGTGACGATTGAAGCGGGCTCGGAGTTTTTGCATTCACATTGATAATTTGACATTTTGAGTTTTGAGAACAACTTACGTGCGGCTCGTAGCTCCAAGAGTTCCAGAACTGAGACTCGTTGAGCTTCGTCTTAGGTGGTCGCCACTTTAGGTTCTGGCTTTCAAGCTCTGCACTTTGGAGTGATTGGGAATAGTTTTAGCGCAGGCTTACATGAATTTGTCCTTATTACTTAAAATAAGTACAATAAAATTAAAGAGAAGGCTAGATTATGCCATCCACCAACCCGCAATAGGCGCGCGTGGTGGATTACGCCCCATTCCCTCTAACAGAGAGGAGGCATGTGTTTCAGCAGTGGGAACATTAAAAAGCTGAGGATGATGATGAAGGTTTTGCAATGACGGGCCTTTGACTTCACTTTTATGCATCGGCGTTATTTTTTTTTTAACCTATCCTTTCATTTTGATACTGTCTCTAGTCCGATCGGCCAACATCTCCACAAATGTTGATCCCACAAACCCGCATTTTTATTTACATACCCGCGCCCGCTTGTCAACATAAACACGTCCTTACTGCTCGTAAATCCACGCGTTCCGTGCGATCATTATATGGAACCGGCCATATAGCAAGCGGGAAGTTTGTTGGTTGGTTCTATACTCCAGCTTATCGTTCATAGAAATGGTATAATTTGGACTACTGAGCGTTCCAAAACAAAGCGTTTTGGTTAGGGGTAGAATTGAAAATTGTACTCGGGCTTTATGTGGTATTAACAAGGAATGTTGGTTCATTGTACTGGAATTATCACGTAAATGCTAACAACTGAATGAAAAGCGTGTAGCGGCACCAACGCCGCCACTTACAAACTAATGACATGACGTCAGACAAATTCTGCATCTCGCAAGCAAAGTTTTCGCCGTGATTTGAACACATACACAGTCCGACATAAACCACTGGGCGGTAGCCCAGACCAGACACAGCACCCGTCTGGTCGAAGGATCCTCCCTTTTATATGTAGGTTTGTGGGACTTTACACCCTGTTCCGCATTCCGTCAAAAGCGAATATTAATAAAGTAGTTTTCTTGGATTTGCATGCAGTCTGATATAAGGTAGAACGACCTACGCTGTCGCGTAGGTACACGTGCCGGAGACTCCACTTTGTGCTCTTTCAAGGAACACGCGATGTTAATAGGAAATGCGAGCAGAGAGCTCCGACTGAATTTCCTTAGTAAAAAGTACATAATTCAAGGTTTGGCTCACACCTATTTCCTCCTCCAGTATTGGACAAATTTTAAAGATATGCCATAAATTGGATAAAAAAGATATATGTTGTGTTTCTATATTTTTCATTAACAGTTGTCTTGTACACTAGGCCTCTGTTAACAGCGCAATTTCGAGCAAGTTTTGAGGGTTCTAGTGCTTCAAATAATAGAAAACATATTCAGTCGGATGTCTGCGACCGCATTTCCTCTTAAAAATCTTTGAGTACTTATAAACGTGGGACGTAGTTTTGCTGGACGCACAGGACCGAACAATGTGGTGACATTTGGGGGAGGCCAATGTCCAGCAGCGGACATCTATCGGCTGAAATGATGATGATGAATATTAATTCTGGGTAGATATGTTCTTTCTGAAGTCCGAAGAAACGATCTAATTGAAAACGGCAGTAGGTAGGTCGCATTGCCGTAAGCATGACATATTATATGGCTGATGAAGTCAAAAGGTTCTGGGAAGGCCACCGTGTGCCGAACGATGGCTGTACCACAAAATGGATCGATAACCTAGTGATGCCCGCATGAGTCCGCAGGATACGAGAAGCACAGGACCGGCCGATATGGCTACTTTTGGGTGAGGCATATGTCCAACATAGACATCTTTCAGCTGAAATTATGGTGGTGATGAGTTTTTACGATACTAACTAGGTAATTTAAGGTGCCTACTTTGTTATAATATTGAATATTTATTGAAAATGGTTTTATAAAAGTTTAGCTTCCATAACCACAGTTCCAACTGACCGATCCCGTGCGTCTCGCATCCAGCACATTCTTGTAACCTTAACCAGGTTATCGGTCCACCTAGTGGGAGGCCTTCCAATGTATCGTCTTCCGGTTCGCGGTCGCCATTCCAGAACTTTTCGACCCCACCGGCCATCCGTTCTGCGAGAAATGTGCTCTGCCCACTGCCACTTAAGTTTCGCAATTCTTCGGGCTATGTCGGTAACTTTGGTTCTCCTGCGGATATCCTCATTTCTGATGCGATCGCGCAAGGAAATATTAGCTCGGTTAATTTTGTGACGCTTAGGGGAGGCCTATGTCCAGCAGTGGACGTCTTTCGGCTAAAATGATGATCCACATTTAAATTCTGCTCCAAAATAAGAAAAAGTCTCTCTCTTTACCTCAAAAGCAAGTAAATAACAGAGTGTAACCGAAACGTGAAACTAAATGACTAGATGGGGTTAACGCTCCCAAGTGGCCTCCAAAGACTTGGCTCGGGAAACTAATTTAAAAGTTCTTGATTACAAATCGGTTGACTTTAATCAGGTCAATGGTTCAAGGACTCATTTAAACGAAGAAGGTGCTTTAAGTCCGGGATAATCTTGATTGCTTTTTGTATGAAAGAAAAACAGAACGAAGATTAGTCTGTTAATATTAAACACATAAGTAACCCAGAAGGTATTAAAATTGATCAACCGCTCTCTTTTTCATTATTTTCATAAGGTATGAAAAATATAGCTGAGGTTAGTGAAAATATAACACTAGAAGTGTACTATAAGGGTCAAATGTGCAGTCACACTCTACCAAACCTAGGCAGCAGAGTTTCAACGTTTCGCGGTAAGTAGGAATAATCTATACTTTAATTTCTATACAAAATATTAAATCACTTGTGGATAATTTAACTTCTTCTACAAAAACTAACCATTTGAGTTTTGGGAGAGTATAACTGCACTTTTGACCCTTGACTGTACATCGAAACGTATGCTGAGTGATTAATCAATTGCTCGTAAACTTAGTACAGTTATTGATTGAATGCATCATCAACATCTCATCATAGCGGTATCGGGCGCTTGACAATTTGTAATATTAATTTTTCGTTCCAAAAAATGGGGTTAAGATACGCAGATCGTGAAAGAATTTAAGAAAAACTTTTCAGAGAAAATACGCAGAACAGGAAAGTAATCTTCCTGAAAGAACTGAAAAAATGCCAGCATATCTGCCCCAGTGAAACAAACACAAACCTAAAACTGTAATAAATTCAGATCGTAACTGCTAGTGAACAAAATATAAATTCAGCTTGTTTCGCCCCACGATGGCACCAAGGAAGCAGAACATCATAAGAAGGTCGTAGGTTATCAAACGGGTGATATGATACTTATGTTGCTAATGTGCAACACATAGAAAAACTTTCTAATTTGCCTCTCAAAAGCGGAGGTCCGTATTTGGGCACAGAATTTTTGTTGTTGTACCAAATTTCAACTGATTCGGTCCAGCAGATTCAGAGAAAATTGGATGTGACAGACGGACGGACAAACGAGTGATACTATAAGGGTTTCGTTTTTCCTTTCGGACGTTATTTAAAAATCATCACAAAAACTGAAAGATTTCCAGAACCTAGGTGGTAAAAAAATCTGTGGAAAGAATGTACGATCCCAATATATTAAAGTTAACTAGGCCACAAAATATGAAATACACTCGTTGCGCCTCACATTTGTACTAACGAAGCACCGCATAGTATGAAGGTCGTAACTATACGTAATGCGATAGGTCGGTAACAAGCTGTACGTTAGTTTATTTTGTTTTATTGAGTATATCGGCGTGTTAAATTCAGTGGCCTGTGGGGTACTTGTAGTTAACGGTGTAGGTGGATCTTGCAAGGTGAAAATTTGTTGTTTGGATAGGAGTTTCCTGTGTTATTCATAACCTGAAAAAGTTTTTCCTACTATTTACATTTCGGGGAGTGCGCGATGGAATTGCATAATCTAATTCCGCTCAGCCCGTTTCATCATCGGACTGGTTCATCGGTCATGGTTGACATCCCACCCATACACACTAAACGTTTTGAGAATACTTTTATTATGCGTAGAGCTAAGGAGTGGAATTCCCTGCCGGAGTCTGTGTTTCCCGATAGCTACAACCTAGGGGTCTTTAAGTCAAGAGTGAATAGGTTACTTCTAGGCAAGCGTGCACCACATCATCGCTTACCATCAGGTGAGATGGTGGTCAAGTGCGAGCCTATATAATATAAAAAAAATGTCACTTATGCTCTTATGTTTTCACGAACATCAAGAAAAGCATGTCAGGATATTCAAGTGGTTAAATGTCGTAGTCGACTTATACGACACCGCTCCTACCCGGAAAAATAATCTGTGAGCTTCAGGGCCGTCCTCTGTAGACATACCTTAACATTAACAACACAAATTAGCAGTCAGGCTTACCTTACCTTAGTCGCTTACCACATGCTTACCAAGCGCTTCAAGCGGGCGGCCCGCGCGGTGTTCGCACGCATACTGCTCGCTTGAAGCACGTTGCTGTCGGCGTGTCGACAGTGTAGTTGACTGCTTTAGCTATAAGTGCAGGGACAGCTGGTTGTCTACTAGCTGTCGGCGCGTGGACAGTGAGCAGTCAATTAGCTCCGTTTGAGGCGATATTGTGCCGGATCGGTGTTGGAGCTGGCCTTGTAAGTGAGGTACATTTAAACCTCGCCTCTCAAGCACAAAGTCTTCTTCTTCTTCGTGTTGATGATTTCTTGTTCTTAATTTAAATTTTCTTCGACCAGTACTAAGCCACGGCGGTAGCACAAAGTTGTGGGTTAAAATCCGAGGAAATACCAGTATAACTATCCCAAATATGAAAATCGCAGGTGTGTCTAGCACGGTCGTGGTTAAATTTGAAAGAAGGGTATCGCGGCCCTGGCACAAGCATCTGAAGGAACACGGGTGGGTGTCAGTGAATGTCTGTCACGCCCTCTCGCTTTACACTGCGCGGGACAAGTCATTGAATGACATCCCACCCAAAAAAAAAAGGTTTGTCTAGCACAGTAAATGATACACACAAACTCTTCTAGCGTCATCTTTTTGGTATCTATAGCGGAACTTTTTCTTTCCCTGGATTAAAACCGTAGCCAGACTCGTTGGTCTTGGAAGCGCTACTGTTGAGCTTGAGGTACTGGGTTCGATTTACAGGTCGGGCAAGTGTATTGGGTTTTTCCACCTGAAATGACTCAGTAGCCGCCAGGAGTCTGGCTTTGTTTTCTGCTAGCCCCCTATAACACGGGACTCGAAACATAACTGGTGAAATGTGGGTTTACCATAAGTACACCTCTACCTACCCTTTAAAGGAATACAGGCGTCATGTTATGTTATGTTAAACCATAGATAAAAATCAAACTAGATGACGCGGTTGTGTGTATAGTCGCGTGTCAAAAAACGGAGTAAAATTACCATCAATGATCGTAATTTGAGCTTTTTGTTTAGCATTATCGGCACCGGAAATCCACCGAAATCTATAAAAATTATGCCATATTGAGCTGTAAAGACTGTACAGCAAAAGTTGGCCGAGGCATTGGAAATGTTTTCTTTCATAGGTAAATAAATTTGTTTTTAAATTGTGTGTGAAAATTGGCACGCTTGGTTTTCACACAGATGGAGGAACTTGCGTTATCTAGTTACATGTATGTCCTTGTCATTTATGTGGGTACAGTTTTCGCAGTAATTACCACATTTGCCACAAACAAACTTATAACTTGCCTGCGATGTGTATCATTCCTATGTAATATGTGGCCATGAATCATACTAATCTAGTGGAAATAAATAACAAGGTAATTCCGTTAGGGATGTCTCTGTAAGACAACCGATTTGATGAACATTCGGTAGGAATTGAATTACCTTTCAATGTATATGTGTTGGCATTTGGCATCAACAGTGGGCCTTACCAGAATACCAGCGCTGCACATGATTTTCGGTCTCGCACGGTTTTTTTTTGTTTCTATTATTATTTAACTTTTTATTTTTTTGTTTCCTGTGTGGCTCACAAATAAATATATGTTCTTTCTTTCGTTCTTGATATTAAAGGGAATATTCTATAATTAATTATATTATGCCATAGATATTTTGGGACAACTTTACAGTAAAAAAAAACATACTGATATAAGGTACTGATATACGATATGATCCATATCTTATATCAGTACTTACCGTACTGAATATTTTGAACAAAAAGATGTTGTAAATAATTCATGGGGATATATGCCCATGTTTTTTTTACTGTAAAGTTGTCCCAAAATATCTATGGCATATAATAGAATTTTTCTAAAATAGTTTGCGAATTTTAGCATTAAAACAGAAATCTAAGTCAACCTAAGTAGGTAGATTTACTTGATTTGTTACTACTTGTGTTGCTAAGTCACTCTTGCTATAAAAATAATAATGGATAATAATAATAATGGATGGCAATACACATGCCATCATGATTAATTTTTAACCGACTTAAACTCCTAGTTTCTCAATTCGGCTGTTTTTTATATTTGTTACCTCAGCACTTTTTACTAGGTGAACAGATTATGAAACAAAAACAAGAACACCGACTTCCGAAATTGAAGTAATTTTTCACTTTGTAGTGTTTTATTTGGAAGTCGGTTGTATTTTTTTGTAAAAAACTTTTTTTATATTAAAATACTTAAAAAAATCAAAGAAATTGTAACATTTATGAAACTCACATTAGATTCACCCAAGTTCTTCAGTCTACGTCAATCTTCGTATCTGCATCCCCTCTGATGTTTCTAATGTAGCTGTCGCTCACTCTAATGTCTAATGCCATTTGGGAATTTGCATACGTGGTAACACACTTACTGGAGGTAAATCTCGGGAGATTAGAGTCATTATTTTAAAATAGTTTTGACGTAGAACTATTCGCCATGTGACAAATTGAGAGCGTATCAATATTTCATTTAAGATTGAGGATTGTTTAAAATTGTTAATTCTAAAAATTTAGTCCGTCAATGAGATTGTCAAATAATATTGGACCCGTATCTTTTGCTTTATCAAATAAATAAAAAAATACTAAGATAAAGCGCATCAAAGTTCAGGAGTGGCGGCTTGTGACATCACTTTGTAAGTATAACGTGTAGCACACCGTAACGTCACAATATATTTCAACGCAATATATCTTCGTAATTTTTAGTTTATATGGCTAAAGAATAAAAACGTGTCCAACATTTTTAGGTTAGACTAAATAGTTTTTTTTTGTCAACTACCCTATTTTTTGCTTTAAAATATACTACATGCGTGTGTTAGAATTATGAATGGAACTCTATATAAAAGTATTGATATATACCAAGATAGCAAGCTTTAAAGGTCAAGATGGTGTTGGTTATTTACTGTGTATCAGAGTTCCAATATAATGTGGTGTGTAAGGGAAGGGTTTTATGAATAAAAGCACAGAAAGACAAGACTAGGTATTTATTTAAATAAGACTTGTCAATTAATTCATATTTGGGTACTGAACGGTGAAATGCTGACCTACCTTGAAGACAATAATCTCCTCAGTGACCGTCAATATGGTCAACTCAATATGGTCAAGAAGATCGCCTCTTGTGTACGTCACGCACTGCTGGGGTGAAGCCATCGAGAGACACGGCGAAGCACTTGCTGTATCGCTTGATATCTCGAAGGCCTTTCGCAGGGTCTGGCACGCGAGTCTTCTCAGTAAGCTTCCTGCTAATGGCATCCGCTGGTTTTTGTAGCTGGATACCAGACTTCCTTTCGATCCGAGTAGTCATTGACGGCTGCTCCTCTGACCTTATGGCTATTGAAGCCGGAGTTCCTCAGGGGTCTGTTCTCTCTGCAACTCTTTTCCTGCTGCACATCAATGACCTCTTCAGCCTGGTATTGTTGGGTACGCAGATGACAGTACTGTTTCAGAGAGATACTTGCCCGGCGCAAAAACCAGCGTGGACGAAGTTCGTTCCTTAAGAGAGGCTGTGGCGGAGCGGACAGATTTGACCTTAAGCCTGGTCTCCCAGTGGGGTGATGACAATCTGGTCTCTATTAATACCACCAAAACACAGGCGTGTCTTTTTACCGCTAAAAGGAGTCTTTTCGATCAAACGCCTACTTTTCGGGGTGCGTCTGTTCCTGTGACTGATCGGCTCGAGCTCCTAGGCATATAGTTGACATCCAGTCTCAACATCTGCGCCTCCATTGAGTACAAAGCCCAAATTGCGGCCAAAAAATGGGCATCCTAAATAGAGTGAAGCGATACTTTACGCCTGGACAGCTTTTAAGCTCACTCCATCTTCTACTCTGTCTCTGTCACCTATGTCCTAGACTAGAGTCAAGAGCAAACCTATAAATAATAAATAAAATAAAAAAATAGAAGGCTCATCGAGCTTACCGCCCGTTCGCTAGACTAGTCCTTATTTATAGGAATATCATTAATGTGGCTTATCTTATCTTATCTTATGGAGGGGCCGAGAAATAACTCGAATCGGACACTTCGACCCATTGGGATCTTTTGTGGTCCCCTAGATAACTTACTCCTCCTCATTCTCGTTGAAAACCGTTTTCATGAGTTTTACAACGAGATTAGGAGATATGAGCCTATAATCTTCTGGTTTTGGGTATCCAACCCCTAGGAGACTCATTCGCTTACCAGCCAGTGCATAGCATGTGCACAGTAGGTGTTCCATGCGTTCCGTATGTTCCCCACACAACCTGCACACGGGTGTCGCGGTTAGACCCATCTTCATGAGCATGTCGTTGGTTCCAAAGTGCCCAGTAAAGGCCCCAAGCAGGTAGCAGATTTCCCCCTGCTCATGTTCCAAATGCATTCCCGGGCTTTGAACGTAGAGCCTAGGAATCTCTTGGAGTGTTGTAGACCGGTATTAGACAGCCAACAAGTTCGTTGTCTGTGATTTGCAAACTCCCTATATGCGATTACGAGACTTGTCGAGATGCCTACACATGGTTCTGGACCCACAAAATCATTCGCTGAGCCCTCCCTTGCCAGTTCATCAGCCACTTCGTTACCATGGAATCCTTTGTGCCCAGGGACCCACATCAGTCTTACCCTGTTGTGCTTCCCAAGCCTGTTTAGGGTCTGGATAGCATCCAGAATAAGTCCGGCGTCCACTTTGTAGGATGCCATGGCTTTGATTGCAGCCTGACTGTCACTAAGAATATATATGGATTTACCTCTGGTTCCTCTATCTATATTCTCTTGAGCACAGGTTATAATGGCATATGTTTTTGCTTGGAATACAGTTGCCATCTTCCCTAAGCTTTTGCTACATTTGTAGCCTTTTGCGAATATTCCCGCTCCTGTACCTGATTCCATTTTGGATCCATCAGTGTACCACACCAGACTATCTTGTTCTGGTGGATCAAGTCCCTTCGTCCAGTCCTCTATTGTAGGGATTTGGACCTTGAAAGACCTCTCAAACACAAACATAGTTTGCATTTTATCGGTTAATATGCTTGTTACCCGATCCAGATCTTCATTCTCATCGAGCTTTGTATGGTTAGTCTTTGGCTTAGAGGCATCCCATAGTCCAGCGACAGCGAGACGATGTAATGTATTCCTTGCCTCGAATTCAACCATCATATGCAGAGGAGGGATATTGAGGTATCTCTCAATCGCTGCCGTAGGTGTTGTCCTGAAAGCACCCGTGATGCCGAGACACACTGTTCTTTGTAACCTGGTGAGTGGCGCTTTGCACGAGGCAAGCTTTCTTCTTAACCACCACACTATGCTGCCGTATGTGATAATAGGTATTATCATTGTCCAGTACAGCCATCGTATCACTTTGGGCTTTAGCCCTCAAGTTTTACCGTAGGTGGAACGACACATGCCGAACACTCGTAAGGCCTTTGTCGTAATATTTTCCACATGAGTTTTACACCTGAGTTCTTTATCAAGCGTTACACCCAGATATTTAACTTCGGTGGACCAGGGCAGTTTTATTCCATTGAGGGAGAGCTCTCCTAGGTTGCCTAGTTGTCTCTTCCTCGTGAAGGGAATAATGACTGCTTTGCTTGGGTTGATAGAGAGGTGGTTCTTTGTACACCATTCTTCTGTCATCCTCAATGCCTGTTGTATTAATCCAGACACTATGTTCGGGAATTAACGATTGACCATTATAGCTAAGTCATCTGCATAGCCTACTGTGTAGAATGGTCCGGTATTGAGTTTGGTAAGTAGCGAGTCTACTACCAAGCACCACAATAATGGTGACAGCACTCCGCCTTGCGGACAACCTCTTGTTGTTTTTGCCCTAATGTGGCTTTATATAGGTTTAAGAGTTATTCCTGCACACAACAATATTTAGTTGGGTGGGTTCTCTTTTACATTTGTAGGTAGTTGACAACACAATAATAATTTAGGTAGGTACTTAGATATTTGTCGGTAGGCGCTTAATAAATATGACAGGTATGAATTATGTAGCAAACCATTGTGACTTGAAAAATTAAAATGCATGGCTCTGTCGCAAAATGACCACTTCTCAAAATGACTACAGGTAGCAAAATGTCCCTTTCTCACAATGTTCCTTTCACAAAATGTCCTTTTCGCAGAATGTCCCTTTCACAGAATGTTCTTTTCTCAGAAAGCCCCTTTCGCAAAATGTCCCTTTCGCAAAATGTCCCTTTCGCAAAATGTCCCCTTCCTCAAGCAGGCATTAATTCCTTTCATCAGTAAAAAACTGGTCAAGAGCCAGTAGGTGTACAATTCCGCTAAATGCATGATTTAATGACGTCACACATACTTCAAATTCTAACACGTGCTACACCGTCGACCATATCATCGCTTACCATCAAGCGCGAGCTAAGATATATATCATAAGTTATTTGACTTGGCTTGAGCTTTTAAAAATACGAAAAATTTTCATCGACTGCAGAAATCTGCAGGAATCAGGGTTTTTGATTAAGCTTAATTTTCATGAATGTTAGTTACTTTATAGTAGAAATAGAATAGATTTGCCTGCAGGGTTGCCTTTAAATATCTAGCTGCGATAACCTTAATTAAATGAATTTAAATTTATGTTTAATAAATAAATCCAAATACAAGAAAAATCAAGTGAATACAATGTCATTTGTAAGAAACTGGTATAGAAAATAGGAAGAAATAACGTTATCGCAAGCTGTGGGTTGCCAGTTTACCTGCAAATCCTGGCAACCCACAAAGAGCGGCTAACTAAGGAATTAGTTGATGTGGCATACGTACCCACGATACAGGAGAACTTCCTGCCAGAGTAAAAAAAAAAAAGTGAAATTAATTGCGGCAAGATGCGTCCCGGCAACCCTACAGTAATCTATTTTACTGCGAAGAATCATTCATAAAAATCAAGTTTCATCAAAAACAAAATACGTGCAGTGGGATCTCAGTATAATCGACCAGACCTGAGCGACTCGAATCAAAAATGTTTGCTTAACTTAAAATCAAACTTAGAACCGTCCATTCGGCAGTATCACTATTCACCATTAATCTATTATCTGTACTATACATTACTATAACATATAAAGAGGAAATATTTGTTTGTACCGAATAGGCTCCGAAACTACTAGACCGATTTTAAAAATTCTTTCACCTGTAGAAAGCTACATTATTCCTGAGTCACATAGGCTATTTTTATCCCGAAAACGGGTCTTGTAGGGTGGTCCACGGGAGCGAAGTCGCGGGGAACAGATAGTTACACTATAAAGCCCGATAAATTGGCAACACTGCCCGAGTGACATGTCAAATTTGTGCTCCGTATTTTAAAATTATATTTAATTAGTATTTAAGTGTAATTAGGATATAATAAGTAGTAAAAACTCAACGAAACGCTATAAATACTCAGGATTATTGTTTTACTGGAAAAATATCGAGTTATACAAAAGTTTGTGACACGGAACCGGTAACCTATCAAACAGCTGACGACTGAAGTCTAAAGTGCTGAACTACGGATATTCTAAGGGCAGTATTGTTTATATAAAGCACACAAAGTGTAAATTTAACCTTGTAACACGTTCTTGTTAGTTTTATCTTATAAATTCTGTTGATCTAGTACTGTGCAGTGAATCTAAATAGTTTTGTTGATATCGTAGAAAACGAAACAAAACAGATCCCAATGTGCATAATTCTATTAATATATTCAGATAACTTAATAATAAACATTTACATAACGCTATTATCGTTATTTTGCATAATTTAACTAGAAAACTACAATAAAACATTCATTCAAATTCTGGCCATCCTACCCACAATAAAAAATAAAATAAAAATCTAAAGGCAATCATTAGCAACTAAACTCAGTAATAAATAGTTTTATAAGCCAATTTAACAGCCTACCTCATTTCACTACTGAACTACACTAACTATTCCCTCCGTTTCCAGCTTTGCTTTGTTTTGTTTTTCATCTTTTCCTTTGTTTCTCACTGTTTCTTTTTTTTTTTTTTTCTATTTCTAGTAACCAATCCGGAAACCATGCCTCCAATGACCCGTAAGGCTACCGCTCAGGACTTAGAAATTAAATTGAGAACGGCGCTCCAGGAACTTAAAGACTCACAGAGCCAATGTCGGGAGATGTTGCAAGAGAGAGAGGATTGTGAAGTAGAAGTTGAGAACATTGTTTATAAAAACACAATCCTTAAACGGGAGCTAGTTGAACTTAATCAGAAATACCAGAATGTTGTAGATGAACGCGACCAACTGAGGGTAGTCACGGATGGTTTCAATAACTGCAGTTATCTTTATGAGGAGGCTTTAAGTAAAGTTAGGGATCTAGAAGAAGAATTGATTCACGCAAACTCTCATATTTTTAAATTACAAAAAGAACAGGAATCAACTCGGGTTGATGAAACTTGCCATTTGTATGATGAACTTATTAAATCAAATTTTAAACCTGATTCAATACCAACAATTGACCTAACTGAAGATTCTTTAATAAAACAGAGAAATTGTTCCAAAGTTAGTCATAACAAACTCAAAAAATATGCAAAACTAAATAAAATAATTAGAAATTGTAACAAGTTTAGGAAACAACACAAATTCTTTATTAAAAATATTCCACTCAGGAAAGAACGTGTTGACCTAGTTAATAAATTAAATAATTACCAAATTAAATTAGAAGACAGCAAAAATATCTATGAGATAGACACACACCGCTTACAGACAGAAATCCAGGTACTTGAGAACAGACTTAGTTCTCTTTACAATAAATATGTAAATTCAAAATTACAAATTAAAGAACACATTTTGGCCGCAAATGAGTTAGTGATGTGTCAATGTAACTGCCAGACAGTTTCAAATCAAATTGCAGTCCAGCCTGATGCTGCGGAGGACCCGGTCCAAGCTGAGAGGGTGTCTCAAGACACTGTCTTCGCACAAGACAGTTCTAATGTAGCACAAGATTTGCCTCAATTAGACCGGCCTGAAAGTGCTGGCTTTTCATCTAGTCATAGAAAAGAAGGTTTTCATTCGGTTATGTTTTCGGATGGTGTTGGAAAAGGTTTAGGTAAATTAATGAATGGCAATCAGAGTCATTCCACTTTTAATTATTGCATGCCCGGGTCATCATACAAGCAAATAATGGAATCTGTGACAAAGAATATATACAAACCAGATACCAAAATAACTGTTTTTGTAGGTAACAGTATAAAAGTAAAAAAAGATGACATCACTGAGTGTGTAAAAGAGATGTTAAAGTTAAATTACAATAAAATTATTTTGTGTGCCTTCCCTTACTTGGATAAATTGTCAAATAGACAAAATAATCACATTCACATGCTTAATAAGCATCTGCACTTTCTTGTGAGTCACTATAGTGATAAACTAGTTTTTTTTGACATCAACATTTTTGTTCATAATTCATAATTCATAATTCATTTATTCACATATAAATAGAGTAATTACATACGTTGGTTTGTTATGTTACATCATTGAATCTTATATTCTATTTAGCCTATGTATGGCATGTGAAATTATTTATTCATGCAAAGATATATAAAAATCGTGGGTAATTAACAATAATAATTCAGTCCTATTGTCTCTGAAATTCGGCGTGCATAATGTCAATTAAATATTACTTGGTTAAATACAGTGCAATATAGATTATTAGTCAGTTATATTATAACGTTAAATAGTGTCATTTATATAATATATTATTCAACAGTCAAATAAAAATAGTAGGTTCGATGTCACACTTTTACACACAAACTCATCATTGCATGTACATATATTATTCTTGAAACCACTCATTTATAGAGTAAATCATTTTTTTTAGGAGTATCTCTTTAAGCACTTTTTTAAACTTTGGTAGAGGAAGATCTTGGATGATTGTTTGTAACCTATTATAAATTTTAACACACATAGCTGAACAATTTTTATTAAACACAGCAGTCTTTGGTACAAATTCTAACACCAGTCGCTGACCATGTCTTGAACTACGTGGGTATTTATTATCACGTGCATAAATGTCACAAGCTTTCACAAATAGGTTAGGATTAGATTTTACAAATACACAAATTTCAAAAATATACATGCTTGGTAAGGGTAATATTTTGAGTTTTTTAAAGTACGGTTTACAGGACTCATATGGAGGAATGCCAACAATGGCTCTTATGCAGCGTTTTTGAGATAAAAATGCCCGCTGGGAGTCTGTTGAGTTTCCCCATAATATCAACCCATATCGTAACACGGAAGCTACATAACCATGATATGCTAACAATACCGTATGTTGAGCTGATGTAGTTCTAAGTTTATTTAAAACATATACAAAAGAGTTAACTTTCTTGCAGACTTCATCAACATGTGCTTTCCAATCTAGGTACTTGTCCATGGTGAATCCTAGAAATCTTACATTGGTAGTTTCATTGATTTGTGTACCGTCATATGAGACATGCCTAGGAATGATCTTAGATCCACGGGTTTGAAATTGCATAAAAGTCGTCTTACTAATATTTACGTGTAAATTGTTCCTTACCAACCACCCTATAACCAAGTCTATAGTGTTATTAATTTCAATGTCAAAATCATTATTAATTAAATTGTCATTTGTCAATATGATAGATATGTCATCTGCGAATAATATACATTTATTGGTAATAATGTCAGGTAGGTCATTAATATAGATAATAAAAAGAGGCGGTCCGAGGATACTTCCTTGCGGAACGCCGTAACCATTAACAAGATACTTAGACCTCTCTTGTTTTACCATTGCATTTTGTTCACAAGATATTTCGACACATTGTTCACGATTGTCTAAGTATTGTTCTATCCATCCCAACGCTGGGCCTCTAATACCATAATTCTCCAATTTATCTAGAAGCAGGTCATGAGAAACGAAGTCAAATGCCTTTGACATGTCAAAAAATATCACCATTGTCTGCTTTTTCTTATCAACATTTACTAATATATTGTGCACTAGATCAAATGCGGCAAGTGTAGTTGATTTTCGTTTTTGAAAGCCATATTGTTCCTTTTTTATTATTTGAAACTTATCTATATACGATGATAATCTTCTATGCATGGCCTTTTCAAATATTTTAGAGATGATAGGAATTAGAGTTATGGGTCTATAGTTGCTCATTTCTGTTTTATCTCCTTTTTTATGCAATGGCTTTACTACTGATTTCTTTAATCGGCTAGGAAAACTCCCTTGCTCGAAGGATAAATTTATTAGGTATCCTAACACGGGAACAATACTAACGATGCTTTTTTTCAAAACGTTAGTTGTGATACTATCATAACCAACAGAACTGGTATTATTTAAGGACATAATTATATTTGCAACTTCAATGTCTTCTACTGGTGTGAGAAATATACTATTGTTTGTACGGTTTTTATTTGTGTTTTGCAAGTTACCATTATCGCTGTTTGATAGTTGTATTAAGTAGTTATTAAATTTGTTTGCTATTTCATACGGACTAGTTATCGTACCATTGTCAGTTTTTATATTCTCTACAAATTCTTGACGGGTATTACTTCCTGTATCATCGTTTATAACTTTCCAGGCCGCTTTGCAGACATTGTTTGATTTGGTTATAAAATTGTCATTAGTAATTCTTTGTGACTTTAATATACAGCGCCGCAACAAATTCGAATAAGTGTGATACGTAGCTTTATGATCTTTTGTTCGTTTGTGGTAAAATTTAAATCTTAGATGTCTTTTGGTTTTACAGCTAAGTCGTAATCCTTTAGTAATCCACTTTATATCACGATACTTTGTGGTAATCATTTTTTTAATCAGTGGGAAACATAATTCAAAAAACAAACATAACTCATCATGAAAAATATTAAAGGCTAAATTCAGATTAGATTCTTTGTACACAGTATCAAATGTTAAGCTTTCCAAACTTTTCCGAAATTTCCGAATATTATCCTGACTAAAATCTCTCTTCATTATATAATATTTTGACGACTGAAATATTTTGGTTTTTATTGTCAAGTCCAACATCTGTGCTGTGTCGTGATCGGATAGTCCCAGTTTCAATATTTTACCAGATGCTTTCTTATCGTTACTAATTACATGATCTATGCAGGTATTTAGTCTTGTTGGCCCATTAATATGTAATGTCAGATCATAATTTTGTATAATGTCATAAAAACAATTTACAGTTTTGCATTTCTTAAGTGTGTTAATATTAAAATCGCCTGCGAGTACAATCTTGTGTCTGCTGTATTTACTGTTAAACAATAATTTATATAATAGCGTGTCAAAATACTTCAAAAATAACTCAACATTTGATTGAGGTGTACGATAAATACATATTATTACAATCTTTAAAGTTGGCACCTCAATCCCGCAGCATTCGAAGACCATTTCCCGAGCAAATTTTTGTATAATATTTAATTCGTTGTACTTTATCCCGTTCATAACGTATATACAAGTACCACCTCGCTTTTTACCTCTACAATATATGGATGCTAGGTAATAACCATTAATTTTTGCATTTTTTATATCACTTTTTATTAAGAATGTTTCACTAAAACACAGTACATGCGGGATGATTTTTGTTATCTGTAAATTAGTGAGAGTAATTTCAAGAATATCTCTTTTGCATAATAATCCTGCTATATTCTGGTGAAAAATATGGAAAAACGAAGTAATGTTTTTATCAGGAACGAAAAAAAGTATTAGTATTTGGTTCGCTTACTAGTATGGTTTTAGTATTTTTTACAAAATAATAGGGGATTGTGCCCTTTTTTGGTTTATTTTCCAATGATGTTCTAGAAGCTTGTAAACTCGTGTGTTTATCCTGCTGAGATTTTAATTGAAAATAATAGGGTATTGTCCCCTTCTTTGGAATATTAATTTGATATTTCTTTTCATAGTTTATGGTGGATACCGGCACCATAGTATGTACATTTTTAGGATTTTTACTATTATATGTCAAATATTTTTGCTTGTAGTCACTATAGTCAATTGCTAAATTAATTTGTTTACATAGTTTATTGAGGTCCACCTTGCCATAATAATCATAATTTGTGGTAATATTATCTCTCTCATACCCATTTCCTATACTTAAGTCTATAAATTCACAGTTTTTGAATTCCTTACAAAGTAATTTTAACATGTTATTCATCATTTTTTCGTTTAAATATTTACTACATAATATACTTGTTACAAAAACACGTCGATCTTCGAGAAGTTTTAAAACAGCTGATGTTTCTGTCATCACCTGTGTGGGATTTACGTCGTGTTCTCCTATGGACAATATAACTCGGTCTTCTTCTTTAATTTGAGAATGGCTTTCTTGAATTTCTTTGAGTATGTCTTTGGTTCTAGCCCCAGGCTTTATTAATCCACTTATAAAGTATTTTTTTATTTCTCCACTTAGTCTTGAGTTTATTAGCTGACTTGATAGTCCTCGGCATTGTTCTCCTCCAAATATGTGAATTTTATTTAAATTATCAGCACCCTTCTGATCAGTACTTCCTTGCTCCAATGTGTTTGTTTGCTCAACTGAAGTTTCATTAAAATCAGGCACCGGGTTCTCGGCTTTGTTTAAAACTTTGACTTCGACTTCATCAATTTCAAGTTCCGCAAATCTAGAATTGTCGACCAGCATTCGTCTTGATTTTCTTCGTTTAGATTGCATCTGGTTCTTGACATTTTGTGTAGGGGGGGTAGTACATATGTTTTTTAGAGAGTTTATTTGTCGTGTTTGAAGATTAACAAGATTTTTCAGTTGATTCAATTCTAAGTGAAGATTTTCGATTTCGTTATTTGCTATCTGTAACTGCTCAGATAGTAATTGGTTTTCAGTCTTAATTTTTTCTAGTAAATCTATGTCTTGGCCAGTAGATAAATCTAAACTTCTTGTGAGTGGTTCCGTTGTTGATGAATTGAGTGATGAACATATAGATTCTATTGATTTCGCTTTATGTAATCGCTTTGGCCGTATTGTGACATTCATTTTTGATTTATAAGGTGTTTGGTCCATTATCGATATTTTGTTCAAATTCAATATTTATTTCTAATAATAATAATTAATTTGTCAAAATTTGTTAAAAAAAAGTCAGTGCAAAATAAAAAAAAATAAAAAAAGTCAAAAAGTGAAATTTGCGCAACTTGTTGATACTGGGACGCGAACTCGATGCTCGGCGATTCCAATCATATAAGTCAAGCTCATCGGCCGTTACGCCATACGGACATTACTAATATAAGGCGAAAAAGTCCATCACATATGACTTCTATTTGTTTTGAAGTAAAGATGTTCGTTAAAGTGACTCATGCAGAAAATATTTTTGCACAAAATCACAAGTCATTGTTGTTAATTTTTAGTCATTTAATGTTTATTTTAATCACTTTCACATCACTTGTGTTATGATTTTGTTCATGTCTGCACTTAGTTTTATCACGTCTCAAACTTTTTCACTTAGTTTAGCAACATAATGTTCCCATTGGTCTTGTGTTAAAGTTTGCTTTAGTATTTAATAGATAACAATGTCACTTAAACTTCAGAGGTATTAGAACGTTTTTATAAGTAGCAATGTTTTGAAAACAAACAATATCTATTTTTAAACAATAAAATAACACGGACTTAAAGTTGACGTTTCGCACGGTCTACCCGCATACAGAAAACTAACTTCATTCCAGAAAACTAACTTCATTGTTGGTAAATTAAAGTCGACAGGCGATACTTTGTATCTGCCTCTTAGGGTAAGACATCAAATAGCTCGGCTATTATCTTATACATTAAACTCAGACATAAGTAGTATGTCGAAGTATCCAGTTATTATTGATATTAGTAATAGTACTAATTTAAATATGGTCAATACCTTGAATAACGTTAGCAAAAATGCTATTAATATTTATTCTTTAAACTAGTTGATAGGACAAGGGAGGGTACCAATAACGGAGTAGTTACGAGTATATCCACCATCAAAAAGGTACCTTCTTGCTCGCAAAAATTTAATTTGAAAAAAAGGTCTGAGCAGAATTCTCTGAAATTATTCCATCAGAATATTCAGGGTTTTTCTTCGAAGGAATTGGAAATCGAACTGTTTTTAGAAAAATCTAAGTATGAAATTGTTTGTTTCACTGAGCATTGGCTGAAAGATTATGCAATGTTAATCAATTATGAAAATTATACTGTGGGCAGTTGTTATAACAGAAATATTATGTTGCGTGGGGGTTCACTTATATTAATTAAAAATGGTATTAAATCAAAACCTCGTAAAGATATAGTAGACCTATCAGTTGAACATAGTGTTGAACTGTCCTGTGTTGAGCTGGATAAGCATGTCATAGTGTGCGTTTACAGACCCCCTAATTATAAGAACTACTCTATATTCGAGTCAGTGATGGAAGATGTTTTGGCAAAACTTGCAATGGGTAATAAACTAATAATTGTCTGTGGTGACTTTAATATTAATATTCTAGAAGATAATTCAGACAGCAGTAGGTTAGTAAATCTCTTTAAATCATTTAATTTGTCACATGTGTTTATGGAACCAACCCGAACTACACTGACTTCTGCTACATGTATTGATAATGTTTTTTGTAGCTGCAACTACTTGGACAAGGCCATTATAAATTATCTGCCTTCGGATCATAGTGGGCTACTGGTAGCCTTTGAGTCCATTATGCTAATAAAACAAGTGCAGATTCAATCAAGACCAATAACATCCGGTAAATTAAATAAATTTAACAGCACTTTAATCAGTAAGTTAAGCAACCAGGACCTCACAGTGAATGATGGTAATATTTTGTATGATGAAGTTTTCTCAGTGGTTCAAAAAGAGTTCAATAACACTTTTAAGAAGAAAACTAAAACTATATGCCCTAAGTTTTTATTCAGTGACTGGGCGACTACAGGACTTAGAAAAAGTAGGGAAAGACTTTACGAGCTATATGGCCTTAAGCCCTGTATTAACACTGAAACGTTTAATAAGTATGTTGCTACTTACTCAAGAATTTTTAAAAATACTTGCAAGGCAGCTAAGGTCTTGTACATTAGCAATAAGGTTAAATTAGCAGAAAATAAAATCAAGACGGTTTGGAAGATTATAAACAATGAAACGAATAGGAATAAAAGAAATAGTAGTGATTACACGCTTGAGACCACACACGGACTTATTAGAGATAACAAAAAAGTTGCGCAAGAATTTGTTAATTTCTTTACCAACATCCCAATTAAAACTACTGAAACTTTAAATTCTTCGCCCTCGCTTGCTTTTGGATTATTAAACGCGAACGTTTCAGCCTGCCCGATTGTATTTAACTTTTCACATATAAACCCCATGACAGTAATAAAAGCTTTTAAGCAAATCAAGATCAAACCGACTGAAGATCTGTGGGGAATGTCCATCAAAGCTTGTACCTCCATAATTCAGACTACAGCGCCGTACTTAGCGTTGATTTTCAATTTGTGTGTGGATCAAGGCGTTTTTCCGGATCTAATGAAATATAGTAAGGTTATACCACTTTTTAAATCCGGGGACAGTAAAGACACAAATAATTATAGACCAGTATCCGTGTTGCCGGTTTTCAGCAAGGTTTTTGAGAGGATAATGCTAAATCAAATGCTCATTCATTTTAATACGAATAACATCTTGCATGATAGACAGTATGGTTTCACCAGAGGACGTTGTACAACTGACGCTGGTGTCGCTCTATTAAAACACATCTTTGATGCGTGGGAAGATTCGCAGGATGCCATAGGTATCTTCTGCGACCTGTCGAAGGCGTTTGATTGCGTTAATCATGAAACATTACTTCTGAAACTTGAGCATTACGGGCTAGGTCAATCAGCGTTAAGTTTGGTTAAATCTTATTTGAATGATAGACAGCAATTAGTTCAAATAAACGGTGTGAATTCGTCCGGGTTAAACGTTAAAATGGGTGTACCCCAGGGCTCAATTTTAGGTCCTTTCTTATTTTTAGTGTACATTAACGATTTACCCCGTTTATTGGAAAACAAACTTAACATGGTGTTATTTGCTGATGACACATCTTTAATTTTTAAAATAAATAGACGTACTTGTCAGGTTGACGACGTAAATAACGCGCTACGGCAGGTTCAGGATTGGTTCACTGCCAATAATTTAGTTTTAAATGGTAAAAAAACCAAGTGCGTAAAATTTTCCTTGCCGAATGTCAAAAGTACTGATTGTGACATTATATTAAACAAGGAGAAGCTAGAATTCGTCGATAAAACGGTTTTCCTGGGGATCACGCTAGACTCGGGGTTGCAATGGGGTCCTCATTTGGTATCCCTTGCGGGGCGGCTGAGTTCGGCGGCTTATGCTGTTGGAAAGATTCGTCGGTTAACGGATGTGGATACCGCCAGACTAGTCTATTTTAGTTATTTTCATAGTATAATGTCTTACGGTATCTTACTATGGGGAAGGGCTGCAGACATTGAGTCAATTTTTATTCTGCAAAAACGAGCCATCAGAGCGATATACAATCTTCGCCGGCGCGATTCTCTAAGGGAACTGTTTAAGGACATTAACATCATGACGGTTCCTTGTCAATATATTTATGAAAACATCATGTACGTGAGAAAGAATTTACATCTTTTTAGTAAAAACGGCGACAGACATGATTATGTTACTAGAAATAGGGACCAATTAGTTCAACCAGGTTTCAGACTGGCTAAAGTAGCCTCATCTTTCATGGGGTACTGTACAAAATGTTACAATAAAATTCCTCCTCACATTCTTGAACTGAATGAGACGAAATTTAAAACTTGCATAAAACGCACACTATGCAGGCTGGCATATTATAAGTTGGGGGATTACATCACTGATAAAAATGCTTGGCTAAATGCTAGTCCAGCTCCACAGCCACTAGGCCGCAAAAACAAGTGATATGCGGAACATTATTGTTTTGAATTATTGTTGGACCTTCTGAAGACTGTATAAGTATATTTGTAATTGTATAAACTCAATTTCATTCATCAAGGTATGTACTTATGTACCTAAATATTGTATTTTTTTTTTTAAAAGAGTAAGTATGGAGTTTCTTGTGCATTCTTCTCCATTACAAGCTACTTTCCGAATGCACGGTAGAATCAATTATTATTATTTTAACGTTCAAAAGTGCCGCTTGGTGGCCTACTTGAAATAAAATATCTTTGTCTTTGTCTTTGTCTTTTGTCTTTGAAGCAGTTCCACCATAATCGATCAGCGACCAATCCCTAACTTGTTACTTAAATCCCCTTAACATATCACCCTTAATACCACCAAGAACCCGTAAAACAATTCCTTGGCACCCAATCCAATAGATGGCACGCAATAAATCAACAATTTAGCCGGGCAATTTTCATAATTCACGCAATATCAACTTACCCGAGTATAAAGAAAAAAGCAATTTCCTTAGGTTGGCAATACTGGAGAGACGAAGGAACCTCGCCCTTCGTTCACACTGGCCCGATGATATCGTGTTATACTGCTACACTCTTATACCACCGGGATGTAAATCTGGGTGAAGTGATGAAGGTAATATGGGTCGTAGGGCACGGTTCCAGAGTGTTATGTCTATATTCATGGTTTATGAGAAGGTATGTTTGCCTTTTTGAGGGAATTGTAGTCTGGTAGGAACTTGACTTGCAGATCAAATGGCTGCGGATTTTTCGTGATGAAGTCAACAAACTCGATTTTTTGGTTGACAAATGTGATATCTCGAGTCATTAGATACCTAGTAAGGAGATTAGAAAGATTTACATTTAAATTATGTTAAGTTTTCCATAACGTTTATTAGCGTCATAAAATCTAGCAAATATGACAATTATTTGTTTTCAATTCAACAGTGAATATTGGAAATTCGTTGTTAGTTTATCCATGTTTCAATAGACACAACTTTACTAAAATCATTTTAATAATATTCGAAGCATGAAGCTACTCCAAGGTATGTCAAGATTATAATCGTTGCTAACAATCCTTTAATTCAACAATTTTATTACAACGCCAAGTGTAATGTAAATACAATTAATAATTCACTAAAATCCTTCAATCTAAATCCAGATTTTGTAAAAGAACTTAAATCTAATGAAATATTCTCGGAGAGACCCAACAGACGCTCTCATCAATAACTAAGTTAATTAAGTTAAGAGCTCTTACTTAAGTATGTCGTTCACGGCTTAAAAAGGCTAATGTAAGTTGATTTTGGTTCTAGATTTTTGGTAAGACCTAGTTGTTCGGTTTTGTAGAATCTTTGTGGTTGAATTAAGAAGCAGTTTTCAGCCAATATTCCGTGTATATTTGCAAGAAAAGAGGTGGGTTGTCTAGACAATAGAAAAAAAAGTAGACAATGGTGTTTTGGTGTGTCGTTAACGGATTAAAAAGGCTAATGTAAGTTGGTTTTGGTTCTAGATTTTCGGCAAGACTCATTTGTTCGGTTTTGTAGAATCTTTGCGGTTAAATTAAGAAGCAGTTTTCAGCCAATATTCCGTGGATATTTGAAAGACAAGATGAGATATATCTGGAGACTGGAGATCAGGAGGAAAAATTAAGCAATGTTGGTTTGTTTTTCACTATTTACTCTTTTTTGATAATGTGGCTGAGGCAAATCATGTGAATGAAATTCAATTGCAGCTACATGTTTTGCTATCTGCAAATCTGTCAGGTTTTTTTACTACACTGACGTTCGAAGAAACAAAATCAAAGAACAGGATAGTTTTTAACAAAAATCTTCTTCGGAAATGCTTCTATTTTACTTTGATTGAGGGGATTCTATAAGCTCTTGCAGCAAGGTTATTTCCATCTGTCCCTTTTATACAGTCGCACCATGATTGTTTTGACACATCATGGTTGATGCCAAGCTTCATAGCTTGGCTCATCGCCGCAAGGTTGCCTGTTTGTCGGTCTTCTACAGACTGTACTTCGGTGAGTGTGCTCAAGTACTCCACGACCTCATCCCACCAGCCCCCTTCTACCATCGGACATCTGGACGCACTGCAAGTTACCATACTTACCTTGTTGCCATTCCACCAATTCCACCAAGCGCTGCCAAACATCCTTCATAATGCGCACAGCGAATGAATGGAACTCACTACCTGCGTCTGTGTTTCCGAACGCATTCAACCCGAATCTGAAGAGATTCGGGTTAGAGTAAACAGGCTTCTTCTGGGTAAGCTTATTCCATCGTCGAGTCTGTCTCTGTCACCTCTGACCTAAACTAGGGTCAAGAGCAAACCCATCACAAATAAAAAAAATGGGAAGGGCCTAGTTTCTTTGAACGTCAGATTACATATAGGTACCTAACTAATCTCATGTGTAAGTAAATGCAATATTAAGATACGTTCAGTATCTACTAAGCCTAAAATTACGCCAAAATTAATCAACATTAATCCTTAATGAGTTACAAAACATGTTACCTTCAATTTATTAGAGGCATTCCCAAGTGTGACCGCGTCCCTAGGAAGGTGTTTCGGATATGAACGATTATTCTGGGCCATGGTAACAATAGGGAAATAAATTATGATTGATGAACGCCCCTGGGGAACGCGCACCTCTTTAAGGGAACAATAACAATATTTATTTTTGTGCGACCGGGAGAAGGGTGATTAGAGCAACATCGGTGGTCGAGATTCTGTGCAGGTCGTTACGAATTACGGAGGAATTTAGGAATACGGCGATATGGTGTAGTTGTAGACAATATAATAACCGTATTTTTATACCCGACTGCAATGAAAGGGTTATGTTTCTCACGCGTATCTTGTATGTATGTTTGTTTCTATGTAAGTAATAATTTTTATTACCTCATATCTAACAAATCGTTGGATGGATTTATATAATTAAGATATCGTTAGATTCGTCTTGACAGTCCAAGTATTCTTGGATAGCTGAAGTTAAAAAAAAAACAAACATGGCGGTTTATAGGCGGCATATTGTGCGGATCCGAATATTTTTTTTTCTTCCAAACCCATCGAGTGGTATCAACATGAAAAAACCTTCATGTTGATACCACTCGATGAGATGAGAGAGGTGATTACAAAAATATATACCATCTTACATGTTTAAAAGTAAATCAAAAAAATATATAAATAAAAATTTGTAATAAAAAAAAGGTAATACAAAAATCAAAAACCCGACTGCTTAAGAAGTGAACTAAATAGCTGTAAACAAGAAAAAAACATGCTGTGCAGTCGGAGGATCAGGGGGTCAGCCAGTAGGCGAATATATATCCTCCGACATGATTTTTCTTGTTTAGTTTCTACTTCTATTTCTTACTTCCTTAGTTGGTTTCTTAAGCAGTCGGGTTTTTGGTTTTTAAATTAACGTTTTTTCAACTTAAATATATTATACCACGTCACTTCTGATAATATAAAAGTGGATGTTTGTATTTGTGTTCATCAATCAAACCTCAACGGCAAAATTGATTTAGATGAGAGTTAGCGAACAGAACCATGAACTAGATTTTCATCCCGGTAGTTCGTCTCCGTGGATTAATTTTCGACTTAGACGCAGACAAAGCCGCTGACAGAAACTAGTCCTACTAAAATTATAATTGCGGAAGTTTGGATGGATGGATTGATGTATGTTTGTTACTTAATCACGCCAGAACGGCTGAACCGATCTGGATGAAATTTGGCATATAGATAGATTATAGTCTGTAATAGCACATCATCCCGGTATAATGTTCCCTTGGGATACAAAAACACTTTTCACGCGGGCGAGGCCGCTGGCAGAAGCTAGTTAGTAAGTTATCATTATTTTTGTTAAGCTGTTTCACAGTTGTAACATACTGTACTGTTATTAAGATTTTCATTGCTTTAGATCGTTTCATATTAATATATTTTTCTTGGGTTGCACTATGAAAATAATATCTGTAGGTAACAGGAATACAGAATGCAGCCGTAAGTGGTTTAACAGAGTTCTCAGAATCAAAGAGCTTGCTTATTGACCTATACGGATGATATTGTGTGCGCAAGTAACTGGAGCAGAGGATTAAAAGCTGAGGAATTTTGTGTTACACTGAAAGTCCATTCCAATTTACGTAGTTGGAAAAAGGCTAAACGAATCACAGTCTTTAGGTATAAATTCCTTCTTTATTTAAAAATCTCGGCAATACGAAAGTTTGTCTGGCTGTGTGTTACGTTTTCATGTGTAAACCGTTGAACGCATTTAGATGAAACTCGGCACATGGTTAGGCACACACCTGGATTATGACACAGGATAATTTTCATCACGGCAGAAACTTTATTTCATCATCATCATCATATCAGCCGAAAGACGTCCACTGCTGGACATAGGCCTTCCCCAGGTGTCGCCACATTGACCGATCCCGTGCGTCTCGCATCCAGCCCAGGTCATCGGTCCACCTAGTGGCAGGCCTTCCAACGAATTGTCTTCCGGTTCGCGTTCGCCATTTCAGAACCTTTCTGCCCCATCGGCCATCCGTTCTGCGAGCAATGTGTCCTGCCCACTGCCACTTAAGCCGCAATTCTTCGGGTTATTTCGGTAGGTAACGAAGATTTATTTAGGATAATTAAACTCTTTTCACGCGGACAAACCTGCGCGTAGCAACTGGTAATTCATATACTCGTAGTTTAAACTGCTTTTGCAAGTCAGAAGCTCTGTCACGGCTGGATTTCGTCCAGCGGTAGACTTGGATGGCTTTCTCGAGAATTGGAGAGATCTTCCTCGAGAAGTGGGACAATTCAGGTTAGTAAAAAAGAATGTTGCTTTCAGTTTCTATTTTGTTATTATTTATCTTGTTCTGTTTTATTTCTTAAATATGATCCGTTTCCGTGAATGTGTCCGTGGCATCAACCGTGGGCCCTATCAGAATATCAGCGCAGCGTTATTTTCTTTTTAATATCGTTGCACATGCTGAGATAGGAGCATTTTTGGTCTCGCACGGGGTAATTTATTTTTAATTTTTATTATTGTTTGTGTTTTTCTTATCTCGTGTCTCCTGTGCGGGTGACAAATAAATATTTTTTTCTTTTTTTCTTTCTTTCAGTACCATCACTTTTAAACCTACCACGTCAAGTAATAGGTACAAGGGCTTTCCTTCACAGAATTAATCCTATAAAAGGTTTCAATTTCTCTACAACTCCACAACTCTTGTTCAGCTCACCAGACAACTACTTATTTCGTAGATAACAAACCTTCCACCAGATACTTGCTATTAATCAAAGTCGCCTATTGAAAGTAAACAATATAGTGAAAACCGTTGAACCCTCGACCATTTCAGTTTCAACAAACAACATTAGTCATTTGTCACACCGTACCCTCTCCGACAAAGACAAACATTTTATGGACGATGGTTCCAACGGAGATATTACTTTTCGAGCACATATGGATGGTTGCAGAAATATTTATAAACAAGATGTATGACGGTGTGAATACGTCCGGAGTTGGGAGAATGGGTACGTCTCAATTTAGGAATGTGTCGATATACAACTAGCTTTTGTCCGCGGGTTCTTTCGAATTCTAGTGAAACGTCTTTCTGCATCAGGGATTAAAGTATTCTATGTGGTAATTCAGGACATAGTCTATCATTGTGAAAAAGAAAATTCAATGGCTTCACTGCATTCACGTGATTTTGCCAAACAACTAGCAGATTAGGTGTTAAGAATATCTCAATTGTATTAAAAAACTTGACAAAAAGATCACCAAAGCATCTATCAAACTTGGTCTAAAATGTTTTTGTAGCAGTCATTTAAAGCCAACATTTGCAGTCTTATTACTTAAAGGAATTTTAACTAAAAACCCAGGTTTAAATCTTTTGGGGGTAGATGGAACAGGGTGGAAAGTCCCACAAACCTCCATAGAAAAGGGAGGATCCTCCGACCAGACGGGTGTAATGTCTGGTCCGGGCAACTGCCCAACGGTTGTTGTCGGACTGTTGTATGTGTTCTAATCGCGCTGAAAACTATACTTGCGCGATGCTGGATTTGTGTGACGTCAGGTCATTAGTTCGTAAGTGGCGGCGCTGGTACCGCTACATCACTCCCCTCCGGAGACCGGAGGTCGATAGCAGGTTGAGTCGTCCGTACATCTTGTGATGCGTGCCTGGCCAGTGGAAGATTGGTTCCCGTGAGTCGGAACCGGAAGTCGAAGAGTTCGCGGTGAGTCGGAACTGTATGCGGTTGTGCCCCAGTGAGTCGGGGTGATGATATCCCAGTGAGTCGGGATAGTGTTGCTGGCTCCAGTGGGTCGGAGCGATGATTAAAGAAGCTGAGGGTGATGACCAGGAATGCGCGTCCGCTGCATGCTGGTGGTCAGGATACCCCCGTAGATGCCGTGGGTAGTGGCTGGCTGTATGACTCGCTGCTCGAAAGCTTGAGGAAGTGATGATGACGTCAGGACGAAGTTGTTCTGCACGAAGGCTGCGCTGACGTTCATGTTCGGGGTCACCAGTTTGGGGGTAGATGGAACAGGGTGGAAAGTCCCACAAACCTCCATAGAAAAGGGAGGATCCTCCGACCAGACGGGTGTAATGTCTGGTCCGGGCAACTGCCCAACGGTTGTTGTCGGACTGTTGTATGTGTTCTAATCGCGCTGAAAACTTTACTTGCGCGATGCAGGATTTGTGTGACGTCATGTCATTAGTTCGTAAGTGGCGGCGCTGGTGCCGCTACAATCTCTTTAAACTGCGGTTTAGACAAATATGATATTACAAATCGTGGTTTAGCGATAAACCATAGACCATATCATGGTCTAAAGCGAAACCTCGGCGGCCCCTAGTTTAATGATGGTCTAAATCGTATCTGTCAAAGTTTATCTTTTATTTTAGGTTTTAACATCGTTTTCATTGTGTTCAGATGTTTTTACCCGAAAATGGTTGTTAACATGGTGGATTTAATTGATATTGAGGATATTATTTTTCCTGGGTACTCCAATTGTCAGATCGTATTTTTGTTGGTCCATCACAATATATTACTATATATATTATTAACAACGAGGCAATGGTTCTGTTAGAGACTTGAATAAATTAAAAATTTCAACGCTAAATGAACTTTGTTCAACTTGCGATGGTTTTGTTTAATGTTATGGTTTTATATAACGCGCGAGAATGTTTCGTTTCGTTACATGTAGGTTCGTATTATTAGTAATTAATACGATATTAAGTAATGTGCTTAAATCTAAACAAAACTGCAATCGTTAAATAACTAAAGTTTATATCCATGCAAAATAACAAAGTCTCAATATTTTTAACACTCCTAAACATTACTTAATCCTTATCGTATTATCAAAACGTTTTCTTTTCTTGGTATACGGAACGTTGCAATAGAAATATAATGGTGAACGAATGATATTTGTATTGATCTGTGGTTGGATTTATAGACATTGGCTCAAATGACGGTACTAAGAAGACCACTTTTATTAAGTTTTGTAATATGGACAAATTTAGACCATGGTTCTGAAAATAAGCCTGGACTTGATAGGACAGGTTTAAACCAAGGTTTATTTAGTTTTTTTGAAATAAGAATGCTTCATTATACCTATACAAATAAATTTTACGTCTGTGTGGCCATATAAATATTATGTTGACGCTAAAATCAAAAACATTTTTGATGTAGGTTGGAACGATCTCCGGTCTAACCTTTTTCTGAGAAAGATAAGCGAAGATCCATTATGTTATGAGACAGTATCGAGAAAATGTTCGTTTGGGTTTCCGGCTGTCAATTTCAGCGTATTGGTTGTCACTGAGGTGATTCTGCGACATGAATTTGAACGTAAAAGCCTGCTGGTTTCAGATCAATGGCCGATGAAGGCATGAAGTAGGTATTTTCTATTAAACTTACTGAAAAATATATTGCATTTTGGCTTAGTAAGCTAACACTTAAAAAATCGTTAATACAAACAAACGGCTTCAGATCAATGGCCGATGAAGGCATGAAGTAGGCATTTTCTTTTAAACTTGCAGAGAAATATACTGCATTTTGGCTTAGTAAGCTAACACTTAAAAAAATCGTTAATACAAACAAAAATTTTCGTGTTAAACGGCGTTTAAAAAAAATTAAGCAAAGAACTTTGAAAAATCCATTATGAAAAGCAGCTTACCCCAATACGGTGAAAGTATTTCTGTCTAATGCGTGCTTCAGAAAGTTTCAGGTATAAAAGTATAAAGAAGTATCCCGCTAACTGCGCTAGCGAAGTTTCGTAACTTCGCTGAAATGTGGTGTGAACAACGGTATTGTTTTAAAAATATGATGTTCGTCTTTTAGACAGATATTCTCGCTTTCTAAATACTCGGGGCTTGTTAGAGTTCGTGTTTGTTTTGAATTTTTATTGGTGATTTTGGTGTGTTGAGTTTTTCATTATTTTTATTAGAAGATTTTTTATTACATAAAATGTCTTTATCATTAATTTTAAGGTACGTCGCAGTTCCGTAACATTAAAAAGCGTTCGAGGAGCCGAGCCAATGAGGTCAGTTAAACACTTTTATCTATTTTGTGTAGAGCTCGAATTAAAAAAAAATGTATCACAAACAAAACACTATACATACATCCTTACAATGCATTGCAGCAGTAGCAACTTTACGGAAGCTGTTCATAGTCAACATTTAATTTCCTACTTCAACCAAACTGCCAATTACTCTCATACCGACAGTGTTGATTTATTACATTCACCTTCTGACAACAGTGAACGAATAACTTGCCAGTTCACAATTGGGCATCCCACGCGGGGCTGACAAGACCTCGTAAACTCACAGCTACTTATTACTTTTACTTATAACTAATTGAAGTTATGTAGTTGAAAAAACACTGAAATTGCTTCACACGATTTTGACGACTCCCAAAACAAACAAACACATAAACAATGATGGCAGAAACTGCATCAATATCTGTTGCGTAGTTTAGAATAACAAAGCAGCCCCACAGATATAGACAAACGCTAATTTATTTTAAAACAACAATATACATGATGTTGTTTTGTTGGTTCACAATATCCGACGCTATCACATATAAAAATACCTCATAGACCTCTTAAACTTAAGGCCGTACCGTGACCAAAAAATCAGCATGAGATATGAGCATTCCTATTGGCCTAGCGGCACTGGTGGCGCATGAATTATGGTAGTGAATACGCCCAGATTTTAGAATAAAATCTTTATAAAATCGAATATTGGTCTTTTGAAAAAAATAAAACTTACAAAATGTTCGTTATCAAATTGTCTATCCATTAGTGTTAGTATAAAAAAATAATTAATGAACACTTTACGAGGAGATGCATGCTATAAATAATTTCACATTTCACATTTTTATGGTTTTGTTGGAAGGAGATTAGTGACACATATACCTCTTTAAAAAAAAAAGTGTACTATTACCATTTTAAAGAAAGAAAGAAAGAAAGAAAAATTGTTTATTTGCGCCAGGCACGACGCATACCATAAAAAACCAAAAAAAAATTACATAAATACAATCAACGACGTACGATCATGTTGTTTTAGAATCAACATTATGTAGAAATTTAATGTATTTTTATTAATTGATATTTCTTTTTAAATAAAGAGTTGATAGCTCTTAAAAACTGCACAAAATTCGACTAGCGCGGCGTTTTGCTCGGGAAGGCGCCTTAATTAGGAACTTTTACCAAAGAAAAAAACCACTGTTCATACAGCCTAATAATGATACACATAGGTAACACAGCAGTAAGATAAGATTACTGTACCTAGCTACCCGTAGTAAACATTTATTTTTTCTACTACATTCATACTGCTACTAAATAATAACAGCCGCACGGGTCGATCATCAAGGTTAAGCAACGCTTGACGAGGTCGGTCCGTGGATGGGTGACCATTTCAACATACCTGTGTGCCTCGGAAAGCACGTTAAGCCTTTGGTCCCGGCTGTCATTTGATGATCTTTGACAGTCGTTACGGGTAGTCAGAAGCTTGAGATCGTCAGATCTCTCAGACTGACGTCAGACTGGGTAACACGATACCCCTTGGCAAGACTGGTGTCAACCAGTCTTGCCAAGGGGTGTGAACACCACAGATATTGATGCAGTTTCTGCCATCATTGTTTATGTGTTTGTTTGTTTTGGGAGTCGTCAAAATCGTGTGAAGCAGGTGTGGGTTTTTTCACAACCCAGTAACCGTGTTACCCAGTTACTGGGTTGTGGAGGTCTGATAGGCAGTCGCTCCATGTAAAACACTAGTACATAGCTGAATCCGGGAAGACTGGAAGCCGACCCCAATATAGTTGGGAAAAGGCTAGGCAGATGATGATGATATTGTCAATTACTCTCATACCGACTGACAATGTTGATTCATTACAGTCACCTGTAATTTATTAGTCCACAATTGGGCATCCCAAGCAACGCCTAAAAGATCTCGTAAACCACCTCCGGCATTTCAACCAAGAAAAAAATCTAATTGAAATTATGTTGGCCGCAAGACCGACTAAGTTTCAGACGGTGAGAGCTGCAATACCTCGTTTTATTATCTTAATAAAAAGCGGCAAACTTGGGGGTTATTTTTAACTGCGGTTTTCTGAGTGTCTCTGGTTGGAGTTAAGTTTGGTAATTAAAAGTTGTGGTTCGTTAGTATCGTGCGGTTAACACTTGTACTGTGGAGCCAATTTGCAACGCACATGGTCTGGTGCCTGACACGTTTTGTGTTCAAGTTAACACGGCGGCTCTTTTTGACGGATTTCATGTTTCACTTTTAGCAACTCAAATAATTCGTCAAAGTTTTTCGTCCAGCTCTTTTAAAATGGGGAATGAATTTTAAATTTCGAAAATGCGAACTATTGTTTGAGGACTCAAAAAATGCCTAATTTAGTAGGTAATTAATGAAACTCACAAAATAAAATGGAAAAGTGGAACTCAATTATTTCGGTACCACTTGGTGTCGCTGTCGACTATTCTTTAATTAGGCTATCACGAATTTAATTTTTAAGTTTTTTTTTGGAAACTCAGAGCATAAAAGAAACGAAACGCAAGTCCAATGCATTTGAAAAATGTTTTCTTATTTCCTTGTAGAAATAAATTAAGTTAGTGAAATAAAATCTGGCAACGTCATTAAATAATTTACTTTTTATCACATCTATTCAATAAGAGCTAGTTTATTCTTCGTGAACAGGGACTAAAATTGCTCTTTAATCCCTACGGACTATAAGTGATTTGAATTTGTAATGTGAATATTGTTAGTAAATGTTCCAATCAGCAAAGACATGAATCACACCATGCGGCCCAAAATAGGATTAAATCGCTAAAATCGATTGCGACAATTGTATGAGATGAAAGGCTAACGAGCGATTGTAATTATATTTTGGACCGCATGGGAACAGTGTATTGAAAAAGTGACTGGCTGGAAAACCGCGCGAGAGCCAAATTAAAAAATAAATCTGCAACTGTAAAGGAATGGTACTAATAAATTTTTTACGATGCACTTCCATAATTGTTCAAATATAAACATTAGCCGGGCCTCTAATTATTTCTATGTTATGTCTTATAGTTCCTCATTGTATGTAAACAAATAAACTTAACGTTCTTGTTCATATGATGCACTTACTTATTTTCTCATAGACGGCGATAAAGAGTAGAGTGTCCATCGTTGCGCTCAGGATTCTACTTTAACTCCACTTTGGATTAAAAAAAAAACACTCTCGCCTTTATATTGTTGCTTCCGATAAACAATCTAAACTTAATGGCTTGTGTGGATCCCTAACCTCCACAGTCACACTCTCACCTCGTGTTCCGAGCCACCATTAAGTTGGAATCGAACTGTAGCAGTAACTGGCTGCTGTCAGCCTGTATCATTCCACTCTTGCGCAAAGGTCAGACATAATCAGTAGTCCACACTAGCCTTGAACCGAAACAGATGAACTCATTGTTTTTGTTTTTATTTTTTGTCCCAAAAATCCTACCAATATTAAAAAGGTGAAAGTTTGTGAGTAAATGTGTTTGTATATTTGTTAATCTTTTACGCAAAAACTAATGAACGAATACGGATAAATTTGGCACAGAGATAGATTGTAGTCTGGAATGGCACATAGGATACTTTTTATCCCGGGTATATGTTTCCTTGGGTTAATTTTCGACATTCACACGGGCGAAGACGCTGGTAGAAGCTAGTATTAATATAACCGGTCTAGAAAAATAAAGAAAGCTACGTCAAATTTTCTTTTCTGTTTATTTTCAGTTTCCCTACCTAAGTTTTTTTAGCGATACACGAGTCTGAGCCCCTAAAATATTCAGTACCAAAAGATAGTTCGACGTCTGTCAAGGCCTATATTGTCATGTGGATTGTGTAGGAAAATAGCAGAAAGTCGAAAATATACAATATTGTGGAAGAAAACCGAGGGAAAAATAAGTAAATAAATTGTTTATATTTTGATTTAGCCTAGTTAGGATACTACACACTAATATTATAAAGGCGAAAGTTTGTGAGTGTGTATGTTACATCTTTACGCAGAACGGCTGAACGGATCTGGATGAAATTTTGCACAGAGATAGATTATAGTCAGAAATAGCACATAGGGTATTTTTATACCGGGCATATTTATGTTTTAACAGGTAAGACCTAAGCTAACAAAAGTAGTCACAAATTGCTAATTGTACAGTAAATAATGTTCACTCGGGACAATTTTCGTCTTTCGGGTGGGTGAAATCGCTGGCAGAAGCTAGTTTTCTAAATACAGTCCTTATTTTGTAGGATTTCATTAAGGCATGATAATATTGTATTTATCACGAGTTTCTGCCAGCGGGTTCGCCCGCGCAAAAGTATTAAATTTTTTATCCCGAGGTCACACTCTCGGAATAAAAGTTCATAATGTACTAATCCAGGTGCCGTACTGTGACGTGTTAAAACTATCATGATGCCGCTGTTAAAAGTGTAAGTGATATTTGTCTTGTATAGCACCGTCTCTGTCTCACAGTGGAACCATGATAATGTTGCCATTATCAACACGCTAAATTTCATCTCAATCCATTCTCCCGTTGAGACTTGAAAAGGTGACTAATTCTGGCTGTCTGTCCAAACAAACTTTATTAAGGACGAGCTGTTGCCCACGGCTTCGCTCTCGTGGACCACCCCACAGGACCCATTTCCGGGATTAAAAAATAGCCTATGTCACTCAGGCATAATGTAGCTTTCTATTGGTGAAAGAATTTTTCAAATCGGTCCAGTAGTTTCGGAGCCTATTCGGTACAAACAAGCAAACAAAAAAATCTTTCCTCTTTATAATATTAAGTATAGATTTAATGGACAACTCAGAATAATGTTCTAACTAATTAAAAACCTTGAATGCTAGTAGGTTTTCCTTTCTCAATATGAAAAAATAAAGTTATAATTTTAAAACCAGCCAGCAGTCGCAACTAATTAAAAAAATAACTTATTTGACTAGGGATCTACAGTGAATTTGTCTCTTAAACACAGCTCACACACAAATAATTTAATGCCATGTATACTAGGAAAATAGAAAATGAAGTAGGTACCACAAATTTTTACAAATACAGTTATGTGAACTGATAATTATGCAGTCGTAATTATCACGCTGAAACAGTGTTTACATAGGTCAAATTTACATAGTATAAAATACTTAATTAAAGTCAAAGTCAAATATATTTATTTCAGGCACTTTTGAACGTCAACAATTAAAATATACAAGTAACAATTTTTTTTCTACCGTGCATTCAGAAAAGTAGCTTGTTATGGAGAAGATAGCGCAAGAAACTCCATACTTACTCTTAAAAAAAACGGTTAGTTCCGCTATGCTCTAGTCCCGCTATGCTAGACTCGAAAATTACTTATTAAAAAGTTCCGCTATGCACGAAATCACACTCGCGGGCAGTGATGAAGAAAAGTGTTACAGTGTAATATTTTATTTAACCATTTAAAAAGTAAATTAAGAAAACCTAGCATGTAAATGCCGTTACATACGCGAAAAAAAGTTAATAAACGTTCCGTTTCATCATACTTACGCACACTCGCCTCGCTGCCACTCAACAAGTCGCGTCATTCATTTTAAAAACAAAGTGTCCATCCGTTCCATAGAATTGTGAAAAACGAAACGTCTTGCCGTAAAACAGAATCTTAACCTAAAAATATTTCATACTGAGATTTCGATATTTTTTGTTTATTTTCAATATTTCTCAGCTTCCTGCTCAATTTAATTGAATTCAAACACTTTTCTTTCCAACTGTACCTTCCATTGTTTACGTAGCATCGAAGAATTTTATAGCGGGTGCATAGCGGGACTTTTTAGTAGGTATTTTTCAAGTCGAGTATAGCGGGACTAGAGCATAGCGGGACTAACAAAAACAAAGTGCTTTACAGCACTACTATACTACGTCCAGGTATAAATTATTACAAGCACCAACAGGTAAATTCCTTCACATGATAAATAGGAACATGGTTCAACAACATGGTAACAATAACTACCCATACACACCCTGTGGCCAAATCCCAAACTACAACGGGTTCCTGGCTAGGAACATTGATCTTTCAAAAATCCAATGACGCAGTTTTAGTTTTCATCAAAATCGACCTCTTTTTTTTTGACTTTTTTTTTGAATTTGACCTTTGTGTGTTTTTCGCTAATAGTTGTAGTTTCGGATTTGGCCATCCACACCCGCTTGAAAAACTTACCCTGTTTTATACACTTAAATCAAAAACTACGAACGCTTTTAAAAACGGGTGGGCTCATTGGGCGTAAAAAAATCATCCATATCGTTTTTAACGGAAAAAATGCCTAGAACGCTGGCAGCATTGCCAGGTCGAATGGCAACAGTAGTTGGATATAAGGATAATAACAACCAAAAATTACAAGTCTGCGTATTAAACAAGAAACTTACAGAAACTTTTGTTTAAGCGACAATGATGATATATCCAAAAAAACTGGTACAAAAGACAAAATCTTGATCTTGGGACCTTGAACTTGCTATTTCTACACATCAGTGCGTAATTCCAGTAGAAAATAATGCGTTTACCCAAAAGTTTACGCCTATGTCATAACATCCCTTTCATCTGTAATCAAGATACGACATTATATACAAGTTCACGCTTACATACCTTCTAAGAGCAGTCAATCTTATGTACGGGTAAGGATGGTTTTCCACCTGAAATGTGCGAAGTAGCTAGGCAGTGTGCGAGGAAAAAATGTATAGCTTCACTTCATTTTCCTAGCTTGGCTTAGCGCAGCTCTGAAGGAAAAGAGCTGTCGGAGATAGGTATTAGTACATATAAAAAAGCGAAAGATGTGTGCGAGTGATGCGAGCGAGGTATGTGTGCTAGAAATCACATCACATCATCAGCCTATTAATGTTCCCACTGCTGGGACACAGACCTCCTCTCTGTGAGAGGGAATGGGCCGTAATCCACCACGCGGGCCCAGTGCGAGTTGGTGGATGTCACATGTCTTCGAATTTTTGGTTCTAGGACATGCCGGTTTCCTCACGATGTTTTCCTTCACCGTTTTGAGAGCAGTAGTGATGAAATAATTTACACAAAGTAAAGCGCCTGCCTGGGATCGAACCCACGACCGACAACTTGTAAGTCGCGGCCGATACCACTGGGCCACCACTGCTCCCTATCTGTGCTAGACAGTGAGTGCCAAAGTTGTGCGAGGAATTAAATTGAGTTGAGCAAAGAGTCGAGCGAGAGTTGAGCGGACTCTACTTCGAATATCTGAATACACATCATTTCACAGGTTCGCTACACACCCTCGTACAGCTTTGGTTGCTTCCATCTTTTCACAAAGCCGTAACACATCCTCGCACCGCCTAGCTACCTAGTTCATCTTTGGAAGAAAAGCACCCCAAACGCGGAGATAAGTTAATGTGTGTAGATAGCGGTAATTCCCTTGCTCATCGATTTTAAACGTCAATGAACGCCGCGTGTTTAGATTTTGAGGACTTGTACGGAATTACAGATCAGGAATTTGATACGTTGAGATCAAAGTTGAGGTATATTATTACAGAATTTATGTAGATTCCTAATCAGGTTAATGAGAAACTAGCTTCTACTAGTGGCTTTCTTCGCGTGTATTTAAGTCAGAAATTATCCAAAGAGAGCGAATATTATATGTGTTACGTCCTAATACAGGAAATGGTTTATTATTTGTGTGCCCAGTCAGTGTCTATCCAAAACCGTTCAGCCGTTGAGGCGTGATTGAACATCATCATCATATCAGCCGAAAGACGTCCACTGCTGGACATAGGCCTCCCCCAAGCGTCGCCACATTGACCGGTCCCGTGCGTCCCGCAACCAGCGGATTCCTGCAACCTTCACCAGGTCATCGGTCCACCTGGTGGGTGGCCTTCCAACGCAACGTCTTCCGGTTCGCAGTCGCCACTCCAGAACCTTTCTGCCCCATAGGCCATCCGTTCTGCGAGCAATGTGCCCTGCCCACTGCCACTTAAGTTTGGCAATTCTTCGGGCTATGTCGGTAACACTGGTTCTCTTCCGGATCTCAACATTTCTGATACGATCACACAAGGAAACGCCGAGCATAGCCCTCTACATTGCCCTTTGAGTGACTGTAAGCTTTCTGATGAGGCCCATTGTAAGCGACCACGTCTCAGAGCCATATGCCATCACTGGCAACACACACAGGTCATAGACTTTTGTCTTGAGACACTGGTATGTTGGACTAAAAGACACCGCGCAACTTCCCGAATGCTGCCCAGCCGAGTCGGATTGGACAACAAAACAAACAAATGTCTAATTATTCAGACTTTCACATAAGTAGTAGATATATGAAATACGAAGGAGAATTCATAACGCCAATCAACGGTTTAAACTACTGGCAAATTGTGTAATGTTTTCCGAATAATATTTCTCCGTAACATTATAGACCAATTTACAACAAAAGCTAGCATCAAACAAGACATTTTATTACAATTTTATGCGTGTATAAAATTATAAAGCCACGCTCGCCCTGATCGAAACAATTGCGTGACAAGACCCTATCTGACGGGTCGTCCACCAAAGTGTGCGCATATTGCGAACTTCCAAACTTTTCGTCAAGTCACATAGGCTAAAATAGGCACTTAACCTTAATGGGGAATGCCATTAATTTTCCGCGAGATGCCTTAATGCTTTTGTCGCTGAAAAAGTCAGTGAATAGGTGGGGGCGACCACGGTCAGTGTTTTTCACTAATACCATGTTTTAAAGCTCACAGCGCTTCAGAGATGAATGAGTAAGCGCTTTTTAGGCAGATTTATAAACATTTTTTTTACTGCAGCGATGTTCGTGTCGGTTAAGTAAATAATTGTGTACCTAAAGCTATCTAAAATGTTTTTCTTTTTAATTTTGTGGATGGATCCTTGTTGATTAAATTGTGGTTGCGTTTTTACGGTTTTAAAAGGCAATTACTGAAAAGATATTTTTTGTAATAAAAAGATAATTCGCATGATTAATAAAAGCTTTATGTCATTATATTGATACTAGTATTTGCTTGGTGCGCGAGCTGCAAGCAGCTCGCGTGTTGTTGTACCTACACCTGCCCTACACCTGCCCTACACCTACCCTACACCTACCCTACACCTACCCCACACCTACCCTACACCTACCCTACACCTACCCTACACCTACCCTACACCTACCCTACACCTACCCTACACCTACCCTACACCTACCCTACACCTACCCTACACCTACCCTACACCTACCCTACACCTACCCCACACCTACCCCACACCTACCCTACACCTACCCTACACCTACCCTACACCTACCCTACACCTACCCTACACCTACCCTACACCTACCCTACACCTACCCTACACCTACCCTACACCTACCCTACACCTATCCTACACCTACCCTACACCTATCCTACACCTACCCTACACCTACCCTACACCTACCCTACACCTACCCTACACCTACCCTACACCTACCCTACACCTACCCTACACCTACCCTACACCTACCCTACACCTACCCTACACCTACCCTACACCTACCCTACACCTACCCTACACCTACCCTACACCTACCCTACACCTACCCTACACCTACCCTACACCTACCCTACACCTACCCTACACCTACCCTACACCTACCCTACACCTACCCTACACCTACCCTACACCTACCCTACACCTACCCTACACCTACCCTACACCTACCCTACACCTACCCTACACCTACCCTACACCTACCCTACACCTACCCTACACCTACCCTACACCTACCCTACACCTACCCTACACCTACCCTACACCTACCCTACACCTACCCTACACCTACCCTACACCTACCCTACACCTACCCTACACCTACCCTACACCTACCCTACACCTACCCTACACCTACCCTACACCTACCCTACACCTACCCTACACCTACCCTACACCTACCCTACACCTACCCTACACCTACCCTACACCTACCCTACACCTACCCTACACCTACCCTACACCTACCCTACACCTACCCTACACCTACCCTACACCTACCCTACACCTACCCTACACCTACCCTACACCTACCCTAAACTTTGTTCCAAAAAACATAACTCTAATGTTTGCTTGTCGTCGCCGGGCACTGAGTTTCGATTCACCCACTCAACCTTCGTTACGCTACGGAGGTCGCCGGCTCGCTTCGCTCGCCACCTCCCCCCTGCGCTGCACTCGGTCTCGTAGGTTCGCTCCACTCGGGATCCCTACGCTGAATCCGTAAAAAAAAGATTCGCCAAAACGGGGGGTGGGAGGGGGGAGATGGGGGGCAAGGGGGTCAACTTTGAAAAATGGTTTGTTTGTGACTTTAGCATTGCCCCTTTATATGAATCTGAAAAAAGAAATGTTCCAAGTCTCTCAACTTCCGAGATCCGCTTAAAGGGGGGGAGAATGGGGGCGAGGGGGTCATCTTTGAAAAATGGTTTTTACTTTTCCGAGCCTCCTCTAAACGAAACCGAAAAAAAAACAAAAAAAAAAGATTCGCCAAAACGGGGGGGGAGGGGGGAGAAGGGGGGCAAGGGGGTCAAATTTGAAAAGTGGTTTTTACTTTTCCGAGCCTCCTCTATACGAATCCGTAAAAAAAACATACTACGGGTACCTTAGTTTCCGAGATACGATAGAGGGGGGGAGGAGGGGGGAGGAAAAGGGGAGGTTTGGGACTTTTCCCATTCTCACGGGAGTTACTTGTTTACGAATCTGTCAAAATATACCCACCTCCCCATCCACCATCTGGGAGAACAATTATGTCAATGAGTGAGTGAGTCAGTCAGTGAGTGGTAATGCAGTTTTATATAATATAATAACTAGTATTTGCTTGGTGCGCGAGCTGCGAGCAGCTCGCGTGTTGTTGTCCCTACACCCGCGTGTTGTTTTCCCTACACCTACCCTACACCTACCCTACACCTACCCTACACCTACCCTACACCTACCCTACACCTACCCTACACCTACCCTACACCTACCCTACACCTACCCTACACCTACCCTACACCTACCCTACACCTACCCTACACCTACCCTACACCTACCCTACACCTACCCTACACCTACCCTACACCTACCCTACACCTACCCTACACCTACCCTACACTACACCTACCCTACACCTACCCTACACCTACCCTACACCTACCCTACACCTACCCTACACCTACCCTACACCTACCCTACACCTACCCTACACCTACCCTACACCTACCCTACACCTACCCTACACCTACCCTACACCTACCCTACACCTACCCTACACCTACCCTACACCTACCCTACACCTACCCTACACCTACCCTACACCTACCCTACACCTACCCTACACCTACCCTACACCTACCCTACACCTACCCTACACCTACCCTACACCTACCCTACACCTACCCTACACCTACCCTACACCTACCCTACACCTACCCTACACCTACCCTACACCTACCCTACACCTACCCTACACCTACCCTACACCTACCCTACACCTACCCTACACCTACCCTACACCTACCCTACACCTACCCTACACCTACCCTACACCTACCCTACACCTACCCTACACCTACCCTACACCTACCCTACACCTACCCTACACCTACCCTACACCTACCCTACACCTACCCTACACCTACCCTACACCTACCCTACACCTACCCTACACCTACCCTACACCTACCCTACACCTACCCTACACCTACCCTACACCTACCCTACACCTACCCTACACCTACCCTACACCTACCCTACACCTACCCTACACCTACCCTACACCTACCCTACACCTACCCTACACCTACCCTACACCTACCCTACACCTACCCTACACCTACCCTACACCTACCCTACACCTACCCTACACCTACCCTACACCTACCCTACACCTACCCTACACCTACCCTACACCTACCCTACACCTACCCTACACCTACCCTACACCTACCCTACACCTACCCTACACCTACCCTACACCTACCCTACACCTACCCTACACCTACCCTACACCTACCCTACACCTACCCTACACCTACCCTACACCTACCCTACACCTACCCTACACCTACCCTACACCTACCCTACACCTACCCTACACCTACCCTACACCTACCCTACACCTACCCTACACCTACCCTACACCTACCCTACACCTACCCTACACCTACCCTACACCTACCCTACACCTACCCTACACCTACTCTACACCTACCCTACACCTACCCTACACCTACCCTACACCTACCCTACACCTACCCTACACCTACCCTACACCTACCCTACACCTACCCTACACCTACCCTACACCTACCCTACACCTACCCTACACCTACCCTACACCTACCCTACACCTACCCTACACCTACCCTACACCTACCCTACACCTACCCTACACCTACCCTACACCTACGGATTACGGATTTACGGATTCGTTTAGAGGAGGGTCGGAAAAGTAAAGAGCATTTTTCAAAGTTGACCCCCTCGCCCCCCTTCTCCCCCCCTTTAAGCGGATCTCGGAAGTTGAGAGACTTGGAACATTTCTTTTTTCAGATTCATATAAAGGGGCAATGCTTTAGTCACAAACGAGACAGTTTTCAAAGTTGACCCCATTGCCCCCTTCTCCCCCTTCCCCCCCCGTTTTGGAGAATCTTTTTTTTTTGTTTTTTTTACGGTTTCGTTTAGAGGAGGCTCGGAAAAGTAAAAAGCATTTTTCAAAGTTGACCCCCTCGCCCCCCTTCTCCCCCCCTTTAAGCGGATCTCGGAAGTTGAGAGACTTGGAACATTTCTTTTTTCAGATTCATATAAAGGGGCAATGTTATAGTCACAAACGAACCAGTTTTCAAAGTTGACCCCCTTGCCCCCCTTCTCCTCCTCCCCCCCCCGTTTCGGCGAATCTTTTTTTCGTGTTTTTTTTACGGATTCGTTTAGAGGAGGCTCGGAAGAGTAAAAAGCATTTTTCAAAGCTGACCCCCTCGCCCCCCTTCTCCCCCCCTTTAAGCGGATCTCGGAAGTTGAGAGACTTGGAACATTTCTTTTTTCAGATTCATATAAAGGGGCAATGTTTTAGTTGGAATCATTTTTCAAAACTCCCTACTCTCCCCCCCTTCAACCCTCTCTTCACCCCTCCTCTCCCCAACCTCCCCTGACCAGGCAGCGTAGGGATCCCGAGTGGAGCGAACTTGAGTGGGCGAGGTTGAGTGGGTGAAGCGAAACTCAGTGCCCTGCGACGACAAGCAAACATTAGGGTTATGTTTTTTGGAACAAAGTGTAGGGTAGGTGTAGGGTAGGTGTAGGGTAGGTGTAACGTAGGTGTAGCGTAGGTGTAGGGTAGGTGTAGGGTAGGTGTAGGGTAGGTGTAGGGTAGGTGTAGGGTAGGTGTAGGCTAGGTGTAGGGTAGGTGTAGGGTAAGTGTAGCGTAGGTGTAGGGTAGGTGTAGGGTAGGTGTAGGGTAGGTGTAGGGTAGGTGTAGGGTAGGTGTAGGGTAGGTGTAGGGTAGGTGTAGGGTAGGTGTAGGGTAGGTGTAGGGTAGGTGTAGGGTAGGTGTAGGGTAGGTGTAGGGTAGGTGTAGGGTAGGTGTAGGGTAGGTGTAGGGTAGGTGTAGGGTAGGTGTAGGGTAGGTGTAGGGTAGGTGTAGGGTAGGTGTAGGGTAGGTGTAGGGTAGGTGTAGGGTAGGTGTAGGGTAGGTGTAGGGTAGGTGTAGGGTAGGTGTAGGGTAGGTGTAGGGTAGGTGTAGGGTAGGTGTAGGGTAGGTTAAGGAATACTTCTCAAAAACACGACAAAGCCGCGAGCTGCTTGCAGCTCGCGCACCAAGCAAATACTAGTTATACTATATAAAACTGCATTACCACTCACTGACTGACATAATTGTTCTCCCAGATGGTGGATGGGGAGGTGGGTATATTTTGACAGATTCGTAAACAAGTGACTCTCGCGAGTTTGGGAAAAGTCCCAAACCTCCCCTTTTCCTCCCCCCTCCTCCCCCCCTCTATCGTATCTCGGAAACTAAGGTACCCATAGTATTTTTTTTTACGGATTCGTTTAGAGGAGGTTTGGAAAAGCAAAAACCATTTTTCAAATTTGACCCCCTCGCCCCCCCTTCTCCCCCCCTTTAAGCGTATCTCGGAAGTTGAGAGACTTGGAACATTTCTTTTTTCAGATTCATGTAAAGGGGCGATGCTATAGTCACAAACAAACCATTTTTCAAAGTTGACCCCCTTGCCCCCCATCTCCCCCCTACCTCCCCCGTTTTGGCGAATCATTTTTTTTTGTTTTTTTTACGGATTCGTTTAGAGGAGGCTCGGAAAAGTAAAAACCATTTTTCAAAGTTTACCCCCTCGCCCCCCTTCTCCCCCCTTTAAGCGGTTCTCGGAATTTGAGAGACTTGGAACATTTCTTTTTTCAGATTCATATAAAGGGGCAATGTTATAGTCACAAACGAACCAGTTTTCAAAGTTTACCCCCTTGCCCCCCTTCTCCCCCCTCGCCCCCCGTTTTGGCGAATCATTTTTTTTTGTTTTTTTTACGGATTCGTTTAGAGGAGGCTCGCAAAAGTAAAAACCATTTTTCAAAGTTGACCCCCTCGTCCCCCTTTTCCCCCCCTTTAAGCGGATCTCGGAAGTTGAGAGACTTGGAACATTTCTTTTTTCAGATTCATATAAAGGGGCAATGCTTTAGTCACAAACAAACCATTCTTCAAAGTTGACCCCCTTGCCCCCCATCTCCCCCCTACCTCCCCCGTTTTGGCGAATCATTTTTTTTTGTTTTTTTTACGGATTCGTTTAGAGGAGGCTCGGAAAAGTAAAAACCATTTTTCAAAGTTTACCCCCTCGCCCCCCTTCTCCCCCCTTTAAGCGGTTCTCGGAATTTGAGAGACTTGGAACATTTCTTTTTTCAGTTTCATATAAAGGGGCAATGTTATAGTCACAAACGAACCAGTTTTCAAAGTTTACCCCCTTGCCCCCCTTCTCCCCCCTCGCCCCCCGTTTTGGCGAATCATTTTTTTTTGTTTTTTTTACGGATTCGTTTAGAGGAGGCTCGCAAAAGTAAAAACCATTTTTCAAAGTTGACCCCCTCGTCCCCCTTTTCCCCCCCTTTAAGCGGATCTCGGAAGTTGAGAGACTTGGAACATTTCTTTTTTCAGATTCATATAAAGGGGCAATGCTTTAGTCACAAACAAACCATTCTTCAAAGTTGACCCCCTTGCCCCCCATCTCCCCCCTACCTCCCCCGTTTTGGCGAATCATTTTTTTTTGTTTTTTTTACGGATTCGTTTAGAGGAGGCTCGGAAAAGTAAAAACCATTTTTCAAAGTTTACCCCCTCGCCCCCCTTCTCCCCCCTTTAAGCGGTTCTCGGAATTTGAGAGACTTGGAACATTTCTTTTTTCAGATTCATATAAAGGGGCAATGTTATAGTCACAAACGAACCAGTTTTCAAAGTTTACCCCCTTGCCCCCCTTCTCCCCCCTCGCCCCCCGTTTTGGCTAATCTTTTTTTTTTGGTTTTTTATACGGATTCGTTTAGAGGAGGCTCGGAAAAGTAAAAACCATTATTCAAAGTTGACCCCCTCGCCCCCCTTCTCCCCCCTCCCCCCCCCCCGTTTTGGCGAATTTTTTTTTTATTTTTTTTTACGGATTCAGCGTAGGGATCCCAAGTGGAGCGAACCTACGAGACCGAGTGCAGCGCAGGGGGGAGGTGGCGAGCGAAGCGAGCCGGCGACCTCCGTAGCGTAACGAAGGTTCAGTGGGTGAAGCGAAACTCAGTGCCTGGCGACGACAAGCAAACATTAGGGTTATGTTTTTTGGAACAAAGTTTAGTGTAGGTGTAGGGTAGGTGTAGGGTAGGTGTAGAGTAGGTGTAGGGTAGGTGTAGGGTAGGTGTAGGGTAGGTGTAGGGTAGGTGTAGGGTAGGTGTAGGGTAGGTGTAGGGTAGGTGTAGGGTAGGTGTAGGGTAGGTGTAGGGTAGGTGTAGGGTAGGTGTAGGGTAGGTGTAGGGTAGGTGTAGGGTAGGTGTAGGGTAGGTGTAGGGTAGGTGTAGGGTAGGTGTAGGGTAGGTGTAGGGTAGGTGTAGGGTAGGTGTAGGGTAGGTGTAGGGTAGGTGTAGGGTAGGTGTAGGGTAGGTGTAGGGTAGGTGTAGGGTAGGTGTAGGGTAGGTGTAGGGTAGGTGTAGGGTAGGTGTAGGGTAGGTGTAGGGTAGGTGTAGGGTAGGTGTAGGGACAACAACACGCGAGCTGCTTGCAGCTCGCGCACCAAGCAAATACTAGTTATTATATTATATAAAGCTGGATTACCACTCACTGACTCACTGACTCACTGACATAATTGTTCTCCCAGATGGTGGAGGGGGGGGTGGGTATATTTTGACAGATTCGTAAACAAGTAACTCCCGTGGGTATGGGAAAAGTCCCGAACCTCCCCTTTTCCTCCCCCCTCCTCCCCCCCTCTATCGTATCTCGGAAACTAAGATACCCGTATTTTTTGTTTGGTTTTTACTTTTCCGAGCCTCCTCTAAACGAATCCGTAAAAAAAACAAAAAAAAATGATTCGCCAAAACGGGGGAGGTAGGGGGGAGATGGGGGGCAAGGGGGTCAACTTTGAAAAATGGTTTGTTTGTGACTATAGCATCGCCCCTTTACATGAATCTGAAAAAAGAAATGTTCCAAGTCTCTCAACTTCCGAGATACGCTTAAAGGGGGGGAGAAGGGGGGGCGAGGGGGTCAAATTTGAAAAATGGTTTTTGCTTTTCCAAACCTCCTCTAAACGAATCCGTAAAAAAAACATACTATGGGTACCTTAGTTTCCGAGATACGATAGAGGGGGGGAGGAGGGGGGAGGAAAAGGGGAGGTTTGGGACTTTTCCCAAACTCGCGAGAGTCACTTGTTTACGAATCTGTCAAAATATACCCACCTCCCCATCCACCATCTGGGAGAACAATTATGTCAGTCAGTGAGTGGTAATGCAGTTTTATATAGTATAACTAGTATTTGCTTGGTGCGCGAGCTGCAAGCAGCTCGCGGCTTTGTCGTGTTTTTGAGAAGTATTCCTTAACCTACCCTACACCTACCCTACACCTACCCTACACCTACCCTACACCTACCCTACACCTACCCTACACCTACCCTACACCTACCCTACACCTACCCTACACCTACCCTACACCTACCCTACACCTACCCTACACCTACCCTACACCTACCCTACACCTACCCTACACCTACCCTACACCTACCCTACACCTACCCTACACCTACCCTACACCTACCCTACACCTACCCTACACCTACCCTACACCTACCCTACACCTACCCTACACCTACCCTACACCTACCCTACACCTACCCTACACCTACCCTACACCTACCCTACACCTACCCTACACCTACCCTACACCTACCCTACACCTACCCTACACCTACCCTACACCTACCCTACACCTACCCTACACCTACGCTACACTTACCCTACACCTACCCTACACCTAGCCTACACCTACCCTACACCTACCCTACACCTACCCTACACCTACCCTACACCTACCCTACACCTACCCTACACCTACGCTACACCTACGTTACACCTACCCTACACCTACCCTACACCTACCCTACACTTTGTTCCAAAAAACATAACCCTAATGTTTGCTTGTCGTCGCAGGGCACTGAGTTTCGCTTCACCCACTCAACCTTCGTTACGCTACGGAGGTCGCCGGCTCGCTTCGCTCGCCACCTCCCCCCTGCGCTGCACTCGGTCTCGTAGGTTCGCTCCACTCGGGATCCCTACGCTGCCTGGTCAGGGGAGGTTGGGGAGAGGAGGGGTGAAGAGAGGGTTGAAGGGGGGGAGAGTAGGGAGTTTTGAAAAATGATTCCAACTAAAACATTGCCCCTTTATATGAATCTGAAAAAAGAAATGTTCCAAGTCTCTCAACTTCCCAGATCCGCTTAAAGGGGGGGAGAAGGGGGGCGAGGGGGTCAGCTTTGAAAAATGCTTTTTACTCTTCCGAGCCTCCTCTAAACGAATCCGTAAAAAAAACACGAAAAAAAGATTCGCCAAAACGGGGGGGGGAGGAGGAGAAGGGGGGCAAGGGGGTCAACTTTGAAAACTGGTTCGTTTGTGACTATAACATTGCCCCTTTATATGAATCTGAAAAAAGAAATGTTCCAAGTCTCTCAACTTCCGAGATCCGCTTAAAGGGGGGGAGAAGGGGGGCGAGGGGGTCAACTTTGAAAAATGCTTTTTACTTTTCCGAGCCTCCTCTAAACGAAACCGTAAAAAAAACAAAAAAAAAAGATTCTCCAAAACGGGGGGGGAAGGGGGAGAAGGGGGGCAATGGGGTCAACTTTGAAAACTGTCTCGTTTGTGACTAAAGCATTGCCCCTTTATATGAATCTGAAAAAAGAAATGTTCCAAGTCTCTCAACTTCCGAGATCCGCTTAAAGGGGGGGAGAAGGGGGGCGAGGGGGTCAACTTTGAAAAATGCACTTTACTTTTCCGAGCCTCCTCTAAACGAATCCGTAAAAAACAAAAAATACGGGTATCTTAGTTTCCGAGATACGATAGAGGGGGGGAGGAGGGGGGAGGAAAAGGGGAGGTTTGGGACTTTTCCCATACCCACGGGAGTTACTTGTTTACGAATCTGTCAAAATATACCCACCCCCCCCTCCACCATCTGGGAGAACAATTATGTCAGTGAGTCAGTGAGTCAGTGAGTGGTAATCCAGCTTTATATAATATAACTAGTATTTGCTTGGTGCGCGAGCTGCAAGCAGCTCGCGTCTTTGTCGTGTTTTTGAGAAGTATGCCTTAACCTACCCTACACCTACCCTACAACTACCCTACACCTACCCTACACCTACCCTACACCAACCCTACACCTACCCTACACCTACCCTACACCTACCCTACACCTACCCTACACCTACCCTACACCTACCCTACACCTACCCTACACCTACCCTACACCTACCCTACACCAACCCTACACCTACCCTACACCTACCCTACACCTACCCTACACCTACCCTACACCTACCCTACACCTACCCTACACCTACCCTACACCTACCCTACACCTACCCTACACCTACCCTACACCTACCTCACACCTACCCTACACCTACCCTACACCTACCCTACACCTACCCTACACCTACCCTACACCTACCCTACACCTACCCTACACCTACCCTACACCTACCCTACACCTACCCTACACCTACCCTACACCTACCCTACACCTACCCTACACCTACCCAACACCTACCCTACACCTACCCTACACCTACCCTACACCTACCCTACACCTACCCTACACCTACCCTACACCTACCCTACACCTACCCTACACCTACCCTACACCTACCCTACACCTACCCTACACCTACCCTACACCTACCCTACACCTACCCTACACCTACCCTACACCTACCCTACACCTACCCTACACCTACCCTACACCTACCCTACACCTACCCTACACCTACCCTACACCTACCCTACACCTACCCTACACCTACCCTACACCTACCCTACACCTACCCTACACCTACCCTACACCTACCCTACACCTACCCTACACCTACCCTACACCTACCCTACACCTACCCTACACCTACCCTACACCTACCCTACACCTACCCTACACCTACCCTACACCTACCCTACACCTACCCTACACCTACCCTACACCTACCCTACACCTTCCCTACACCTACCCTACACTTTGTTCCAAAAAACATAACCCTAATGTTTGCTTGTCGTCGCCAGGCACTGAGTTTCGCTTCACACGGGATCCCTAGGCTGAATCCGAAAAAAAAACAAAAAAAAAAGATTCGCCAAAAAGGGGGGGGAAAGGGGGGCGAGGGGGTCAACTTTGAAAAATGGTTTGTTTGTGACTCAAGCATTGCCCCTTTATATGAATCTGAAAAAAGAAATGTTCCAAGTCTCTAAACTTCCGAGATCCGCTTAAAGACGGGGCGAAGGGGGGGAGGGGGTCAACTTTGAGAAATGGTTTTTACTTTTCCGAGCCTCCTCTAAACGATTCCGTAAAAAAAACAAATAAAAACGATTAGCCAAAACGGGGGGGGGGAGGGGGGGAAGGGGGGCAAGGGGGTCAACTTTGCAAAATGGTTTGTTTGTGACTATAGCATTGCCCCTTTATATAAATCTGAAAAAAGAAATGTTCCAAGTCTCTCAACTTCCGAGATCCACTTAAAGGGGGGGAGAAGGGGGGCGAGGGGGTCAACTTTGAAAAATGGTCTTTACTTTTCCGAGCCTTCTCTAAACGAATCCGTAAAAAACAAAAAATACGGGTATCTTAGTTTCCGAGAAACTATAGAGGGGGGGAGGAGGGGGGGGGGGGAAAGGGGAGGTTTGGCACTTTTCCCATACTCACGGGAGTTACTTGTTTACGAATCTGTCAAAATATACCCACCTCCCCCTCCACCATCTGGGAGAACAATTATGTCAATGAGTCAGTGAGTCAGTGGTAATGCAGTTTTATATATTATAACTAGTATTTGCTTGGTGCGCGAGCTGCAAGCAGCTCGCGTGTTGTTGTCCCTACACCTACCCTACACCTAACCTACACCTACCCTACACCTAACCTACACCTACCCTAAACCTACCCTACACCTACCCTACACCTACCCTACACCTACCCTATACCTACCCTACACCTACCCTAAACCTACCCTAAACCTACCCTACACCTACCCTAAACCTACCCTACACCTGCGCTACACCTACCCTACACCTACCCTACACCTACCCTACACCTACCCTACACCTACCCTACACCGACCCTACACCTACCCT